>WBNH01009915.1:0-347281 GCA_013401255.1 Urocolius indicus | reverse complement strand
CCCCCCCCCCCGCCCAGCTGTCCCCTTAGGAGCATTTCCCTGAGAAGGAAAATAATTTAGTTATCATGACTGCTGCTATAGTTTGCTAAATGTTTGCTTAGAGCAAAAATGTACAAATTCGATTCCTTATTAACAGACTTTGTTATATCTTTTGGAGAATCCTTTTTGCAAGGTCTTGGAATCATTGTAACTTAATTGCATCGAAAAGTCACTCAATTTCCAGTCATGGCTGTTGCAATTTAGACATTAAAGGAGAAGAAATCGGGGTGGGTGTGGGGGGGGTGGAGCTGTTTCAGAATGAGAGATGTGATGGCTGCCCACTCTCAACTATTTTGTCAGAATTCTTGTTTAACACTGTCCTGAGTTACAGGAATTCTGTGTTTAGCAGGCTGTTGTTCTTCTCGATGTATACAGAAAGTCTCCATCAGCAATCATGGGAAGAGGAGATAGTTTTATGACATGAATGGGAGGTTATTGCTAATTATAAATGTGTTATACCAGCATTTTATTTCAAACTTACATGCCTGATTTATTCAATATGCTACACGAATATCTCCTGTCTTATGAACTTCTGTGGCAAGGAGGAAATTTGTAGCCTGGGGAAGCAGCTATGGTATTAAGTCATATAATGTTCTTGTGTTAATGAGAACAAAGGTTATTTCTTAACTTGCTGACTGCTCAGGCCTATGATTCTGTAATGTACAGAAAAGTAGGTAGAGGTACTGCACAATTATCAGAGAGATATTAAAGTTGAGTATCAAAAGCATTTGTGCAATTCACTCTGGGCTTGGATGCATCAGTTATCATCAGTATAGGAATAAATAGGGTTTTTTTTAATATAGATGAGAAAATGCTAAAGATTTCTGCTATATGTTGAAATCACTTTAGTGAGGCTGATTGGTTTCTTCTAACTATACCAGCTAGCCTAAAAAGTTTATCTTACTGTACAAACTGCCTCAGAAATATCACAAGTTATCACTTATTTAGAAATTCTCCTTTTAGAGCAGAGTATATGACTTCAGGTGTTCCAGCATTGGAAAGACCAAGTTTTGAGTGGGATCTGTAATTAACACTACTATAAGTAAATCCCAACAACTTTCTGTGCAAGGGAATCCAAACACTATCTTTAGTTCACTCTTGATCCCTGTGCCTAAATTAAGGGCTAATCTTAATTTAGATCCAGGCTGAATCTAGTTATCACAGAATCACAGAACAGTAGGAATTGGAAGGGACTTTTAGACATCATTTAGTCCAATCCACCTGCAGAAGCAGGTCCACCTAGATCAGGTCACAGAGGAACATGTCCAGGTGGGTCTTGAAGACCTTCAAGGAAGGAGACATCTTACCCTTATCAATAAATTCCAAAGAGCAGGAGCTCTCCATTGCTTTCCTGGGTAACCTCACATGTAACTTTCCTTTTTATTTCTTTCCAAAAGCGTAAGAGGAAGAAGTTAAAAACAGTCCTTCAGAATAAACTCTGCACTTCTACTCAGCTTGAAGCATTACAAAGTCAAGTGCTAAAAAATGATTTGTCCTTTTTTTAGCATAAGCTTAAGGAGCATTTACTTGTCTAGCTTACTTGCAAAAAAGCAGGTTAGGCTACAGATGTGTTACTTGGAATACATAACAGGCTGAAAACATACAGAGTGTCCTGCCCATAAAGTGCTTGTCCTAAAGCAGCAGATTTGGCATCTTAAAAGGCAGCATATGAATTCAACAGGTTTCTTTGTCTAATGAAAAGAAACTATTTAACTAAATTGCAACTTTTCTGGCTGATAGAGCTGCAGCTATCACACAAGAATTTCTACCTAATGGCTATTTTAAGTAGGTGTTGAATTATATGATGTTCTTATTTCAGTATAAGAGATCTCCTTTTTTGAGAAATTATTAAAAGTGGTTACACTCTGTACTCTTGTACTTATTACCACTTTAAAACTTTGATTGAATTGAATTCTTGTAGTCTCATAGGAATTATCATGGTGATTTACACTGCTTTATATTCTGTAACTAGTAACAATTCTGATCCCCATCTCCCTTTCATGCTCTGAGCACTTGATATATGATGCTTTTCTAGCTGGCTTACTTTTGTGCTATCCTGAACAAATATTTCCACGAAGTTTGCTATATTTGGATTTAACACCATCAGTGTGGCACCTGACAATTTCCTGATTTACAAGGATCACTTTCAAGACTTAGTCTCTGGCTATTTTGCGTTCACAGCTTACTGGGCCATTTTTGTAATATGCATCTCAGAAATTGGAACCACCAGCTTCTTTTCAGACACTTTTGAGTGGTCCCAGTGATTAACTGGCACAAGTAATAACACTGTCCAAAAGAAAATCAGTCCAAACTGGTATTCAAAAACTGGTAGCTTAAAAAATTCTCCTTTTGCCTTGTCCAACTGCCTGGTCATGTCTGTTTGGCCACATCCTTGTAATATACCGAAAATGATAGATTAAGCATTTGTGACAAATAATGCAAACCCTCTGAAATCCCCAGCTCTTTACATTCCCAATAAATTTCCAAGTGATTTGGAGAAATAGATTTACCCCATATACAGTTTAGCAATCCATATGCATCAATTCTGAGCTGAAATGGTTATTAAAACATAATGTAACTTTTGAAAGTGCATGATTAATTTTTTTCAATGAGGATCCTTATTTCATTCAGGATTAAAGACTAAATTTGGGCTTGTATTTGGAGTTATGTATGAGGCTTAAAAATTAACAGGGAGAGATGTCAGCCTGTTTAATATTGCAGTATCTAGAGGGTCTATATCAGAATCCTTTCAAACAAGTCACAGCATTTCACTTTGTTGTGCATTTCCACATCTCGTGAAATCTGCTATTATCCTCTTCCCCTAAAAGATATGTAGAAGAATCCAATGTCTTCTATTCATCCAGTTTGCAAAAGATTTTTCTGTTTACAGATTCAAAGTATACAACACAATGCACCAGTTACTAACCATAGAATAAATTCAGCATGTACACTGTGTAATTAACTCCAAGGCTTCCAAATTATGTATTCTACTAATTACATATAAAGGAGCTAATTACGTGACTAGAGTTGCTTGTTGCTGCTTGTGCAACCTTGCAAAGAGCAGAACTTCCTTTATCTATACCATGATTCTACAGCTATCAACATAGTGAGGTTTGATGATTCACAAGCAACTTTCCCTAAGGTCAAAACAGATCATTGAAGCGTCCTCAGAGATTTAAGTTGTGGTAGTTTTACATTCTGACTCATCTAGGCTTCTGATTCTAGGTTCAGATGCAAAACCTCCCTTTGTTTTCCGAATTAGACCACAGAAGTTGGAAAACATACATGAGAGAATTAGTTTTTTCATATAACTATATTGCAGTCATTGAGATTGTCTCACTACTAGTGCATTTCATTAGAACTTTAGATGATTTCTATTATTAAAGTAATGGAGTAATATGAGGATAATAAAGATGTATTTTCAAGAGGATATCTTGATGAGACTGAAAAAAAAATTACACAATATTTCAGATGATAATTTCCCCTTTTCCAGCCAGCACTTAGCCAGGTTACTGTCTGGAATCTGAATGTCACAACACTTAAAGTGAAACAGCAAGCAACTGCAGGAATGTCCAGATCAAAGGGCATAAGCAAATATATACCTTTGTGCATATCTCCTTGATCTTAAAGCCACAGAATCTAAACATTTGAATAGTATCTAAAAGTACTACATAGTTCCAAATTGCACCCCAAAATTGAAAACATTGCAGAGGGATGAACTGAAGAAAATTCTTCCCTTCTACTGTCATTGCAATCCTATCTGTACCTTGCAAACTTTGAGGACCTCTGATCTATACTGCCCCATGGGGAACCATACTCTGTTACAATGCTTATCTGCACTGACTACAGAGCAGATCTGAAGCGAGGATAACTGTAGTGAGTAACACATATTTTCTTCAAAAAGAACAGTGGCACATTCAATGGAAATTAAGCAGCATGGAAAGAGGTAATAAGTTGGAGAGACACACATAAATGTGTATTTCATCAGTCTGTGTTCAAAGCCTGATCTTTGTAAGCAATGAAATGTATTTATGTAACATTATGGACTCAGTATATAGCATGTCCATTATGCTCAATGGTCATCCCTGTGTTCTGACAGCTGGTTCTCAGAGATTCCTTTAAAAAATGAGGATCCGGACCCTCAATTTTGTGAACACATGAGAGAATACAAGTTAATCTAAATTAAATTTGAATAAATATCAAATTACTGTGCTAGACTAGAGGCCATCAATAATCCAACTCCTTTCTCCTAAAAAAAGCCAGCATCACTGTGTTAGCATTAGAACATCCTTCTGTGATTGAAAACACTTGCAAGGCGGTGCCAGCATGTTGCTGTTTGCATTCAAACAATAATCAAGATCTCACACAGTGATAATTTGTTGTCAGCTATTTTACCCACACTAAACAAGTCTGACACTAGCAGCCCACAAGCTAATTAACTCAAGTATCTGGCATGGGAATCTGCATTATAGCTATCAGCAGAATATAAACTGAAATAACCAGCCAATTCAACTGGTGCTCTGAGCGATGGAGAGTGTCTCCTTGAGGTAGAAAAGAAGAAAGATGAATGTTGATAAACAGGTTTTCCACTTCACCCACCCCGTGGAAGAAATTTATTTCTCAGGGCTTTTGTTGAACAGAACCTTGAAACAAAATTTCCCATATTCACTTACCTGAATAGTTTGAACTGATTATTGGTTGCTTATACTTTTAATCCATATTATTTTCTATCGCACTTTTCAAATTTTCTGGTTTATCTTTAGCTTGTTCTTAACACACAGAACTGGGTTCTGGCATCAGTTAGCTTTTATTATCTGACCAAGTTCCTTTGTGAGACAAGTTTGTGGGATGCCTTGTTCTTCAAATGGTTTTTGTTACTCTGGCAGGGTGCTGTAGACATCTCATTTTCATGGGGTAATCAGAATTCAGAAATAACAAAGGTTTTAGGATTTCACCACTCTTGATAAAAAAAATTGCAGAAGGCTCAAAGAGTTGACTTGTCCTAGATGAAAAGGTAACAAGAACAAACAGAATGAATTAATATGCTGACAACTTATTCAGTTGCCTATATTTCAATCATTCTTTTCTGTATACGTTACAGAAGTAGAACACTTGTCTCATTCACTATCACTCTAACTGTGTTCAAACAGAGCTATACATTCTCAATCCCTTTAAGAGTGGGGACTGAATTGTCTTCTAAGCAGGGAAAAAATACTGCAGTAGTATTCTCTCACCACTGTAACATTGAAAGTGAACTTCTTTTTAAAAAAGAAGTGAACCTGTGCCTTGTAATGAGCAAGCAATATATGTAGATAAGTCTACACAGAAAGCCTAGTTTAATAACAATAGGTTGGTCCCAGGAGAGACAGCAGAGACATATTTTTTAATTAAAGCAAATTAAATCCCTTTCAAGCAGATAAGAGATGTTCAGTACATAACCATGAAGGAGTTCAAGCATTTGACTTACAAGGTCAATTTAAAAAACAAAGTTAACTACTTATGAGCATTATTCGGTAGAGTCACTTTACTTCAGTAAGAAACTCTTGAGAATCGCAGATAAGCCTGAAAATATGCAGAAGAGAGGACTGCTTCTGAAAACTTTCCACTTTGCTGAGTGTTTCCATGCAAAGTCAGATGTTGTGATACAGCAGTATGTTCCTATCTGTTGTATAGCAGATATTGTCACAGAATGAGTTTGGGGTGAATCATTCTGTTAAAACTGAATTTACTGTTTAGAAAGGAAGTATGAGATTCATTAACTCCTAAGACAGTATAAGCAGAGGGATAATGTCTCCTCAGATCTGCAAGGAACATATTCTGTTGGAGCAGCCGAGGCCTGAATAGTTGTTTAAATAAAAAGAAGCATATCCCCAATTACAAGACCATTGACTAGATTAAAAATTCTATTTGGGGGCTTAGATCACTCATCAGTTATTAAACAGGGAGTCTACATGCATTCAAAACTATCATTATGTCAAACGTCTACTTTTTGTCGGTTGAACTAACTCCAGTAACAATAATGTAACTGCAGCAGCTTAAGCTCTTCTCAAGATCTGAGCACATTTTTGCTGAAATCAGTGCTGTGGTGGGCTAGAAGGAAAGGTAAATAGTCATTCTTTTGCCTACTCATAAACACTTAAACTGCCCTGAGGGGTATGGCATTGACAGCCCACAGAAATCTGGTGCTACCTCTATATGTTTTGGGTCTGACTCTTGATGGCCAGCCCAATTTTCCTTCAAGGCAAACTGCATGTAAATGGTTATGTGAAGTTGCACCTTTTGCAAATCAGAAGTAGATTTTAGGCTGGCTTTATCCAGACACACCATCCAGGTTAGAAATTATCTCAGCTTCTTGGCCAATTTCAAACACTGACTAAACAAAAATGGAAAAAAACCCACCAAGCACCAAACCAAGCAACCATAAACTTGACCCCTTGCTGTCTTGCCACTGTTTCATTTGGAGTTGACATGAAAATTTATTTTTATATTTGTGGCAGTGTTAAATTACATTTATTAAGAAATAACTTTTGCAGCAATATGTATACTTTCTCTTGCTCACTTTTGAACCGAGCTACAAGGTTTCACTACAGCATTCCTTATCAGGTTGCTGGCATGCAATCTAAATGTTAATCATCAAGTGAATTTCTGCTGAGCCTTCCACAGTATTTTTTTTTTGTTGCTGTTGTTATTTCCCAAGCATTGCTTTCATCCTTCCTGGGGTCATTTGCTATTATTTAGTTAATCCATTCCAGCCGAGTGGCATCTCCACTCCATGAGACTGTCACTGAAGGTATGCCTACTGCTGATTCCCAGCATTTTTCTGTCATAATTGTATGAGAAGACGTTATGAAAATGAAGCTCATCCTTGTAACATACTATGTCTGTGATCTATATGGAAAGTGATTGTTCACTGCAGATATAAGTCATTAAAGAATTACATTTAAGGAAGTTAGTTTATATGTAGTCTGTCAGTTGGATGTGTCAAACCTAAAAGAATCATGTTCAACAAAGCCTGGCATGCTTTTATGTTCTTATAGATATTTCTCATTAGAAGATAACTTCTGAAAACACTAACAAAAAGAAATGTTGCATGCAACGTGAATTTTAGAAGGTCCTATTGTTCCTGCTTGTTTTCTCCCCTGTATGTGTCATAGCCTACACATTTAAAAGTTCCCAACCTGATTCTGCAAGTCTATGTATAGAAGAGACAAAGGCCTCTTCTATAGCTGCAAGTGTCCTAAAACTCAGAGACACAAACCCATTTAAAAGAGGTGCTACTCAGTTTCAGAGTAACCACATTTGGTAACTATTTGGGTTAGGTTTATTAAAGCCTCCAAAGAATTATCATAGGATTGTACATCCTGATTGCAATATGGATGTTATGTGAGTCAGTCATGAGACATCCTGTGTGCATTATGAAACTACACAAGAATCCAGATCAGTATTCACATCAGGGATGGAAGTAGAGTCACACTTTTATCGCATGTTTGTGCCTAGAGACATGTTGTGAAGTATCTTCAACAAGAAGATCCCACCAATATTTCTACAGCTTACATTAAGTTCTCTAACAGGTTGCTGAATGATTTAATAAAGCTTTTTTTTTTTTTTAAGATGACATAATTATTTTGCATACAAAACACCATGTACTTAGTAGTTTAACACTAAGGAAGGCAAGATGAGAGCATGTCAGCAAAGATCTTCCCATTTTGTTTTGATGTTAAAGTTGATGCCTGTCACAAAGTGTGTTCTGGTGCTTTGCTGAAAGCATAATTTTGTCAGATTCCTCTCAGTTTCCAGGAAAAGATACTCTACTATGTGCTGTTATCTTCATCCAGAGAGAGAGAATTGATTAGAGCAAGGATGAAGCAGCAGAACTCTCCTGTGAACCTATGATTATCATTCTTGTGTGGCATTGTGTATACACAAGTACTGTATCACAGTAATTCCCAGAGTTAAGAGATTGGGATCCAGCATTGTGTCAACATCTTTTATATTTCTACACTCAGGTTTCTGTAAATGCAGGACTCCAGATGGATGAGCTGAATCAATTAGTTTATTCATAAAAAAACCCCAAAGCAAATGCTAATTAGTTTCAGTACTCTGCAGTTACAGCACATGGACAAATGGAAATGCCTCATCTTGCTAACTTGGTTGTGTGTAGTTCTGATAAACGTTGTAACCACGGTTCCCTAAAAGGAGCAGAATGCATCGCTCTCCATGTTAACTCCTCCTTGGGGGAAAATGACTGTGCTGAGCATAAGTAGTGTTGGTGGGGCCCAAGGAGTGATACATGTTGCCGACTCAGCACCAGCTTTGCATACAGGCAAGTCAGTGGGAGTGCAAGTGGTTTAAATAAAGGAACAATCTAATTGTCAGTAATCAAGCGATTACTTACTATTACTTAACATAGCTCTGAAATTAAAAATTTTAAATATTTCACATTCAGGCACTGACATATAACCTTGGCATTAGGATGTACTTTTGGCAGAAGTATAAGTGTAAACACATAGTAAATGGAAAGCCACTACCTTAAGGAGCTATCAGTCTTGGGTTTATTACTAGATACAATCAGAAAAGGAAACAGAAGAGGATGTGGGAAGAACAGTGCAAGGGTGATTTTTCACAGGCATGGTGCTTGCATAGTGTCACGGTGAGCAAGAAGAGAGTCTCCTGCTTCATGTTGGGGCATATTTGGATACAACACCCATAAATTTCAGAAAAAAGTTTTGTCTCAAACAGAATCAAGAGGGGAAATTTGCACTCCTCTCAGAATAATGATCAGGTAAGCACAAATGAATCAGTGTGCTTCCCACTGTGCTGGCTTAGTATTGCAAAGAAAAGCAAAGCTTAGGAGGAACAGAAAAGCAGCTTTTTATAATTATAGATCTTTTAGAGTTAGCCTGAGCCCTCCCCTTTCCTTCCTTTACCTTCCGCTTCTCCTCCCAGAATAACAACACATTTTGCCAATAATTTTAAGGAAGTCTTGGTGGACCAGATAGAATTCAGAGAGAGGAATCTAATGGAGTTTCACTTCATTCTTCTTTCTCCTGCTTTTCTTCCTTTCCCTGATTTTCTACTTGCAATGTCTTTCTTTGGCTTGTGGAGATGGAAAGGCAAAAATAGAAGTTAATGGTACTACCACTGTTTGTTTCTATTAGCGTTTACATGTGAAATGAAGGCATTTTGGAAGAGAACCAGACTGGCCAGTAAAACCTTTCACCCTTGTAAACTGTACATTTGGTTTGACTTTGGCTTAGATCCCAGAACTTGTCGCAAGCTTTACTATAAAGCTGTAGTTCAGCTAGAGTTTTGTTAGCTTTATTACAACATCTCCCCTCCTGAAAAAAAAAAAAAAGAAAAAAGAAAAAAAAGCAAGAAAAGCTTTTGTTCATTTGGAATGCTTTTCAAATTCTGGAGAAAACATACTAGAAAATGCAATTAACCAGATAACTGCTTAGCATCAGTCATCAGAAAATAAATGAAGTTTATCTAAAATTTACAAAAATTATACATCACCTCCTTAAAATAGCCCAGGAGTGACTAATTGTATAAACAATAAGGCAGCCACCAACATTCAAGCATGTTACAGCTTCTGAGAAAGTACAGGCCTACCACTGCCAAAGAAGAGTCTAGAGATCAACTGGAAAATGATACGGACAGCTGGAGAGAAGATGCATGCTGCACTTCAAGAGATTTTTTTCTCTCCCTTTTCTTTTTATTAAGATGCTTTCCGAAAGGTGTAAATTAGCTCTGCATGACTTCACTTAGGGTGAAATATATAAGGGGGGGAAAAAGAAGAAAAAGGAATGTTTTACACTCTACACAATTATAAAACTTTTGGTCTCATCCTGCTTTCATGAATCCTATGTCCTCTTAGCTCAGGACCAGGCACACATGAAAGCAGTATAGGATTTACACAGTGGTAATAGGATTTAAGGAGACTGCTTTATACCATAACCGTTAATGAATTTTTAAAACCCATTACTGCAGATATAAACTCAGTTATCAAGAGAATATGTAGAACTGCTCTGAAAGCATAACACTTGGTTGGAATTCAAAATACAGCCTTATAGCTGAGACTAATTTGAGACACAGAAGACTTAAGTTTGACTCTTGTTCCTATCAGTCAATTCCCATGTGATCCTTGAGTAAGTGACTTACACTAGCTGTATTTCAGTTACCTGATGGGGAAATGATGACCAGAAAGTCTTATTCAAGTCTGGTTTAGACTAGTCTAAAAAGCTTAGATTGGTCTTCTAGTGTAGAGATTTTTACTCTTAAAATTTCTTTGGTCAGGAACTGTTAGTTGACTATGATTTTTTGGATTTTTTTAATTGGAATTTATAGAAACCAGATTCTTAAAAAATATTTGATTCCCCAAAAAATGGAAACAGGCACATCAACGCATTTTTTTTCAAAATAAATTGGTGTCTATTTCCAACAGAAAGAACTAAAACCCTCCTCTTTTCAGTGTAATATCACACTCTTGGTGTTTCCTTGTTCTCCCCTTAAAAAATGCAAACTCACAAAATCTCGAAGTTCAGTGAGAACCTATTGAATTGAGTCCTGTGTCTTTTTCAGTAATTGCTGTCTAGGGCTGTCTGGAACTAGAACCCAGAGAGTAGGGCTACTTGAAAATCTCCCTCCTTATGCAAAATATTTAGGTGTGAGTGGTATTTTTTGTAGGGGAAGGAATTACGTTTTCATAGTACTGCTCTTATAAAGCAAGCAATTTGGCTCACCAGCAGTTAAGCCTGGCTCTCATGAAAAAGCTATGGTTGGTAATGACTACAGGCTGCCTTAGTACTGTCTGAATCCTCCCTGTGAAGCTAGGCTGAAAGCTTCACTTTGCTGGGACCAAATATGGGCCTTGTAGAATGACAACAGTCAGCACTGGTAAGTAAATCACTCCCAGAACCTGTCCTCAACTGCTTCCTGGAGAACATTGCCTGGTGGTGCTTTGCTACGGGTCATCTAATGGAAAGTTAGCCCCTCTGCTACACTACTGTATTAGTGATGTCCATCAGCAACCTATAGAAGTGAGAATTTGTGTAGCAGATGAACGTTATATGTAAATTATCATAAGCTTTAGTCAAGTAGAAAAGTGAGTTATGTACAAAGTGCCATGTAATACATTGCTACTGAATTTAAGTTCACAAAGAGTGTGTGCAACTCTCAAGAAGTTTTTGTAAACATTGATGTAGCAAACTTTAATATGGTAATTGGGAATTTTAAAACTGCACTTGAAAGCTTGCTCAAATTACAAGAAAATAAAAGTAAAATTATGAAGAACGTGCATCTATCATTAAGAAGAAATCAGAATATGGGATGAAACTAAGGGCCCACTGCTGTATGGGATACTCTTCGCATACTCTGTGAAGCAGATATTGTTTTAACAGCAGGAGTCAGAGCTTCAATACCTCTAAAACTCTGTCTCTCTGTGCTTTATGTTCTTATAGATTTGAAGGTCACAGAATCGGTCCACTTGCATAATGAGAACCAGATGATTAATTACTTTTTTTAGGGATTTTGTTCCTCTGAAAATTTTATCCCAGAAAAACACGAGGACACACAAAGTCTGTGGTTAAAATAAAATTATATTAAGATTACAGAAATATCATACATCATAGTTCTATGGCAAGTGGCTTTTCATTGTTTAGCATAAGAAAAAGAAATGCTAATAAGTCAGGCTACACAGCTGGGGCTTGTACTGTCCAAAAAGCTACAAATAAAAGAGTTTTATAACAAATCTCTAAATATTGCACCCAAGTTGAAAGTACACATATTGGAAAGTCCCAGACTGAAAAGAAGTCAGCACCATTAACATTCAAACTAGATTAACTGTCATTTTAGCTTAAAAAAACGCCCACTCCATTCTTTCATGCTCCCCCCTCCAAAAAATTTGGAACTCATCATTGGAAATATCACCTCAAAAATCTTTTTCTGCTTTTTATTATTTAAACCAGAGACGTATGTACTTGTTTGAGCAAATAAGAATGAATCTATTTTTTTCTTAAATCAGAAACAGATCCAGACGAGGATTTCAAAATTACGAGAACACTTTTTAATTTAGATTTCTGTGCTTTTAAGTGGTATGTTCTGGGGAAAATGTTGATTATTGTCAAATGTTGAAGACCAGGTTGCAAAGCCCATTGAAACTGCTGGGAAAACTGCAAATAGTTTTGATATTCTTTGAATCAGGACCTTTCTGGACTAGTTCCTGGACATAACACATAGGATGGGCTGAAACATATTATGCTGTACCAAGGGCTTCGTTATGGTAAATGGATAGATCTGAGCACTGTCACACAGCCTATTTCATTCTTGCGCTTTGTTTGGCCCAGTATTGGCCTGGGCTGATCACCTTCTCCCACTTAACAACCAAACATCATTTGTTTGACCATTATAGTATGGATGTGACAACTGGATTTACGTACAAAGAGGAGAGCTTGTTGTGTGAGTCCAGGTCATGCTAGTGCCACTCATCCTCAGAGACAGTGAGTGATTCTGAAGACACCAAGAGGCTAGAGGTTTAGCAGATGGGAGGCTTCTGTCAACTCTTATCCAATAGTCTTTTTTTTTTTTTTTTTTTTTTTTTCCCCCAATGAATTCTCTCTGTTTTCTTCTGAGTTTACTCTGGAACACTATTTTTGCAGTTCCTCATTTTCTCTCATTTCCCCTAAGCTTGTTTAGCATGTGAGTTGATTGCAGTAAACGAGTGTGGAGAGAACCAAGGAATACCATAGTGGGCAGAATTATAAAGAGTTCATACTGTCTTCTGTGTGTCCTCTTTTGTGTATATACCAAAGTATGTTTCCAGGAGTCAGCCACACTGAGCCTGGATGAGGAAACACAGAGAGGCTGGTGCCATACCAAGCATTTTCCTCTCCTGAAGCTTGGCTGACCTTGGCTGTATGCTGATTTGCAGTCTACCATCCAGACCAGGAGAGGGGATGAGCAGCAGTGCTATGTCTTCTAGGCTGAGCAACTCCACAGCTCCCTTAGAGGAATGCAAATCCTCAGCTACTTTTCTTCTGGATTGCTTTCTGGTGGCTTTCTCTTGCCCTGCCTCAGCATCAGGAGCTGGTTAAGCCCAGTACTTCCAAAGCTGCATTCTTCATGAATGCTACTGAATGAGCTTTTTACAAGGTAAAGTTTGACCTCAGGCTTTTGATATTCAGAAAGGAATCCCTTTTACATTGAATGGCATTACATTAAAAGAACAATTCTGTTCTCTCACTGGAATGAGATCAGAATTGAGTTTTCTGCAATTTTTCTGTCTGTTGGAACTTTGATATAACACAGTCTCCCTGGTGCTTTTTGTGCTGATAAATAAATGTATTTATAAGTTGTGCTTTTACATTCTTGGTACTAACTGAGGAAACAGAACAATAACATACTTTTGTCAATACAAGTACTGCCCTGGGAATTGACTAATTAACATAAAACTCAGCCCTGCAGGGACATTTCCAGGTTCATTTTTTGCTGCCTCAGCAAACTATAGGGTTTGGGCTGTTAACTACTTTCAGATGCTCTTTGTCTTTCAAGAAAGAAAGAAATAACATCCACATTGCTTTAGGCAATTTAATGATTCTGCAGAACACTTACCTTTTTACCATATGCTTCATGGCAGATTAAAATCCTGAAGGAGCTAAGGATTATATACCATGCATAGTCCTTTGGCAGAAAAACATGTATTCTGAACTAAAAGTGAAAGGCTGACTGGGAATGGTTGTTTTTCCAGGATTGCATACTAAAGACTTGCTTTTATTCAAAATGATCCCAAAGCAGAGGTTTTTTGTAGCTGCTCTGATTTCTCAGTATTTCTTAAGGTTTTAAAAAGCAGTTCACAGTGGCTACTGAGAAAATTGGAGAAACTTGCCTAATCACTTCTGAAAAATTAGAAGAAAATCCATCCTAAGTTTACAAGATGTGCCTAAATTTTTGAGAAACTCATACTACTTGTCTTTTTGTGTGTGAGCATATTTGTTTATCTGAATTACTTTTCATTCATATCCTTTTCCTTGAACCACAAACCAAAAGTTTCTTGTCTACAGGAAAAAGATGGAGGAAAAGAAAGAAAATGTAATGAACCTTGAATCTCACAGGTAAAGAAAACCTCGTTGTTTCTGTTAACTTTCTCAAAATCTCTAGAGCAAATTGCTCTCCTTCTTGTACTGTTATTATTAATTCTTCATCTATTATTAGTATCTGCCCACTGCTATTTATGAATGAACAAAATCACGTTCTATGTTCATAGAAAACATCTGTAGAAAGTAACAATAGAATCATTTTCTGTGAGAGGGTTGAAAGCTGTTTGATAGGTCCTTTAGTGCTGCAGCTGAAAGGACTCAGAAGTTAAATTTCAATCAGCACAAATGCTTTCAAAGTGCTTTGTAAGAGCAGAAAAATAAGCATACATGCAAAGCACACATCTGAGAAAGCTGATAGCACAGTACATGCACGTGCATGCAATAGTCATAGTTCTATTTGGTACATATATTGGCTTGTTGGTACACGAATAAGCTTATTTTGTGAGTGCACTTCAGGCATGATTATTGTAAGACTATGTGCATCTATATGACTGTATGTGCCTTTCAGCACAACTTGTTAAGATTGCCCAAACCTATTTGTTCTTAGTGTATAGGCTTTACAAACTTTACATATTTGGAATAAAATCTTACATTATGGATGTTTGCCTGCACTTTTTTTCCTACATATTTCAAATATAATAGTCGATGTTTGCTAAAAAAAAAAAAAAAAAAACCTAAGAACACATGTACCGTATCCCTCTTATTCAGACATCCCAGAATGGTTTAATCTGTTGCACTGTAGCTTTTAAGTTTCAGAATAGCAAAGTGGATTGAGGGGAACTTTGAACTGAACTAAGAGAACATATGGAGAAAATGATGAAGGTGAGGGAAAGTGAATTCTGATATGGAGCCAGCAGGTAGCCAGGACTGTTTGGTCAAGGTGTCTTCTAAAAAAAAAAAGAGAGACTCACTGTGAGAGATGTATGACCACAGTATGAGGAGTCAGAGACAGGGAAAAGGAAAGACTGTTATGGTGGTATTTTGAAAAGGATGAGGCAGCAAAAGTCAGCCTTCGGGGTGATCAGAAAAAAATACCAGCCTTTGTGCCCCTCTAGCACTTGGAACTACACCAAGATGTCTCTGAAAGTCACTGAGGATCTTTATTTCCTTTTATACCCATCCACACAAGCACTGTCAATTTACTACTGTCACCATCTACTATAGTAACCGTTGTTCTAGTCACACAGACTTGTGAGATGGATTTCAAAGTTTCCAGTACTGCTGATTCTAAGACTCAGCAAATGCAAAGGTGCCAAAAATAAGCTGATGAAGTCTTAGTATTCTTCTTTATTTCCATGCAATTAGATACCTCTCTCATGATTAGCATAATAACTTTTCACTAGTTTAGTCTGCTTTTGCTATCTTGAAAAGCTTAAGGAAAGCTAGGCAAGCTAGGTTTTATTTAACATTTCCCTGGAGATTTGTCTCTGCATACAGCAACAGTGGCTGTCTGTCTTATAGCTACAATATGCTGTAACAGAGGGAACACTGCATTTTGCCTTTATTGTCAGGAAGTGTCAAAATATTAATAGCATCGATTTTGCTAGCTAGCTAAAACTCCCACCCTGTGATCTTGTGCATCAGCATTTTTTTTCACCACAGATGGTCATTTATGTAACACTGTTGGAAATTGTGGCTCTGTTCCACAGAAACAGGAAAATGGGATACATCTGCACTGTGTAGGGAAAAATACAAATGAACGAGAAGCTATGCAAACATTTAAATTACAGGGAAACGGGACTGCGATAAGCCCTGGCCTGCATGAGCAGGAAGAGAGTGTCAGCCTCACCCATGCCCTGAAAAAATGGTCACATTTATGGGTTACTCTATTGTACTGAGTGGAAGTTTGTTTATGCAGGACTTTTCTTCCCTCAGGACTTCCTCTAAGAGGAAATGTCGTCACTATTCAGTAGGGGTCAATTGTTATG
This sequence comes from Urocolius indicus, assembly GCA_013401255.1. Classification (NCBI taxonomy): domain Eukaryota; kingdom Metazoa; phylum Chordata; class Aves; order Coliiformes; family Coliidae; genus Urocolius; species Urocolius indicus. The sequence goes on along the minus strand of WBNH01009915.1, from coordinate 331,221 downwards.
CATTCAAAACTCAAGCATAAAATAGTATCACTGAATGCAACAAAGTGGAAAGGAATAAATAAGATTTCTCCATTTACATATTTAGAAACATCTGCAGCAGTTATTATTGCTCACTAATACTTTCAGAGAGCTGAGTATAATCATACTGGCTGGAATATTTTTTTTTTTTTGCAGATACCCCAAAAACTACTCAGTATTTTATGAATCTCACTTTTTTTCAGCTCTGCTACTCCTCTCTGGCTGATATGGGGATATTTTTTAAATGAAAGGAGGATGAAAAGATTGCAGCTTTATAACTGGGGTTGTGCTCTTATGGGAATGCTTGGCCAAGTCTGGTCTGTGTCTTGGACTTAATGGCCCTAGATGAGCACTGTTGTGAGGCCATATTTGCAGCTTAGATGTTCCTAGAGTTTTGTTTTTTCATCAATGTAGAACAGCAATATTGTTTCAGATGAAAGAGCTAATATTGGTTTTGCTTTCCCTTTGCTGTTGTCATTATGTTGTCAGTCAAATTAAATAACTCTGGAAGAAACAAGAGAGTGAGGAATATGCGGAGCCCTTGGAGTGACAGAATAGCTGACGCTGGGAGACCCCTCTGCAGATCAGCTCATCCAACCCTTTGCTCAGACAGGGTTAGCTGAAGCAGCTTGCCCAGGACATTGTCCAGTTGAGTTTTGAGTACCTCCAAAGGATGTAGACTCCACAGCCTCTCCAGACAACCTGCTTTGGTGTTTGGTTACCTTTATGGAAAAAAATGGTTGTTTTTCTTATGTTTAAGTGGAATTTTCTGTATTTCAGTTTGTACCCACTGTCCATGTGGTTTTATCAAACTCATGTAATTGTGCTGTTTTGACACCAGCCATACTGGAAAGCTGCTGACCACAAACTAGATAAAGGCACACTCACAAGAATAATTAGTAAACCCTGGTCTCTCTCATACATGAGTAGACTTCGTTTGCAGATATGTATTGGCTCACATTTTTACATCCATTTTGTATTAGGCTATGGGACACTTGAAAACAAAGGAAAACTGGGAATTGACCACTAGAGCAATCTGCAGGACAAATTTGTATCCAGAAGAGGCTCCACAATCATGACCATGAAGTTTCTTGACAGCGTGTTTCTTTAAATTTCAACACCCACTAAAGTCTTCTTCTCTATTACATGGTCTATACTAAAGGTAAGTTGCCTATCTTTTCTTAGACAGATTTTCCTGAGTACGGTAAAACAACCAATTAGACAAGAAGATGTCATTTAATCTTTCCAGTGAATCACTTAAGAATTATCCTCCAAGGACAATATATAGAATAAAGCACAACTTTACAAATTGGTATCAACCTGATTAAAGCTCTGTTAGATAAAGCACCATCACCTACAAACTGATTTTGTCCCATCTAGAGAACAGGTCCAACATGTTTAAGCCAATTCCTCCACCCTTCCTCCCTTTCTCTCCCTCTCCCATACAAGCAGCGACTACGACTACCCACATTTTCAGTCTCTCAGTGAAGGAATAAGTGGATGGAATTTCATTTCACACATGTACAAGTAACTTTCCTGACCAGCCATGCAGTCGGCGCAGCCCGTCCAGGCCACCAGCCTCTACCATCACATCTGAAAGAATGTAGCCTGTGAGGCAGAAATTCCCACCATGAGAATCTCAACTCTATGTAGCACAACAAAGCCCACCGCATTGTCCTCCTGTTAAGCGGGTGTTAAAATGCGCATATGTTGCCAGGGCTGTTGCATATGAGGGTCCATTTAGGAAGCAGAGCTCTGAATCCCCTCATATTAGCACATTAGCACACATGTGGACCTTCTTATCAGATTAGCTACAGTTGTCACGGATTAGTTCACCCTGTGAAGCAGCCGCGAAGGTACCTTTGACCATTCATTCAGAAGAACCAGAATGGTTTTTATTGTCTTCAACCATCAGAGTGCAAAGCAAATTAAAGGGAAAGTTTCTTTCTCTCTTTCATTGGTAGCAACAGGGTAACTAAAGGGTATAAAGGATATTAGGGTAGGCTACACAGAGACACATTAATGGATATCTAATATTCATTTAGAAAAAAAATTATTTAACCCCTTAAAAATATGACCAATGTCAGTAGTCTTTTGATAACTGACCTTTATAAAGCTTGAAGATACATTTTAAATATTTATATCCCCCCCCCCCCCCCCCCCCCAGCTCATTTGAAATGTGGTTTAATGATCTCTGTTTTGCAGATTAGGGGTAGAAGCGAGGAAAAGACTTGTTAGTAGCTCATTACATTATTTATTTAACCCATCTTGCTCCTTAAAAGGTTATGATAGCTGGTAAAATAAACAATGACTCAAAATACCTTCAGCATGACTTACAGTCTACACACGTGTTAAGACTGAGCCTAGAGAAGACTTAACACCTTGGAAGTGTAGTGACACCAGAGATTTCAACAGTTCTCTCTGAATGAACTTGGTGGTAAAGGAAGCCTAGAAAGTTACAAAAACATATAGCTGAAATTGCTGGTTAGCATTCACACCTTTGGCACACACACACAAAAATATGGAAGGAAACTGTGGTGAGGAAGGAATGCAGCAATTCCTTACACTTTGGTGCTTTCTAGGAGAGGTATTCCACATCCTTGCTGCCAGGTGTAGCATTACTGTGCTCAACTGGAGCTTGTCCACCTCTGCAGATTAGCTGTGATGCCTGCATATGGGAGACACAGAGGACAAACCCAAGACAAAAGACCTTTTCCAGGACTGGTGTTCCTGTTATCATACATGTGGGCTATAAAAGCAAACTTGCAATCTCCACTTTTTGGTCCAGTGCAGAATATTTTATCTAGGAATTGAAGAATAAATGAAAATCTGAACTATGACAGTTTTTTGGGATTTTTTTTCTGATTGCAGGTAATCAGAGTGCCTTATCATTAGCAGGACTTTAATTGGTAACTCTTCATTCAGTTTCTCACACAAATACTGGAGCACAATCTTAACAATATAGTTTACTAGTCTGTTTCTAAGCACAGGCTTAAATCTGGCCAGTTCTCTTTGTAAACAGTGGAAAGTACAATAGATCGTTTGTAAGGGCACTAGCCCATTACCAGAGGCTGGAGTTTCAGTGCTTCTGAGCAAGCAGCCTGACTGTGTGTTTTCAAGTGCATGCAATCAGAGTCTTTAAAAGACTGCAACTTCAGGCTCAGAGCATGGACTTTTTGGTCCTGGCCTTATTTCTGACAACACAGCCCTAAAACACTCTCAACCTAGTTGTGAGTCACTTTATAGCTCTTGCAACAATATTTTTACTGCAGGGATTTATTTTATTTTATTTTATTTTATTTTATTTTATTTTATTTTATTTTATTTTTTTCAAAGCATAGTGCCATACCAGTGAGAGGTGGCTGTGGAGGATGTGGCAAAACCATCCCTTAGAGTCCTATGTCAAGAGAACTTAAATCAATGATGCTGCTTCTCAGCTCTAAGTTATAAACAAGTCCAATTTATGATCTAGATAATGAGGCAACAGCCCTAACAGCAAAGCAGGGTACATGTGGGAGAAATCAAGCAATTGCACTGGTTTTGCTTTAAATCATTGATGAAATCAGTCTTCATGCCATAAAGTTACCAGAAGAGTTCATTGTCACATCTGTTTCTTCTTTTGTCAGATAGAATGGTAAAACCTTACATTGTTAATTTCCTATGTTGTTTTCTGATAGAAAGCATCAGTGTTTATATTTTTGTATTTCCACACACACTTATTTCAATGTGGTCATTTTAAAATTCTCATTTGTTATCTCTGTATATATGTATATATATATGATGTTGACTGACTTGTTCTGGTTTTTAATTTATCCCGTGAATGGGTGTGATATGAAAAGGTGCAGTGAAAGTAGAATTGTCATTCTCAAATTGATTGTTTCCCTATCAGCCTAGAAATGATTTTATGTGTTTTTGTGCAAAATAGTTTTTTAGCCCTCCACTGGCACTTTTCAAATGCATTCACTGTGAGTCTATGTAGCCTGTGTATCAGCTTCAGTCATTAACCTGAATTTAGCAAAGCCCTCTTGTTGATCCTTCAGACTTTACGGCAAAGCAGGAAAATAGCTGCAGAGCTAAAGGCTTGAATTCACAGTAATCACATTTCCTTTTCTTCCTTAAATAAGCACATAAGACTCTGGGTCAGAATATGAATCTTCTTTCCATTATTGTTATAATGTTGTCTCAAGTGTCACCTGTCTTGCCATTGTGAGTAAAGAGTGCTAGTTGTAGAGACCCTGTTGAATGTGAAAGTGCTCATTTTCACACAGTCCTGTTCATTAAGTGAGAGTTATCCTCAGCAAGGCATTTTGGTACAGAGGATGTTAATCAGAGTATTTTCCAGAACACCAATTCAAATCCAAATAGTAACCTTCCATGCTCCCAAAGCAAAATTTAGCCCATCTACAAAATGTTTGATTTTTTTTTTTTTTAGTCCAAATAATTAAACAATCTGTATTGCTTACCTTGAGTAAAAGACATAAGAGACCTGTGGCATTTTATCCTTTGATTCATGCAACTGAGTGTCTGGCAGCTAACCATGCATCTCATTTCTTTTATGACATCATGACTTTCTCTCCTTCCACAGTCCCAGCCAGCATGGTAGCCTGATCTGTAAGTTTGCAATGCAGTCATGACCTATACCATGTGAGGGAGAGAAAATGATGGGGAGCCAATGCTATCAGGGATGGAGATGGAGAGAGCTGCTGTCTGCTGTGATCCATATGTGGAGAAGGAGCAAAGCTGGTCAGCATGATCCCTTGTAGGATCTGAGAATCACTGCCTCTCTAACTCTGGCCCTGTCACCTACCTGCTTGCTTTTGTCACATCATGAGCTCTGGCACAGAGAAGCGACTTAACATATCTGTATTTACCCTTTTTCAGTCCCTTCATGCAGCTCATAAAAGAAATTTCTTGGCTTTGATCATTTTATAACCTAGTCAAAAGCAATGCACAATTTTATTAAAAATATCTATTAACTTTAAAAATCTAATTTCTAGCAAAATATCAACAACACATTACTGATTTTTTTTTTTTGAGTTGCCCTTGTTTTAACAAGCATCTCCTTATTTTGACACACTGGATTAAACTCAGGCTTCATCAAACATGAATAGTAAGACAATTACTTTGAATACAAGTCTTTCCCATGCTGATGAACTGCAAGCTCCATGGCTGCTGACCTGGTCTGGGGAGCCTTGTTCTAACTGATAATGTTGCTTATTGTGAGAATGCTGGCTACGCAAATCCTGACGCTTGGTGTGCAGATTTGCATTCCAATACTCAGTGATCTGTAAGGGTGTGCAGGGCTGGTATGCTGTCTCTCAAAGCACAATGGGAATTATGGATATGTGTCTCTGGGCCAACAATTATTTCCATGTGCTTCTAAATGAATGCAAGGAGGGAAGACTTTCCTGTTGTTTAGTCTCTATCGCTGTCTTTGGTGCTGTATTGAATTTTAATATAAACCTTCCCCACCAGCACTACCTCAACCCAGTCCTGTTAGACATTTGCCTGGCTTTTGTTAAAACACTAGAGCATGAATAGCTACAAGGTCACAGACTAGAGGGCATCTTTGCTGAAGGTGGCATCTTTGCTGAAGGTGGAATCTTTGTAAAAGAACTTGCCGAACTTTTGGAAGCGTTAAAAGTAACTGAGCACTTAATGAATGAGTACCTAAACAACAGTCAAAGTACATAGACTGGGCTACAAAAGTAACAGTATCTGAGCAACAGCTGGCCTAGTCATATAATACTCTGCTATATAGTCTGGATTTCTTGTTTTCATTTCACTTTTCTTTGTTTTAGAGACAAAAAAGGAAACGCTTGGGGGAAAAGACTTCCAAGTTTTTACTTGACCAAAGTTAGCTGACTTTGACATCAGCAGCCTTTATTAACTGGAACTTTAATGTCTCTTTCTCTGAATGTAACTTTGGCACTTCTGTTCAGCCACAGAACCAGTACCAAATGGCACCTAGTGCAGGGCAGTAGACTTTCTCACACTGCTTTTCCAATTATTGTAATGTTACCTGCCGTGGAATATCCCTATATTTAATAGATAAATCACTCTGTATGGCCCAAAATCCTAGACTCTGCCTTTAGGCTACCCAATTAGGTATCACTTGTTGCTATGTGGCTTCATTCTAGGAGATAGTTTGAGATCACCAAACCCTTCTTCACCTGGATGCAACAAGAATGTGTCAGGGCCAGCTTGAACATAATTAGAAATCTGTGGCCTATATTAGAGACTGATGGAGCTACCATATGAATGGGAAAATGGGAGAGCCAGACTGGTCAATGGCAGCTCCTCTGTCAAGTGACATATAACTCCAGCTTATTCCACTCCTACTACACTGACCTCAAATGAGACTATCTTGCTCTTGCTAAAAGGGATGTTTCTATTGCTTCAGTCATTTTATGGAATATCATAGCATCATAGAATGGTTTGGGTTGAAAGGGATCTTAAAGATCTTAAAGATATCTTGTTCCAACACACTGCCATGGGCAGGGACACCTTCCACTCGCCCAGGTTGCTCAAAGCCCCATCCAACCTGGTTTTGAATGCTTCCAGGGATGGGGCACCCACAGCCTCTCTGGGCAGCCTGTTCCAGTGTCTCACCACACTCACAGGGAAGAGTTTCTTCCTGGCATACAATCTAAATCTACTTTCTTTCAGTTTAAAGCCACTATCCCTTGTACTATCACTACATAAACTTTTAAAAAGTCTCACTGCAGCTTTCTTGTAAGTTCCATAGGTACTAGAGTGCCACAGTAATGTTTCCTCAGAGTCTTGTCTTCTGGAGACTAAACAATCCCAAGTCTCTCAGCTTGTCTCATAGAAGAGGTGCTCCAGCTCTCTGGTCAACTTTTTGACCCTCCTCTGGACTTGGTCCAACAACTCCATGTCCTTTGTAGGCTAGGAGCCCAACAGCTGAATGCAGTACTCCAGGTGGGTCTCATGACAGGGGAGTAGTGAGGGAGAATCATCCCTCTTGACACGCTGGCCACAATTCTTTGGATTCAATGTGTGCAAACACACATTGCAGGGTCAAGTTGAACTTTGTGTCAACCAACACTCCCTTGTCGTTCTTCTCAGGGCTGCTGTCAATCTACTCTCCACTCAGCCTGTATGTGTGTTTGAGATTGCCTCAACCAATGTTCAGGACCTTGCACTTGGTCTTGTTCATCTTCATGAGGTTCACAAAGGCCCGGTTCTCAAGCCTGTCAAGGTCCCTTTGTATGGCATTCTTTCCATCCAGCATACAAACCTCACCAAATGCCTTAGTGTTGGTGACAAACTTGCTGAGGGTGCCCTCAATCCCATTGTTCACATCACCAACAAAGATGTTATACAGCTCTGGTGCAGCCCCTGAAGAACACCACTCGTCACTGCTCTCCACACGACTTTTATGTGATCGTTACTTATCACTAGTCTCTACTTTTATGTGATCATGTGAAAAATTAAATGAAGAATGACACTAGAAATTTTATCTAAGGTGCCTGTAATACTGTATGTTGGTGATGGATGACTAAATATTTTTAAGTCTTCACAGTATTATGCAGTTCAGAAGAGTGCGATACACTGTCTTCTCTCTTTTGCTTTTTATGCTGAGCTATATGCATAGCAATCTGGGTTCCTGAAGCAACAAGTTAAATATTTCATCTGTAAGGCCATTTTTGTTATCCCATACGGTGTTGCAAAGAAATTTCCAACTTAGTTTCAAAATAGCTTTGGCAGAATGTGAGATTCAAGCCAAGAAAGCCTCGTCCTTCTTTTCCCAGCTTCTGTCAACACCCGATCAGTGGTCAGCAACCTAAACCCAGCTCATATATAGTTGGTTACTCTTTTTTTTTTTTTTTTTTTTTTTTTAAATTTCTCCAGGGACAAAGCAGACTTCATCACTAAGATAGTGGTCTCTCTTCCTGCTGTGGTTGAGATTGAAAATCTCCTTTCTTAGATGCATTGAATAACCTAGTTTTTTGCTTTCTGTACTTGAGCATATATTTCATTTAAAGCAAACACTGCTACCAACGTGTCTGGCTTGTTCTTTTGACACAGTTTCTTGAACATGACTTTACTTGCCAGTAAGTTGTCAAAAGGTTGAAGTAAAGATAAATCATTATTTGGATAAGTTGTACTGTGTTAGATCCTTATAGTGGAGTTCACCTTTTGTAATAACCAGTTTATATTTTTCTAATGCCACATCAAATGTATGTTGATATAAATTTGTCATATAAGTTTATTGTGTGTCTGAGTCTGTGTCAAAAATAGAAACGGGTATCTAAATTGTGTTTTCTGTCCTGTTTCCTGCCTTTGAAGAATCTCTGTAGACTAAGTAACCACTAATATTCAGAGACAGGTATATTTGTGATAGGAACCCATCATTGCCCCTGTGGATCTGGTCACTGATAAACTGCAAATAAATCTTCCTACAAAATCCAGATCAGGCTCCTCTTCTACTTTCAGCCGGCATCTGAATTTGGAGAGCAGTACTGGATAAATAAGCCTTGAAGTTTTCCTGTGTCTGATCAGGCTTAAAAAGCTTTCTTTGACCTTTTTAAAGAATTTTTTAAGATCTACCTTTTTTATCTCCTTAGACTTCAATCAAGCTATTGTTTAAGGTGTTCTTATTTGGAAAGACAGGTGTTCATTGACTTTCAAGTTTTCTCTCCTCAGATAGCAATAAATACTAATTTTATTCTGACACCTTCAACAGTACAGCAGTTCCATCAGATATATGAAATTTAAACCATTTCATAGAGTATCTACTTTACATTCACAACTGCCACATTATTTGACTAGAGGATCAAAGTCTAGTTTTCAGAGAAACTGGGTATCAAAAAGATCAGGAGGAGTCCTAAATTCTATAATTTGACATTTTACTGATATTATAGGATAGAAAACATCATATTTTTGTCCTTGTTCAGTTCTGTTAAAAAAAAACCTAACTCTGTACACAAACTGGAGTGCAGAATTTGAAAGCTGAAAAAGACAGAACTGAAACTGCTTGTGATAGTGGAGGAAGTTTAGGAACAGCAAAGACAGAAGGTGTTGAGAAAGTTAACATGTAGTGGCAGAACTAATTTAGAAAGCATCTTCTTTAAAAAACAAAGAAACAAACCTTGGAGAGGAAAAAAAAAAGGATTGTAGTGGAGAGGGTTGCTATAGTGAGAGAAATATTGCAACCTAACTTGTGAGTGTTCTCAAAAGACTGGATGTTCCAGTTCAGTGAAGCAAGATGGCCCCCTGCAGTATTGTTAGCCCCCTCACAGAGAAATTTTGCTTCTAATCTAGGAACACCACTGTACAAAACAGTAACAGATCTGCTGTGGTTTACCACTAGTTTCATTCAAAACACTAGGTAAACATTCTTTACTTTAAAACACTAGTCAAAAATGAAGTCTTCAGTTACTCACTTTGCTCATGATGCTTCTGAATGCCTCCTGCATGGTTCTGACGTGAGACTGATAAAAATTGGTTTTAGAGTAATACTTCTGAGCCCTAGGAAGCAAAACTACTCTCTCAAACTCTTGTTATAAAGGTTGCTATAGAATAATAGTAAAGATTGAAAAGAAAGTCTAATATATTTGTATTTTAGCCACATTTGGGGTTTTCACCTTAGCAAATTCTTTTCAGCGACACAGCAAATCACTATAATTTATGCATTTTGTAACAGCACAATTTCATGCTTTAGAACTTGTACATATCACAGAGTCATATATGTATAATCAATATACATCCATAACCTGTGCCAGCTAATATGCAGCAAAATGCAGAATTTACTATCTGGTAATTTTGCAGGGATATGAAGTTAGCTTCCCTCTGGAGTACATGAGACTTCTTTACTGTCATCTGCAACTTAGAATATCCATCCATTGCAAAAGCTAGGAAAAGGTGAGGTTAACAGATTGAAAAGGGTCTGAAATATTTTCTTAGCAATTACATACAATGGGTCATAACATTAATGAAGTTAAAGAAATTCCTTTTCTAGTCCTGTTCCTTCTCTCCCTCCATCCCCTCCGCCCTGGCTTTGTATACCTCTATGATTTCTGTCACTATTTTTTGCAAGGCAGTAACACTGTGCCCAGTGCTTGACAGAGAGGTGTGTCAGACAACCAGAAGTAAAAGCACTAAAATAGAAGACTGTCTCACAGTAATTCAAATTCACACCTTTGCTTGTTCCCATCAGATTTCCAACCTAACTCAGAAAACCAAAATGGACTTGCGAAGTATGGATGACTGTAAACTTTAATAAAAATTAATTTCCTCTCTACCTCCCAATGCTGAACTTAACACATCACTCACAGAAACCCACCCAAGTTCTAAAGAATCTGTGTTTTGAGGTCTGTGTGGCCTTCTACAGACTGCTTTGGTGTGGGAGCTTGGATTGTTTTTGACCCTGTGACACTGAACGGCCAAGAGCTTCCATGCAAGCACAATGCTGCTGTTAGTGCCCATTACTAAAAGCCTTCTTGTTTCTTTCAACTGCTTGCTGGACTCCTAAACAATGAAAGAAATCCATACATCATTAATAAGGAGATTTAATTTAAATTCTGTTCTAAGAGAATTCTCAGATATCCTTCTCATATTTTTTTTTTAATGAAAATTGCTGAAGTCTGATGTAAGGCAGAATCTTAATGCAAAGAAGTGTTGGGCCTTACATAGGAATGCCTGGAAAATAGTGAGAATTGTAGTCACAGAGCTAACTGGAAAGCGTTACCGGCAAACCAGTAAGCAGCTCCCATGAAATGAAAGCTCACTGAGCACGGAGATATGTCAGCCAGTGGAAAAAAAAAGTCTGTAAGCCTTTTCATAAAATAATCTTTTTTGACTCAACTTTTACAACTTTTAAATTTCTAATTATGGTAATTACTTTTCTTGGGACTACATCTATTCACCATTTTTAACAGCCATTAGTCACTCAAAAAGGACTCATTTTCACTAGAAAAGGGAATTGCTAAATTCCAACAGAAAGTTGACATGAAAGAAAATGAAACAGGATAGCCCATACTCGCCTTTGTAGTGAAAGGTCATTAATATACAGACATAATTTTACTTCTAATTGTGAACATTTGACATAGTTAAAAATCAACCAGTACAAAAGAATTGGGGTTATTTGTCACATGAAAATAATGTGAGTTAACTTTGCCTCAACTCTGTTTCTACTGTCTTCAGTGGAATTAATTACATGAGGAACAAATGCTCATTAGGGATTTAAGGTTTTATTCTGCTGTCACTTTGAATTTGAAATGGTTTACTCATTTTGATATTTTTTTTGGGAAGAAAAAAGCCAAAAGATTTCAGAGAAACCTCCAAGTTGGACCACATTGTTAGAGAGACTGGTTTTTATTGCTGAGTCCATCTGCCAGACTAAGGCCAGAAATAACTAATGCTGCCTTCACTGTAGATATATGTAACAACTTTAAATATTTAAAACAGATTCTAGAGCATATGTAATCCAAATTAGCACCCTAATAATTAGGTGGAGAATAATTGTCATGCTCATTATTCACAGGTTCCAATCTCAGTTTCTCATTGAGTGTGTTCTGGTAACATAGCAGGTTATCTATCTATCCACCTACCTACCTACCTATCTAACAACCTACCAATCCATCCCTCCACTCATCCATCTGCATGTACATACACAAATATATAAAAATATATTTAGAGAGAGAAAATTTGAAACATAAACTGTTCTCATGCCATTAAATCTAATTGAATGCCTTTGGATTAAATGAAGTTACTCTGTAGTTACACTAGACTAACTCAAAGCAGAGTTTGTGTTTTGACAGATAGAAATTTTGATATATAAACTGAACTCTTATTCTAAATGCATCCTTTATACTGTTCATGCATAGTTATTTTAAAGTTGAGTGAATCAAGCTAGGTCATAAAAAGGTCATGTATATAGAAAAAAGAATTTATAGCTATGTATTCAAGTCTATTTTCTATGTGTATCATGGCTTCCAATGAAGGCAACTGCAAAAAAATCTGGAAACCTCTCTAAGACACACTCACTGACTCTTTTACCGCAGGTCCTCTGATCAACAACATTGGCCCTCTGTGGAAACCTTTCTATTTGAGTGGATTCTGGAGCTTGTCTCTATGCCAGGTTTTTGCATCATAGTGAGCAAGTAGATGATTGCATTAAAGAGCGATGAAATAAGATTTCTTTGTCATAAATCTTTAGACAGTAATACCAAAAGTCACCTTAAGACATGAAATTAAAGATTTTTTTTAATTTATTTTGTTTTGGAAAATTAAGATAGGAAAAGATATCTGAGGACACTTCTGACAATTAAATACTTCTTTGGAATTTGGATATGTTATCATTAACATTTCAGTGTGGGTCTGATTGAGCTTTTAAAGTGAATCTCTTGCTTTTTGCAAGCTACCATGTGTTGGTTTCCATCAGAGATACCACGAACTGGATTCTTTCAGGATGTCATTAAGCCAGAAGATGCAAACATAATACACTCCAAGCCACCAACTGGCAAATCAATTCACACGTGAATATTCCTTTGAATGTGTAAATAAGTTCAAGTTGACCATACACAAGCTCTTTCTATGTTTGTTTTCACAAATATTTTAGCCACAGATCCTCATTAGATAGAACAGTATCAGAGCCTCGATCACAAACTCATGTGAATGAATATGCATGAAATCACCATTAGTTTTGCATTTAGAGTAGTTATTCTGCACAAATATTTAACCAGGAAGTGGACAGCAAATAAATCACTCAACTCATTCCCTTGAGCTCAAGTGTGAAAGGTATTTCAGGCCTGATTTTCTACTGCTTTGACATCTCATGAATTTCTGCAAAATGAGATTGAAACATTATCCATTCTGTTTTAAAAACATTTCACAGCACTGAACAGTGCCATTTCAGTAAGTAGTAACGTTATTTATCTGTCTGTATTTAATTCTTGCTTAGGTTTAGAATGGAAACTTTTGCAAACAAGGACATATCATACTGGTACTATGTGGAGCAGGATAAGATCTTGTTCAATATCTTGAACTCCTATGCATTGTTGCAATATCACAGTGTAGCTCTGTAATGTTAAAGATGGTGGAGATTCAGTCATTTCATATTTAGAATCTTGTAAATTGTAGAGGATATATGTAGTCAAACTGTATGTTAAAAAAGTCAAGAGAGTACTGATCAGTACGTTATGCAAGGAGTAATCACAGACATTAATTCCGTGAGCAAAAAGGCAATATTTACTGAATAAAATGGGAGTTATGAATTATTACCTATGGTCTAGTAAATACATGTAAGGGATAACATTATAATCATGTCATACCATGACCAAAAATGGAGATTCTCGTATGGGAAACATTATTTTCTGCTCTCTCCCTTCCTTCTCTCCTTCTCCACCCCCACTCTTTTGTTCTTTCCCATTCAGTGTTTTGGTTCAAGTTAATTAAAGATTCCTGTTGCAGCCTTCTTGAGTGAAATTCTGGCAGTATGCCCAGTGCCGCCATAGTCATGTGTAAGCAGCCCCTCCAGTGAGCTCCATAATGTCTCTAAGAAACTATACAAAGAGGAAGAAAGAAACTGAATCCAGATGGAATGGGAAATCAGATATTTCTTCCATTTGTGATGAAATCTGTGAAGGCTGCCCCATAGGTTGAAAGAGAAGGCAATTCACATACTCTGCAGTCTCAGGGAAAAGCATGTTTTCTCCCCCACGCCTCCACCCGTCATTGAAGATGAATCTGTGAGAAAGCTTACAGTGAGACTGCAAACTCAGTAATGCAAAACATGTTTTCCCAACTTTGCTTTACTCTGCTAGCTGTAGAAAGGTATAGGAGAGACCTGCCGGGAGAATACAAAAAAACAAAAGAATCAAAAGAAAGACTCAGGCAGAAAAAGACTCTTCCTAATGATGGGGTTATGAGAGAATTTGATATCTAAACCAACAATTTGTCACACAATTCATTGTGAAAGGACGACTTCAGGCATTTTAAATGCCTAACAGGAAAGTAAACATGTCTAACACACTTATCAATAACCACTGAGCAATAACACACTAAACAATAATCCTGAACTGTTTGTTAATGAAAGACACATGAAAAAGATTACAAAAATGTATACTGCATAGCCATTTCTTGGATCATGGACACATAACAAAAATCAGAAATGTTCCTGGAGAAGCAAAGCTGTGGTGTATTTTGTGCTTGTGAACCTTTGTCAACTTCAGTGCTTGATTCTTAAAACACAGCACTACACTTGGTTGGTAATTACTGTAGATTAATGACAATACCATTGGAAATCAAAACTGTGGCTATTTTGCAGATGTGTTTTATATATAAGCTACAGTTTGCTTGGTGGCAGATTCTGTGCTCACTAGAGAAATTTAGTGTGAAAAGGAGTAAATTGTGAAACTATCTGCAGTTTTGCTTGGTTTCTCTATGCCTTTCATTGTACTGTTGGTGCCACTTGAATTTGTTGCTTCTCAGTGGCCTATTTAGTTTTTCAGGATTTCGATTATTTGCAGGTGAGAAGTGTTACATGCAGATTAAACTTTGGCCAGGGCAATTGTGGAAAAGAATTCTTAAGCTCAACAGCCGATTTCGATGTCAAAGCACTAAATTTTTATTTGAAAATGTCAGGACAGAGTGATTTCTTGGCAGAAAGAGCAACCTGTTGTAACACAAGAGATGCTCTTTTGAGCTGCAAACTTTGGGCAGAGGTTGTGATTCAAGGTAGCAGAGTTTTAGCTGACAATTTGGTGCAATACTTGAGGTGAAATGAGGCTGATAATTGCAGTGCAAGTTTCTCCAAATAGCGGTGGACTGGAATAGCTTTGGTTCCCTGTGACTAATTGAATGTTTTGTTACCACTTGTTTTTTTGTTTCTTTTTTTTTAAAGCACCAATTGGTGCAAAAAGCTGTCCAGGTGAAAGGGGTAATAGATGTATGCTGATATGGGTATGTGTGCTTCTTGCCCTTTCAAAAACTTTGAAGCCAGTCTGAGGTCAAATTACTCAAGCAGAACAGCTCTGTTGACAAACGTGGTCTTCAAAAAACAATCCCAGTATGAGAGGTGTTGCTAATTTAAAATAACAGAGGCGGAGGGGAAAAAAAAAAAAAGGAAAAAAGAAAAGAGAGGGAAAACCAGCACCAGCCTACATGAAATCCATCCCAACTGCCACCTTCCCTGCTAGCTTCCTTTTGTGAGTCTGCCTTCCCTGCCGCGTGAATCAGCCATGGTTGGGGTTAAATGGGTAGCTTTTGTCTCCCTACAATGGCCGAGAGTGACAGGTTGAGCTAAATGATTTACTGGTGGAGATGATTTGAAGGACAGAGCTGGGCAGCCTTGGGAACACACACACAAGAAAAGGACAGTAGCGAATCAGCCTCTCCTCCCCCTCCTGCTTTCACGGTTTTGACTGAAAGATCACAGAGTGAGACTCTGACAGACACAAGGACCATTGAGAAGCTATTTTTGTTACTTATCCATGGCAGCCTTGCATTGCTGACAACAGACCCGAGGTTAATTAACCTTTACTTTTTTTTTTTTTTTAAACATTTTTTTTTTTTTTTAAACATTTTTTTTTTTTTTTAAACATTTTTTTTTTTTTTTCTAAACATTGTTTTTCTTATTGGTGATGCAAGCCTGTAAGTTGGCAGGATCACATGCCATGGGCAAAGGGAAAGTCTCTGTGTGAGACTTCAGCTCAAGAAAGCTCAACAAACCCGTCCCTAGCCAAAACAAAGCTTTCCACACGGAAAGATGATGCACTGGGGCTGCAGTAAAGGCAGCTGCTCAGAGCAGAGACATCCCAGCTGTTGTCAATTGGAATGTACTAGAAAGAGTTTTCCCCCCACCCACCCTGTTAAACTGCCTGGCAGTGATGGTACCAAGCACTAATATGGATTCCAGATTGTTTCCTGAGCATCGTTTGATCTGGCTGTGTGGTTGAGAATGAACTAGTTTGTCAGGATGCAGAGCATACCAGAACAATAGTGCTCTGATTTTAGCCACACAGGCCAGGCATGCAGGGACATGATGACAGGCTGACCATGGGCCCTCAGAAGCAAGTCAGGGGAAGGCAGCTCCAAGACTCCTGTCTGCCTGCAAATGGAGAAGCAGAGTGGTTTGAGGAATCAGCCAGCAGACCCTCATACATAGCTGAAGCTGACATGGAGGAACATGGCAGAGAGTGGCTGGGAAGCACCCATTGGCCACCACGCCTGCAACCACCAGGTATTGTGTGTGGCCGACCATTCTGGCAACCTTGAACACCATCCCTGGAGTGCTCATCCTCTTTCATGCACTTATAACTCTGATGGCCTGACAGGACCATTTGAGGGGCAAGTGCTACTTGCCATCTGGGGCAGTGCATAGGATGAGTCCCAGCCTACAAAGGGGAGCAGGAGATGGCAGCTCTGTGACTGATCAGTAAATGTATTGTGGTGCTTTCTTCAGAAGCTGCCCCTCTGAACATTTGTTTGAGGAAAAAGGTAAAATTTTCTCAGTAGTAAAAGGACCTTTTCAGACAGTTGCAGTTATTTAGTCTGACAAAAAACAGAAAGCAGGCCACGGAAGATATTAAGGTTGAGTTTATGGATAATCAGAACTCATATGAATATATTACTCGAAAGAAGCATTCTCTCTTTCTATTACATATCTCATTTGGTGTACAATTTGTGAGCTATTACTCAAGTGCAGTGGAATAATGCATCCTGTCATAGGTTATAAACTGTAATTATCATGTCATTAGTTCTGAAAAACAGAGAGCAACAACAGAAATTCTTGAAGTATGACTGTAAAAGTGTGATTTTTTTTAGTACCTAGCACAAAATGACATCCAAAATCTTGTAAATTGCATCCACTGAATGTGAAGCAAAGCTTAATTCTGATATATTCAAAACATAACTTCAAAAAAAGTCACTCAACGACTATCTTGGATGTGTTAACTAGTTGTGGAAGAAATTTGAACAGTAAACCCACTATGCGCAATGACATACAGCTTTTTGCTAGTTAGCTTACAATCATATTCTCATTTTTATAGTAATTGTAATGAAATCTTGTGGTTATTCAAAAGAAACAATATGAACATGTGAACATAATGGCAAAGCAGCTTTTCATATCAGTAAGTCTGAAGGACATGTTTTACTTGAAAAATGAAAGGATACATACAATGTCAACTTTAGAGAACAGAAGTGCTTACTGTTAGTTAATCTGTTGTACTGTAGTGCTGTAGAGTTGCAGTATACTGTCACATGACACATTTCTAACGTCCTCTTGAATACCCCGTTGTGAATCAACAATTATGTTTCAAAATACAAAGAACAAAACAAACTAAACTTAAAAATACCAGAAAGAAATATGGTTGGTTGGTTGTTTTGTTTTGTTTTTACTCTGTGGAAAAGAGTGTTTGCAAAAGATGAAGCTGCCCTCAGCAGCTCTCTCAGCACACTTGGGTGGATTCCATCTGTCCCCATCAACTTGTGTGCATCAAGGCGGAGCAGCAGGTCATACACTATTTCCTTTTGCACTAAGGCAGCGTTAGTCTGTCCTCTGTCCCTGTCTTCCAGCTCTGGTGGGTGAGTGCCTAGAGAAGAGCTAGTTTTAGTATCAAAGACTGAGGCAAAGAAGACATTAAGTACCTTAGCTTTTCTTCATCTTTGCTCACTAGATTTCTCTCTTTCGTCCATTAAAGGGGAAAAAGTCTCCTTAGGCCTCCTTTTGATGCTAATATATATTGATGCTAAAAGTAGAAACTTTTCTTACTGTCGTTTACAGTAGTGGCCAGCTTAAGTTGGCCCTTTTAATTTTCTCCCTGATTAAACTCACTACCGCCTTGTAGTCCTCCTGGGTTGCCTGTGTTTTCTTCTAGAGATCGTAAATTCTCTTTTTCCTCCTGAGCTCCAGCAGAAGCTCCCTGTTTAGCCAGGGTGATCTTTTGCCCTGCCAGCTCACCTTCTTGCACCTTGTACTCAGCACTGGTGAGGCTGCACCTCGAATACTGTGTCCATTTCCAGGCCCCTGACTACAAGAAGGACATGGAGGTGCTGAAGCACGTCCAGAGACAGGCAACGAAGCTGGTGAAGGGTCTAGAGAACAGGTCTTATGAGAAGCAGCTGGGGATGTTTAGCTTGGAGGAGGGTGGGAGGAGACATGATCACTCTCTACTGCTATCTGAAGGGGAGGTGTAATGAGGTGGGGATTGACATCTTCTCTCTAGTAATGAGTTATGGAACACAAGGAAATGGGCTCAAGTTGCACCAGGATAGGTTTAGATTGGACATTAGGAAGCACTTTTTCACCGAGAAGAATGCAAGATCCCCATGTAATTTCTTATTATCATACTGTGCCAGTAGCCTCTCTCCTGTTTGTCCATGCTTGATGAATGCGTTGGATGATCCCCGTTCATGGCTAGATATAATCTGTTAACAAAGAGTGTAGAATAGTGCTGTGTTGAACCACCCAAAGGAGGAGCAACATGAAATCCTCACAGTTAGGGGGGCAGAGGACAGTACAGGTTGCACATGCTCTGTACTGCAGCTTTCCTCACACAGCTAGGGAACAGAGTCCCCTCCAGCCTTCTGAAAATCTCCAGTGGCATTGAGTGGCCTCTGATGCTGACAGGGGACATATGGGTTGGGTCTCTGTTTTCCATCAGGACATAACCCTGGAGCACTTCTTGGAGACAGCACTTAGTACTTGGGTAACACCAGCCACTTAGTTTCTTCCCGTGCTCAACAATTGTTTCCTTCTAGCAGATCTTTCAAAAGCCTTTCTTTACATTACAATTCTTTCATTGCTTTATAAGAGGTTATGTCACATCACAAGACTAAGAAGCACAGTGCAGCTTAGCGTAACTTGACCCTGGTCTAGCATTTCTTTGTGATGTGTCATGTCAGAAATGTAAAGAAAACAACATTGTCCTTTTCCTATTAGTTTGGGCAGCAGTGGGAACTACAGGTTGCCCTACCATCTACCTCAAAAATGTGTGTAGATTATGAGACTAATGATAATTCTGTATGGAAGTGGAAGAAAATATGTTTAGGAATATGTACGTACTTTCTGTAGAGCTACTTGAGACTTTAACAGAATGTGGCCTCTGAGTTAGTGCTGCTGGCATAGCTGAAGAAAAGCTTGAAAGAATGGCCAATATTTACAGTTGCTGCTATTTGAGAATGAAGAGTGTCAAGGGAAAACATAATAATGCACTGTTTAATTGTTTCTGTAGATTTTCTTTTTTGGCCTACTGAATTTCAACTCCTTTCACATATGTGTTTTCCTAAAAGGATTTGAGACACACAGGAAAAATGAAACTTAATTAATTAACATTTTGAAGAATGAGAAATTCTAGAGCATCCTAGACTCAGAAACAAAGTTCTTCCTTGTACTGAGCCTAAGCAAGACTTGATAAACAGGACTTGTTATAGCCTGATCACCTTAAAAGGAAGGCATTAGTTTTCTCTTGTATACACAAGAAACTATAATCCCAGCTCCATTACATAGCATACTGATCTGTTGTTGTTTACTGGGAGGAATCTGGGTTTTGTGTCTTCACAGCCTATTTATATTGAAATATCACACTCTCCAGAGCTTTATGTTTCTTCATGAAAGAATCAAGTTCTTCTCATTTTTAAAAGAAGAATTATCACTTTATCACTTTGGGGATGATGAGCATGAAGCTGTGATTTAAAAGGCTTATATGACAGTAGTAACTGAGGCTGGTTTGCGGATAAAGTGTTCTAGGGGGCCTAAAGTGCTGGGCTTCCAGTCTTGTCACTAACCTGTTGAGTGACCTCAAGCAATGCACCTGTATAATGAGTCCTGGTATCCTTTTGGTTAAGAGATGTTGGTACATTAAAGCCAGTAAAAAAAAACCAACTTAAAACAGGTTATTAACCCTTCCCCTGGCCCCTCCATCTTAGCAGACCACAGTGCCTTAATGAAGCATGTGGCATTTTTTTCTTGAAATATTCTAGCAGCATGTCCCTCATTTTGGGCTTCTACTGACAGAGAAGCCTTTGGTCAGCCAAATCCATCATAAAGACACAATGCAGTTGTATGTACCTTTTACAGCTTGAAATCATATGTAGTTGGATCAGTACAACCAAGGTACTAGTTGGCAGAAAGAAGTAGCTGGCACAAGGAAATGTAAGAATTTCTGTGGGGAAATCCGTAGAGAAAATACCTCATCACATTTGTAACGTAGTTATACTATGTGAACCTTTAGATGCAAGGAGAGTTGGAATGGCATGAATATGGTGAAACAAACACATAGGCCACTAAAATAATATTTTGACAGGTGTACAAAAGTGGAAGTTGTTCTGAGTTTCCATACTTACTTTTTCTGCTGGGAAGAAATGTTCCCATACTGTAGGTCCAATGTATTGGGTTAGCAGTTCTTCAGCTATCAGGCTTCAAGTGTTTGCAGAAGAGGTTATGCTCTGTATCATAGTCTTATTTTACCATCCTTACTGTCACAGGAAGTTCAAGTGAATAAGTGTGCCTGAGCTACATCCTAGCTTACAATGATATTACCAATGCTTCCACTGGTGTTTGTCTTTCTCTGTGGAAAAAAAGGGTAGACTTTTGTGATTGCTACATATTACAAAAAGCATTTGAATGAATAGGACTGTTGTAATTTTTAATCTAAATTCTACTTAATACTGGGTGCTTTATTTGGTGTATCTCTTTGCCAGAAGAAGGAAAACAAAAAAAATTTACCTCCAACCGTGCTCCCATTCCCCAATCCTTAAATCCCTATATTGGTAACAAAAAAGAAATAATTGCAAAAACACTGCCTGTGAGTCCAGGTTATCTATATATATGTGTATATATATATAAAGATACTTTAAATTTAATTTGAAATATTTCAATTTTATTTCATTGATTTAAGAATCTTTCTTTTCCTCAAAATTTTGATTACATTAATGTCACAGACTAAAAGAACCATCTGAAATATTTTAAAAGGTTTCCTGTGCAGCTACCTAGGTCTAGCTTTTGTCTCTCAAGAAAACAGGCACCTTGAGGCTAGACCCATTTGATTGGATGTTTGCTGGACTTGGTTAGAGAGCTGCTTTAACAGGAGATGAATGGTACACTATAATTGTTATTCCTCTCCATTCTCTGTAAAAGCAGAATAGATAGTTAACACAGATGGAGACAGTGACACTACAGATGGCTGTGTTTGATCAAATAGATTGATCAAAATACTTGTACAGGACATTCAGACAATAAATGCCCAAGATATATGTGTGAAGTCAAATAGAGGCTTATTTCAGAATCCTACTAAAGTCTGTAGTCATCCTTTATTATCTCTGAAAATGTCTACTCTTAATTCATTCAAAGTAAAAAATGGGGATTTGTTAGTGTTTTTTATTTTCCACGTGTTTTCTAATTGTAAGTCTTTATCTCCCTTATGCGCAGAACCCTGTTCCTGGTCAGCTCATTTGTGTGCAGCTATGTGTGTGTACATCTATGTAGAGGTTGCACTGGCTCAAAGCCTCCTCAGGATTTCTTATGCTCCATGAACAAGGTAGCAAAAAGGGTTAGAGGTCAGGCCAGGGGAAAGTTGGTGAACAGGAGGGGAGCTGCTGACAAATAGCAGGGGAAAAGGATTCCCTTTCCTTTCTAGAGTGTAAGTAAAGGTACTCCTTGATGTCCTCCTCAGTGGCAGCAACAGCTCAAAAACCACCCTTACTGGGACTGCAGTCAACCTGCTAAGTGTGCATGTCCATAGGCTCTGTGAGTGTGGCCATACAGATATTTCTAATCTTAACTTACTGCCCTCTCTGTTACTCTTGGAATAAGAAAGAATAATATATCATTTTAAAAATTTTAATTTAAACGTTGAAGGATTATGATATTAACTTTTTTTCTGTATCAGAAGATTTAACTTTAAAAATCAATCTGTCTACTTAGATGCCTGTGATGATAGACATAGATGGACACATCTAAATTCTGGCAAGGAGAGATGTACTGGCTGCATATTATTAAGGGCTACCTGGTCAGAGAAACTCTGAAGCTGTCGCTTTAGATCAGAGAGTTCCCAGGGTGTATAAATATAGCTTTGCACTCATGGTCAGAGGTGTCCCATTCTGTGCTGGCAGTAACATAAATACCCCCCCACCTCTCCTGCCAGAGGTACCCAGCTCTACAGAGAGCACAGCAATTTGGGCAGACAACACAGAGAATTGCAGGCTGCCAGTTGGGATGGATCTCCCAGACTGCCTGAAGTGGAATGTACTGAAAAACAGTAAACATGTCCATGACTCTGGCTTTCAGTGTTCAAGCTGTAATGAAATCCTGTTTGGGTGAATGTTTTGTAACCCCATGATTTAGTGTACTATATTACCAGAAGCGATTTGTTAAAATCTGCACTGCCAACCATGAAAATCCATCTCAAGTTACATCAAGGATATCAGCAGTTTATGAATGAGAACCTTTAGGTTAGTATCATTAGAACTAGCAAGTAAACAAAAAAATGATATTTTATGTTATTTGACAAATATTCAACAGTGTTTTTTTAGGAAACCTGCCCTCCATTTAGAAGTTAAATATTAAAAAATATGGATGACAAGAGAAAACTGACTGAAGAACACCAGGCTGTGCCCTTCTCTGTACAGCTTTTACTCTCCCTACATTTATCTGAAACAGATGTTCCAGACAGGATGCACACTACAGCCAGAGGTGAGGACAGAGGTGTACAGGACTTGAATATATTTCAGTAAAGCTCCCACATCCTGTTTACACATAGCCCATGGCCTGAGAACAACACAGGAAAAAAAAGGAAAGTGTGTGTGTGTGTGGGGCGGGGAAGGGGGAGGATGATAGGAAGGAACATTGGTTGGCATCATGATACTAACAACACTGCTAGACATGCACATTGAGAGTGCTGTAGGTTTGTGGATGTCTTTATATCTGCCATTGATAGCAACCTTTTCTGTGCTACTTTGGCAGATATTGATAGGCATTGCTGACTTCTGTCAAAGGAGAAGGAAGAGAAGGAATTATTCACTGAAAAAAAACCCCAAATATACAGTTTACCTGCA
The DNA here is from genome assembly GCA_013401255.1 of Urocolius indicus. NCBI lineage: Eukaryota > Metazoa > Chordata > Aves > Coliiformes > Coliidae > Urocolius > Urocolius indicus. The sequence goes on along the minus strand of WBNH01009915.1, from coordinate 308,184 downwards.
GGGAAACTACACTTTGTCTTCTGTTCAGCAATGTTACCCATACTCAAGAATAAACACACAGCTGGAGTTCACTGAACGAAATTTTCTATCTCACTAAAATCATGGACTGACTTTTATATAGTAGAAGTCACTGAATCACTGGTGAGCAAAGAGGAATCTCAATAATGGATTTTTTTCAAGCTAGACACTTAACTGTCAATTTGATTTCAGTACACACAGAGCAGCAAAAGGTCCACTTTTCTGTGCACTGGACATGGATTTTCATTTTATCCTACATTCTCAACTCACTACACCTATTCAACATCATCTGTACATATTCCTGTTTATGCTAGGGAGATAAGAGATGTATATATACTTTTTAATTTGTATTTTTTATTTTTACATTTAAGCAAAATCACTAGGGTCAACTTTTCCTTGTCAAAGAGTCATAAAGCTGCTAATGGCAAAATTCCCAGGAGGCGGAAATGGAAGAAGCAGTTTTTCATGGTTGTTTTCACAAAGTTCATAACACAGGCTGGGAACACTATGTATCTGTTAGATGTCCCTGTAATATTATATTCTGCAGAGGCTGGCTTCACATCTCCATGGTCATGCACACATACAACATAGGGTAGTTTGAAGGACATGTACTTTCCTGTGCTTAAATGGTATGAACTTATCAACACCACAGATCAACCAATGTCTCATCAACTCATATTTTAAAATGCTTGAGAGGTAGAATGCATGTGAGACACATTCAATGTCACTAATAATTAACTAATTTGTTTTGCTAGGACAGTATAAAAGAAGCTCGTAACTTATAAATGAGTCTGGGCATCTACGTTATTATAGATTAATCTATTTATTTCATCTCCTACTAATTAGAATGTAAAAATACAAAAATCACAGCATGAAAGTTTCTGTTCTCTCAGATGAAACCACATTAATTTCTTTACCACTTCCTTTTTTTTTTCTTTTTTTTTTTTTCAGAAAGGAACCATCATAAAAGTTAAGACTCCTCTTTTTTATGCATCAGTTCCATCAGAAGCCAAAAACTTTCAAAGTGTGTACTGAGATAAGCTTCATTTCCCCAGCTGCCTTGCTTTTCTTTATTATATATGAATTATTTTGTTCTCTGAGCAACTACCATGATATTAGGCTTTGATATTCATATTTCAAATAATTTTAAAAACTAGAAATTTGGGATCAAATGGAAAGTAAGTCAGAAGGAAAATTTGAATTCTGCCTTGTTCTCAAGACTTTATTCTAAGTTTCGATCTATTTAGCACTTGAAACTCAATCTTAAGCTATAGAACAGCAATCAATCTCTTTGTTTTTGTATAAGACAACCTATTGAGTTACTTTTCCCCTGAAAAGACTATAAAAAGATGAATTAAGACCTTACTGTATTATTACTAGTCATCCCAGCTCACATTTACATAGCTTTGTAATTACAATGTCTTTTCAAGCTGCATGTGGAAAAGGTACCATACCCACGCAAAAAGCATCTGTCTTAGAGGCAGGTAAATGCTGCCTGAAAAATGTTTAATTTTGTGTTACAAAAAGGTCTAGAACAGAGTGAAGCACTGTAATTAGAAATGCAGACACTATTTGGGGAAGAAGATAATATTATCTCAGTATTTTCTGTTTCTGGATATTTATAGTATTTAATTCAGTCTTTTGGACCAGTTTTGTAGTGTTGTCTCCTAACCTCTGGTATAAAACTCGCTGTTAAGGAAAGTTAGAAAGTCATCAAAGAAAATCTGGAGTTATTCGTAGACCAACAGTAATATATCATTTTCTGACCTAAGCCTTTGGCCTTCAATACAAGGGTATGCTCTACTGCTTCCTGGATTACTAATGCTCCTTGGAAATATTCTCAAGACAGTCCCTAAGACAAAGACTCCATGAATGACAACATATTATCAAAGATATGTAGTAAATGGACAATGTAAATCAGACTAATGGTGTAATACTAATAGCTCTTTCTAGTTGAGAAGATACTATGCAATGACAAAGCATTAGGGAGACAGCATGAGCAACATCTCTGTGTTATAACACAGGTATGAGTTTTAAACTAAATTCAATTTCTATTCATCTTTTACTAGTATTTCCAAAAACGGTAGAATCATTTAAGATAAGGTACTTAAATACACAAAAGACGACATTCTACCTATTAGTAAGGAGAGAAACTCAGATAGGCAGCATGAAAACTGGGTATAGACATTTTATAAGGGTTTCCAGCAACTGAATATCCACACTATGGTGAATCCTGTCCAGTTTTGGGATACTCAGCTCAACAGGGACAAGAAACTTCTGAGAAAGAGTCCGACGCAGGGCCACCAAGATGATCAGGAGACTGGAGCATCTTCCTTATGAGTAAAGGCTGTGGGAACTGGGACTGTTCAGCCTGGAGAAGAGGAGATGTGATTCTGTGATAGCAAGATCAGAGTACAGCATGTATGTTCTGCAAATAGGAAGGCATTCTGTATATGTTGCTTATGATAAATAGGGAAGATAATGATGGCAAGATACCAAAATTTCTTTGTTGTTTCTCACTTCTACATTGCATGTCCATAGGTCCTATTTTACAAAGTGGAAAGAATTTCATAATTGGCTTCTATTACTGTTACCATTTTACCCTTATCTATTTATACTGTAATCATACACAACGGTCAGGATTGATACCTGACTGTGCTGACAGTTTTATGATATATGAGATGACACTTTTTCTTCCAAGAACCCTGTGGCCCTGTGGGTGGAATAGGCACTGAAAAGTTTCAATAATCACCCTATCTTGATAACTTTGTGAAAGCATTTTGACTCTAAGTAAATTCCTTTGTGTTTTACATTATATAAAAGAACCTTTGGATTCATATATACCTGGCATTATCTTTTTCCTTTTTCTATTATTTATCTTGCTTCATCCAAGCTGTGTCCAGTTTCCTGTCCTTGGTTTTATATCCAAACTGATGCCTGACCTGACACCAATTCTCTCTTCCCTTGTATAATTCTTATGTCCTTCTCTATGACTCAATATTCATTAAAAAAAAACCCAAACCAAACTACTTTCAATTCCTTTTCTTGATTATGATTGGTATTTCCTCTAGGACTTCATGTTTGATAATTCGATTTCACATACAAGAAAAACATTTGAAAGGCATGAGTTAGATTGCTATCTTTTGCAATGAGACGGTGAAATCTTGAGTGAGTCAAACACCAATTTGAAGATGGTTTTGTCTGCAGGGTCTAAATGGGCTATGCTTGTGTCCAGCAGACAGCATGTATTCACAAAGAGATGCATCTGAATGTCTATAGCAGCCTGAAATATCTGAGTCACCTGGAACAGCAGCCTCACTGAAGAACAGGATAAATTGTGTGAAACAGCTTAAATTCAGATTTATAAATGCTTTGGATTCCAGAATTTTTGAATATTCTTTTTGTAAAACCAAACCCAATTCACTGACAATTAGAGCAAATGATGATTTTTTACCAAATTGAAATATATCCATAAATTTTTCATGAATAAATACTAGCTAATTGTTAACTCTGACTTATCAATAGAAACTTTTTCAAAATGAGGTTCCGGTGTAGCTGATAATAAAACCGAGGTGTAATACAAACATTTCAGTACTCCAAATGTATAAGCAGTAGAAAATTGGAGGCAACGGTCTCCTTGCAATTGGCACCCATTTCCTGGGTAGGCTAAGGAGTTCTTTTGCTCTTGCTTCGGTAGCTGAGATGATGAGACTGAACAGGGATAGTCATCACTTTGGTCAAGGATTAGCTACAAATTATGTAGAAAACTTTAAAAGCATTTGGCATTCATGTCAATCTGCAATAATACTGAATACAGTTCATTCTCATGAAGGGAATAAATGCTTCAATAATGCTTAACATTCAGCTTATAATTATTATTCTGGAATAGGAGTAACTCAGAAATGGAGTTATGAATCTATCATGTCTGGTGACAGCTTTCATTTCATTAAGACTGAACTTGGCCATTGTGCACATTTCTTATTCTTGCTGCACTTTTTCTGCAGTCATATCTATCGATGGTGCACTTGACTCAGTTTAAGTTATGAGCAATACATTATTCATATTGCTCACATTCTCTGCTTGGGAGCTTTACTTGTAGACCTAATTTCATGGTTAGTGGCTTCATTGTAAGAGCAGTAATGGCAGATGATAGACAAGAGACAAAAATTTCAGTCTCTTTAGTCTTGAAGAGCATTGTAAAATACAAAGCAAGGAAAGTTAGCAAATCTAGTGCTGCAAGTAGAAGATTACAAACCATATCAGGGCCTGCAATGTTTGATCATCTTGTGAATTTGCGTGCAAAAAAGACAGGTTATACTCTCAAATTAAAAACCACATGACTATGTTATTAATTCTGATGAGTGCTCAGTATTTGCATTTCATAAATTCAGAAGGAGGGTGTGATCTCAAAAGATCATCTATTAGTACCCCATTTTCTGTCATCTCAATTCCAAGCCTCTGTCCTAACTTTAGAATAGTTAAATTTAGCTGTTCACTAACTTTTGTTAATGACACTTTTGATCTAAGTGGCAAGAGCAGACTTCTCTTCTTGCCTGATAAGATAAACACATCCTTTAAAACATTTTAAGGTAAAACTATTAATAGAACAAATTATATTTAACTATGCCAAGTAAGTCTTCCACATGAACCTATTGTTAGCTGGCTTAAACCAACTACAAGTGCCTGTGAAAGAAATAAATGCATAAAGTTTAAATGCACCATTAAGGATATATACCAACCAGGTACAGTTACATGAATGATAATAACATTTTAATGATTTGTTTTAGTAGATTATTTTTATAAAACTGCAATAATTCCAATGCCTGAAGACTCTGCATTTGTAACAATACTGGTCTTTGTAATATTTTTATACATGGGAAAACTGTCACAGCTAATGACTTTGGATTACTTAGCTTTTTAACTAGGAAATAAAAAAAACAGTGGCCTTTGTACAGTTTGCATGGTAGAAAAGAGGAAAAATAATTTAAAAAATCTGCAGAAAACTAAAACATCATCGAGGTTTGCTTTATTTTTGTGATTTAAATGAGATAACTCTGTATCACATCAACCAAACTGTCTAGCAGGAATTTATTTTAGGGAGCGTAGCATTATTCAAAAAACATCTCCTGATTGGAGAACCATATATGAATTTATCGAACCTCCTCTTATGTGGTTTGCAGTGCAGTTTTCCGTCTTCTGTCCTCAGCACATTCCATAGCATCTGTACATTCAGAGGGTATTGAGCCACATTAGCCACATCCAGATGAATTTTTCTTCAGAAGGTGTTCATTCGCACTACATACCTCCCTAAATCTGTGACATCTGTACCTATCATCTGTATCTGGTATCTGTATCTGATCTAAGCTTTTCTTTAGTTACATTAGTTAGTTTTACTGATGAACTGACTCATTAGGATGATGTCAGGGTGATGTGTACAAGACAGATCTTAGTAGCAGTGAGATAGGGCAAAAAGAGGCCTGTCTCCAGGGTGTGTGCGCAAATGCCCACAGCCAGTAAAAAAAAAAAAAAAAAAAAAAAAGCAGGAGGAACTATAACTCTGCTCTTGATCACCAAATTACATAATCATTGGAATAACTGGTGCGATAGCTCACTTAGCTGAAAGGTTGTTATGGATATATGACAAAATATTCAGTACAAAGAGAAAACAATGGGAGTGTCATCCTCTAAGTGAAGTAGGAACCTTGATGTCTGAAGCTCCTCTATGACATGGAGGGCAATCTGTTTGACAGCATATGGGTCAGGGTCACATGAGAGGTCAGCAAAGGTGATGCTGTAGTGGAATTGTATTACAGACTGCCTCCTTATGATGAGGAAGTAGATAAAGCCTTGTTTAAACAACTCACAGACCTTGGTTCTTATGGAGCTTTTTGCTCTCATTGCTATCTGCCAGAAGTGCAAAAAGGCAGGACATACACAGGTGGAGACACTCAATGAGCCAAGAGGGATGATACATAGCAGCATTTACTATTCACTACCAAGACAGAACTGGTTGACATGTAATAATCAGTGATAACCTTGGCTGTAGCAACCATGAACAAAAAAAGATTCTGAAGAAGGAGGATAGCAGATTACAAACCCAGGAGAACTTCAGGAGAGCAGATACAAGCTTATTCTAGAAACTAGTAGATGAAAAGGAGCTCCTAAAAAAAAAAAAGGTGCAGTTAGGTAAGACAATGTTAGACAATCTCCTCACTAATCAGCTGCCAAACAGTAACACTTTGGTACTGGGGAGGTCTCAGAAACAATGAAAAGTTTAGTCACAATCTCTACACTAGGCAAAAGGGAAATGGGTAGAAGAAACAGCCAGATACAGCTTTCCACCCAAGGAAGGTGCAAACACTCATTAGGAAAGTATTTCTTAATGAGTGTTTGCAGCTTTCCACCCAAGGAAGGTGCAAACACTCATTAGGAAAGTATTTCTTCCTCTGACATTTGCATATTAGCACCTTCATGACACTAAGTCTGTCTTTCCTATAATGGAAATCTGAAAGGTTCCAAAATGCAGTTTGTTTTTAACATACAGTTTTATTTGGATTTTAGGTTATCCCAGGGACTTTGCTAACAATTTTCCCTTAATTTGTGTCTCAGTTTCATGGAATGACTAACAAGAACCCAGAGATATATGGCGTAATTCTGCCAAATATAGCCTGCTGATGGGATGGGAGAAAGAGATGTAACGTGTTAGCTATATCCCAGACTTTCTGGAGACAGTGTTTCAGGTTTATTTAGCCCCTGAAAGTAAACAATAATAGGAATGAGTAAGTGGAATCTGAAATTTTTGCAGAGGTAATTTGCCCCTAATATTAGCAGCTCTGCTGTTACCTCAGCCATATATCAGAGAATATACTACACCTTTGTTTGAAGAAGTAAGTTTTCTATAGCCTAGTTTCAATGGCACAAAACAGAATGGGGAGTAGCAGAAGGTAGTACTTGGCCAACTGCGTGATGTTACAAACAATATAGCTGCCTGTAAGTCAGCTAGGTATTTACAGCAATTTACCCTGTGAGAAGGGCTATTGGTAAATGTTACCAATGAAAGCTTATAGCAACAGTAATAATATTTTTTCATTTTTAATACCACCTTTTATCCTAAAGAGACAGCTAGTTTACTGCATGCTTTCCAATTAAAAAGGGCATTCATGTTTTATGGCCTTCATACTATTCATCCTACTTACTGGCTGTTTAAGGAGAAGGAATAAAGCTGTAGCTCTGGAAAACCTAAAACTACTTTTCTTTTCCCTCTTTATTGCAGGGTCTCTGCAGGCTCTCCACATAGAATGCTGCTGTGTGATTCTGTTTATCTCCAGCCATTGATATGGTATGACAAGGTATTATGTCTCCTAATGTCTGTATTATATTAGATCCTTTTATATTAAGGTCTCCAGACAAGTAATCACATTCCATTGTGCTATATGCTGTGTAGAGATTTATCAGAAAGGGCAACACACAGTCCAGAGAATCTATAGTCTAAACAAAAAGGGAACTGTAAAACTTTGCTATTTGATGTAGTGAGGGCCTCAAACACAGAAACAGACTTTGACAACTTACTAAATTCATATAGGAAGTCTGCAGAAAAATAGGGAACAAATAATTTCTGGGTTCAGTTCTGCTTTCACAGAGGATAAATTTGGAAAAGTTCAATAGGTGGCCTGCTCTGGCAGGGGGGTTGGATTAGATTATCTCTCAAGGTCCCTTCCAGCTCCTTGAGATTCTGTGATTCTGTACAATTCTGAACTTGCATAATGAACTAACAGAAAACAACCCATTGGGATAGACTCCCTGAATGTCAGGGTCATCTGAGATTTATAAATACTTAGCTTTAGACCAGAATATTTCATAGAAATCCATTTACTAGAATAATTTGAAAAATCAAAAGATTTTTTGCCCTGAGTTGAATCTTTCCTCTAGATAGTAGTTTTTTTTGTGAGACAAAGTCTATTTAGCATATGTAGTATTTTTATGGGAATAGATCTTCAAATTAAATAGTATTTTTCATTGCTTCTCTAGATTGTTCATCAGGATTTTAAACAAGTATGATAAGGACTTACACAGCCTTTTCTAGACCATGTTGCACTGCAAACTTTACTACAGCCATTACACAGAGGAGGCGCTCCCTATGGAAATGTCTCAGCTTCACTTTCTGTAGTACCAACAAGGCATGGTAGGTCACAAGGGGAATGAAACTATGCCACTTTAGAATCATAGAATCATAGAATGGTAGGGATTGGAAGGGACCTTTAGAGATCATCTAGTCCAACTCCCAAGCAGAAGCAGATCATAGGAATNGCTGAGGAGCCCAGAACTGGACTTCACAGCAAGAATTGATTAATTTTGGGCTGATATGACAGTAGACTGGTCAAGTATCTCAGCTGCTGTGGTCCACATTGATTCTTAGATTAACCAGAAATTAACAGAGCAGATGCCACTCCAACAAGACTCACTTCTCTAAATCATAACACCTCTGCTGCAGAAGGCTGTTGTGGTGTGCCAGCGCCACTGTGTTCCGGTAATTTTCCATGTGAAGAAAAGACCCAAAGTTTTGTCTTGAAATCAGCCTTACGGTCCTTGCAGCCTTGAGAATGGCAGAAGATAGATATCATAGGCTAAGATCAAAACCCTACATAGATTAGATATACAGCAGTTTCAATGCTTACCCAGATTTTGTCCACAGTACCTCAGCTTCCCGACCTTAGACATCATCCAGGAAATCCGTACACTTCCTGCATCATTCTGCTTCGGACTGGAAGATGAATATGAAGAAAGAAGAGACTTAAACTGAAGTGAGCAGATGTTTTAATCAATTTCAATTTTTTTTTTTAATTCTGATATGGAATTTCAACATAGCTATTAATATTAGTTCAAAACTTCCTTGTGGTTCATGTAAAGGTGATGCGCCTCTCACCTGTGTTCAGAACAAGGTTTTGCCAGTTTTTCTATTATCTTGACCTTTTGAATACCAAAATACCAAGTTATACCTTCTCAATTATTCATGAAAAATGTCTGTGTGTCTACAATGTAGTAAACTTACTTTTATATCAGACTTAATACTCAATCCAAATGAAAGTTTAGTCTTAAGGAGCTTTTGAATTCTTCGAAAGTGGAGGGATTTATAAATCCGCAGCTGAAACAAAATGAATTTCAAATCTTCAAAGACAGATTAAGTTTCCAAACCATGAGGACCAGTATGACCTTACTGTAAAACTATGTATTTTAGCCTACGGGTAAAAGTGGTACATGAGGGGATTATTTATGTTTAGGTGTGTAAACAAATGGTAAGCCTTTGGACACCCTTCTCACATTTCCAGTGGAGCTTGCCAGCGGTCTTTTATTTCTGTTATGGCTTCAGGACACCAAGACCACAGGAACATTGCCAAATCAGATGTAGTGAATGCCAAAGTATCTGTGGTACCTCTCACCTTCACATCTAAGGGGTCTGATTCAGTTGAACATGTGCTTTACTTAAATATAGCGATAGCATCATGATGCTCTAATGTGCTGCTCTCAGGCTAAACTATTGATCTATGTAAAGGTAGCAGAACTGGATCCTTGTTATTGTATCTACCTGATCAAAAGAGAAGTTTAATCTTATACTAATTATGACTGTGGACTGGAAATAATTCTAGGGAAACTGATTGCATTTGTTCAAATGCTGTCTTATTTGTCTGTAGAAGGATTAAAACTGTTGGCCACAAAGTGATAAAGTTTGTAGATTTTGCAGAGGTGTAATACTTCTGAAATAATTGAAGATGAGCTGTAAATACAATCAATCATCAGAAAGTCACATTCTTTTAACATTCAACTTATCCAAACCCTTACTTTCTCTGAAGTGTCCCATAACTTGACCATAACCAATCACAGACTGTCATTGTTTTAGTGTCTTCCATGATTAATTTTTTTTTTACACATGAACAAGATTAATACAGTCTGATATACATATTACCTTTGCACTTAGCCTGAAATCTCCCTGCATGATTGAAAGTGCCTTCTCTGCAGCTTCAACTCTGTACTATATCCTGTGCAGCACTCTCTTGTAGTTCAAGTTTAGGGAGAGTGTCATAAAAATTCCACTTTAATCTTCTATGAAGTTAGATGTGATAACACACAAACATTCAAATACTTCAATATTCATCCTTTTGCATAATACTTCACTAACTCATTCAGCAATTAGGAATTTTGTACTTTCTTCAAGTAAGGGGTGCTTGAACCCATATCTTTCACATGTTAGTGAAGTGCTCAGGCCATGAGGTACTCTGGGTAACTTGCTCTCCACCCTTTCTCTTGAAGTGCAGCCAGAAATGCGGTACCATCATGGGCCAGAAGGAGTACAGCCAAGAAGAAACCTGACTCTAGCTTAAGGTTCACACATTTTGTTAGAAAGAGAAAAAAAAATCAGGCATGCCAGACACTTCTCCCTAATATTTATGCACGTTATATAACTGTTAAAGCAGTCTTGGTTACAGACTTCTCAATCAAGTCTATTATTAAGCACCCACTTGAGAAGATGGCTAAACATGTATTTTCTTTTCCTACTTGTAGTAGCACTGAGAAATACAATTTTAATGAATCTTCATCTGTGCTTTCTCAGGTCTACAGGTAAAATCATTGCACCATTTATTACTTTCCTCTTTTTTTGTTTTCATTAGTACTTGATTCTTGTTAAGTGCTTTCGAATTTGTTCTTATGTTCCTGGTTGCCAAGCAGATCATCACCTTGTAGCTATTGCATACTTGGAAGGCAGTTTTCTTGGACTATTTATTAAGGAAATGCAAGAACTCTCATTTTTTTTCTGCCAATACCATGATGCAACACCAAAGGTTAAAATGAAAAAGCAGAATAAATGATAGTCTAAGAATTTTATACCTATCAGAGTGATCACATGTATTCACTGGGATATATGTGCTGTATACTGTTGAAATAAATAATTAAATTTCATCTTTATCCTGAAAGAAAGACATTCCAATTAAACAAAGAAGATTAACAATGACTTAAGAAATCAAAGTACAAAAGAGTAAGGTGATTTGTCTCAGATCAAAAAAGCAGAAATGGAGCCAGAAAGTCACTCCCATGTTTCTGGCATCCAGCTCAGTGCACAGCACACTATGCATATCATAGTACCTTATCTGGATATATTTTTGTGTCAAAGAGAAATAAATTCCTGAAATCTGTGCTTAGACAAAGTCCACCCTTTCAGGCAATTAGGCAATCTATTAACGTCATGCCTTGAGAACAGTGCTTCCTGGTCCTATTGACATGCCTTTTTCCATTGAGAAACACAAGCAGTATTTGAACTAAAAAGAGGTTTGAGTGTTTAACCATAAAAATCAATAAACATCTCTTTTTATGTTTATTGAGAATGATATTATGTTTATGGGAGAATGGTAAACAAATTTTACTGTTCATAACTAAACATTCCCACTGAACAACATACAATTTGGCTATGTTTGAGAATACCATTCTGTATAGAAGATGTTAAATCTCATCTGAAGTACAGAATATCTTCCTGGAGCTTCTTCAGCCCTGCTGCATATGCAACTAATAATTCAAGATTCAGAAAATAGAAACAAAGAAGAGGAAGCTTAAAACATTACTTTTGCTTGAGAAACACAGAGGAAAAATCTCCCTAATGTATTACTAACGTTTAAAAATGATGGAAATCCTTGACCTTTCTGTGGTCAGGATTATGGTTAGTCTATACTGTATGTGATATGATTGTTTAGTGGGGCATATTTTTAAGGGTCAGCTGCTCAAAGAAAAGGTTAATGTTTACTGGCATGTACAAAATGGGCCTTGCAAAACTTCAGCCAACTGGAAACACTCATCAGTTGGAAGACTAATTAGATTATTTCAGCTTAATTATGTATAGTATCTAATAACAGTTAAACAGAGGCTAACTAATATACTTTAAATATCCTATTCTCCAAATTATTTTAGGCCTAAAGTATTCTATGTTACACGTATCAGTTTGAGTATTGTCCAGTTTACAAAGAATGTATTACTATTATTACATTATGAAAAAACAGTATTATGTATCACGTGAAATATGATGTGTCAAGTGTTTATTTCAGTTTTTGAGCCAAAATGAATAGTTGTTATAGCAATTGTTCCATCACAGATTATTTGACATGCTCTAATGATTCAGAAAAATAAAATGGCTGCAGTTTTAAGCATTTTTGTAACCTATGTACTAAAAGCAGAAAAGGGCATATTCCTGAAAACTCGAAAACTAATGTCTTCCTTCTGACACATGGTTAGAAACTGAACTCTGGGATTAGAGACAGCAGTTTGTCTATCCCATTTTTAAACTGAACTGAGAAAAAAAAATCACATGGGAAGACAGAATCAAATGTGTTTAAGATATATAATTTTCTAAGCCGTTCATTACAGCTGTGTAAAAATACAGTTCTCAGTTCAACAGCAGATATATGAGCTCTTCCCAGAACATTGTTACATTATAGATGCATGACTCAATGCAAACAAAATATATAGCAACCTTTTGATTTGCTCTGTCTTGTGTCACACACTTTTCACTGGTGTCATTTTCTTTCTAGCCCACTGAGTTTAGGTGGAGCTTACTGGAAAAACTACTGTGTTCTGCCAAGTGATAGCTCAGAACTACAGAGAGAGGACTCTTCATTGATCACTTGTGATTAACTAACTAACTACTGTGTTCAAGGTCAAAGCAAAGAAGGATCTGGATTGTAACTTAAAATACAGTATTGTGCTCCTGACATAATACTGTACTTTTGTCTTGATTTTTCTCATGGATCTAAACTAAGTTTTACTAGTAGAAACCTGTCATTAACAAGTTTAAATTTATACAGGCAACCATTCACAAAAGAAGCTGTTACCTGTGGAGGGAAGCACAATGCTTGTCAGAGCTTTCTGTCAGGCTTTGCCAAAGATTTTGGCACAAGTGGAGGCTAATGAGCCAGATGAGGTTCTGACCTGTACTTCTGAGATGTACTTCAGACCATTAGGGAGCAAAGAGACGCTGTGGTAAAAACCACGACTTTAGAGTTGTCACATAAGATAGCTGAAGGATATCAGTTCAGTCCAAGCCCTCTCTCAAAAAAAAAATATGTCTTCAATTATTTTTATTTCTACACTATATTAAATTGACTAAATTATATCTTTCATGTTATGTATGCATGGAGGGAAAAATATTTTTCCATTATTTCAATTTAAAATTAAATTAAAATTTACTTATTCTCTGGAAACATGCATCATAATATAAACAGATTAGTGTAAGAATTCAAAGTATTGAATTCTTATGAGTAGACGAAACTCCTTGTTTCCCTCTTTGCCAGTTCTTGTTTGGTTGATCCATTTCTGTTCCTTGGAAAATTGCTTACAACACAGCCATTAATCTCACCAATGTATTCAGGTCACAGGAAACAACAGAGAGAAAAAGATTGAAAGTGATTTCTTGACTGAAAGAGCTATTTCTCTACCAACTCTCCCTAGATATCTTGCCTTCAGCCCATCCTAATTCAATTAGGAATAGTAGTACTGATGTTTCAAATTACTGCAATTGCTGAAGCAAAAGGGGAGGAAGACAACAGAAAAGTACATAACACTGACCTATGTGGGGTTTATCCAGAGTAACTCGATTACATGTTTTAAAAATAACTGTTACCTATACTACTACGTAGCAGTGACAGCTATGTGGGAAACAACATTTATAAAGCACCTTTGACCACTTTACCTGAACTCAGATCACTAATCCATCTAGCCTGGGACAATTTCCAACACTCCCAATCTGTCAACAGTTCTGAACAGCTGCCATTTCAAAAATAAAGCCAGCCTTTCAGACGAATGTTGTCTTCTTTCCCTCAAGATGTGGCATTAATCTTTTCTTTGCTCCTCCTCTCATAAATTCCACTAAGTGATGTGGGATCAGTAACAGGTCCTTGAAAAGGTGACTGAAGAAGTGGCAGATCCAGTAGCTGATAAACCATCTTAACCCCAAATGATAAAAGATTATTCACACTCGTGATCTGTAACTCATTCTAAAGAAATATGGGAATAATTTCAACGGAAAAAAAAAAGAAACATTATACTCAAAAGTGCATAAAATGTACATAAAATCTTCTTTTGACATTTCTACCCCCTGAGATTTTTGCTTATAGGTTCATGAAAATTATATGGGATGACATTCTATCTTTATTGTAACACTGCAGCCAGTGGAATTTAAACTGAATTTATATGTGAGGAGATGTGATGTCAGGGGACTGTTTGACTGAGGAAAGAAATCTACAGGCTGATCAATCTCACCTTCATCTCTGGAAAGATGATGGGACAACTCATCCTGGATGCCATCTCATAATACATAAAGATGATTATCCGGGAGACTCAAACTGGTTTCACTAAAGAGAAATCCTGCTTGACCAACCTTCTATGAGTGCATAACCAGTTGGCTAGATGAGGGGAGAGCAATGGATGTCATCTACCTTGACTTCAGCAAGGCGTTTGGCACTGTCTCCCACAACATCTTCATCAAAAAGCTCAGGCACTGTGGGCTGGTTGAGTGGATGGTGACGTGGGTCAATAATTGTCTGAATAACAGAACCCAGACAGTGGTTATCAATGAAGCCGAGTCAAGTTGGAGGCTTGTGGCCAGTGGGGTTCCATAACGTCAGTTCTGGGGCCAGTTTTATTCAACATAATCATCAATGACCTGGATGAGGGGACAAAGTGTACCCTCAGCAAGTTCCCTGATGACACCAAACTGGGAGGACTGATTGCCCAGAAGGCTGTGCTGCCATTCAGTGAGATCTCAACTAACTTGAGAGTTGGGCAGAGAGGAACCTCATGAGTTTCAACAAGGACAAGTGCAGAGTACTGTACAACCCCATGCACCAGTCCAGGCTGGGGATTGACCTGCTGCTGGAGAGTAGCTCTGCAGAGAGAGACCTGGGAGTACTGGTTGATAATAAACTAACCATGAGCCAACAATGTGTCCTCATGGCCAAGAAGGCCAATGGCATCTTGGGATGCATCAAGAAGAGTGTGGCCAGCAGGCCAAAGGAGGTTCTTGTCCCTCTCTCCTCTGCCCTGGTGAGGCCTAATCTGGAGTCCTGTGTCCAGCTTTGGGCTCCCCATCTCAAGAGGGACAGAGAACTTCTGGAGACAGTCCAGCGCAGGGCCACCAAGATGATCAGGAGACTGGAGTATCTTCTTTTTGAAGAAAGACTGCAGGATCTGGGGCTCTTCAGCCTGGAGGGGACTGAGGGGGGGGCTTATTAACAATCCAAGTATTTGAAAGTTGTACGTCAAGAGGATGGACATCACTTGTTTTCTGTAGTGTCCAGTGATAGGACTAGGGATAACGAACAAAAGCCGGAACAAAAAGTTCCTCTTAAAGAAAAACTATTTTATTGTGAGGCTATAGGAGCCCTGGCACAGGCTGCCCAGGAAGGGTATGGAGTCTCCTTCTCTAGAGGTTTTCAAAACCTGCCAGGACACATTCCTGTGTGACCTGATCTAGGTGGACCTCCTTTAGCAGAGGGGTGGACTAGATGATCTTTAGAGGTCTCCTCCAATCCCTACCATTCTGTGATTCTGTATGATTCTGAGATTCTGTGAGACAGGGACACAACACTTCATTTGCTCCAAATTTTCACCCACAAAAATTCCATAATTTTGAATAGAAAGATAATTATATCTTTGGGAACCACCTGGGTGTAAAACAAGATTATCCATAGGTATGAGATATAAGGAACTTGTGTATGGACTTCCTTCACAAAGCAGAAGGATTTTTATTACTGAAGGCTGCTTCACTCTGGGTGAGTTACTTCGGTATATCTCCTCAAAGTGGGAGAAAACTTTTGCATCTTTTAAAGTGGCACAGTTGTATTTACTATAGCTCTGTGCAGTCACTGACAAACTCTTCCTAGGTGTACAACTAGCTAGTTCAAATACTTCTGTATCATGGTTCCCTGTACAACTCAAATATGTCCTACAACACAGTGTCCAGAACAATGGTTGACATTTTATTGTAATAAATGTATGTACATTCATTAGAGGAGTTTAAACACCTGTAGAGACTTAAGAGCAAAAATTTAAGTTTTTTTTTTAATCAAGCATGTCTATATTCTTTTCCAATTGTCTGGCATTTCAAACTTGAGGTAAATGGGAAACAATTGCAGATAGACAAAACAGCACAACGAAGAAAATAGTTTAAAGCAAGCCAAAAAGTTTTAGAATTATTTCCCCTTTGTACCTAAGAAACATTGCACTAGGAATTAAGTGATGACTAGAAATATGGTGTAATTTGTATATATTTTCTGTTACTTGAATCGTTCAGACACAAGCAAATGATCATTCCAAATGAGTACCAGCAACATAAGGTAACATCAAAAATAGAGTTTAGTTATAATAGTAAATGAAGCTACAGCACCGTAACTATCATGAACTTCATCATATCAGATATATTTAAATGGTGGATTTTGGATCTGTGTCTCACATGGCATCGTACATGCAACTTTTGCTGAAGCCAATTTTCCTCAGTTGTCCAATTAATTCAGATGGAGTTGCAAGTAGTAAGCACCACTGGGGCTGTTGAATAAGGGCCAAAGCCCACAGCATTTGGAAGTGGAAAAATTTCTGTTCAAAAAGGAATTATACAGAATGAACATTTATTAAGCAAATCAATGCTAGTATTGCAGGTAAAGATACCCTAGCACTCAATAGAAAATACTCTACAGAGGTTTTAAATCTATAGAATTTAATAGATAAGGTAGAGTTTGGTTGTACGACATGCAGGAACTTTATTTAAAAAAAGATTGTGCAAAGCATACATTCTGTATCAAATCTGCAAATATTTTAATATTAGCTTGTACGAGGCCTTATTAAGCGTTAGTATAAATAAGATAGTTTCATTAATTTTATGCTTTAGCAAATTTTTTCATCCTCAGTAGACACTAATTAGGAAGATAAATTTTCTTCATGAACTTTCCTCTAAAGTAAATAAAAAAGACTTCAAGATTTCCTTGGAAACAATCTTATCTCTTCAAGAGCAGTTGGTGATATCAGTTATTGTAGACCGAGTTCTTTTCTCACTTGTTATGTTTTTTAATAGAGCTGTTTAGAAAACTTACTCTGTAAAATCCAGATATGGTCCAAGTATGCAATTTATCTCACTACATTTATCTAACTAGCTGTGGATAAAAAAACGTGTTTTTTTTTTTTTCTTTTATCTGAGTACTAGTGAATGGAGTTTTTCCTTTAACATCCCATGTTACTGTATTAAAAAGACGAATTCATTATCAGTTGGTTAAGTGAAGTTACTTTAGTCCTGAGATGTCTTAGTTTCAGAAATATTTGGTTTACTCTTAAAGCTTAGGTAAGTGGCTAATCTGTCATTAAGCAGGAAATGCAGTTTTGTTATTGCTTTTTTTTTTTTTTTAATACAACTGCTATGACAAAAGAAAACCTGTTGTAAAAAAAATAATCTTTTGAGGTGGTATCAACTGTATGAACTACAATAAAAATAGCCAAAAATAGCAGCTAAAGTATTCCAGGAGTTAATTTTCATTATTTCAGGGCTTCAAAAATGCAGGAGCTAATTTTTTTATTTATACAGTGGGATAAAGCTGGTAGGAGTTGTTTTTTCGTGAGTAGAGTTGTTTGTTGAGAATTTGAAAGGAGCTGCATATCCAACAGTGATCAGAAAACTTCCTAATATGTGACTGACTTTTGAATTCAATAGCACCCGAAAATGCTCCTGAGATTGTATTCTACTTTTAATAGTAGACCTAAGGCTAGGGAGCTTCATGAGGAACTGGCCACTGGAATTTCTTATGTGTGATAATCCCACATTTCCCAAAAAAGAGAAGGATGGACAATGAGTAACAGTAAGGTACGGTGACAATAGCCCACGTGGTCTGCAAGATGGATTACGATCAAAATGGAAATGGCTTTACCTTAGAAGCTTCTTAGGTGATGAAAATAAAGAGCTGAAAAAAGTAGTAATATGACACAGTTTTTACACCTCTCTCAAAATATAAGCACAGTCACTGTGGATTCATGATGAAATCTTTATAATACCACAAAACCAAATAACTGAAGACTACCTACCTAGCTGCCATTTTTAACCTCTGGATAGAAATGATGTGTGATTGATAGACATTAACTATGGAAATATTTCACAAGGGGCAGAAAAGTAAGGTTTTCCATGGAGTTTATCGTTTTCAGAAACTATTTTGACTCTCTAAATAGCTCTGGTTCAACTAAATGTAGAGGATGGTCTGCAGCTATTTATGTTTGTTGTAACCTGGGGAGGCTGCTAACTGGCCTGACAGTGCTCCCACGCATGCCACAGGGAAAAAGGACTCAAAATTTGCCCAGCACAAGTCTTCATGTGAGAAAATGTTTCTAAGGGGAAAGAGGGCTCAGTGAGTTTCCCACTCACTCAGCTTCTGGAGTTGAGATCGTGCCCTGGGACACAGTTTGGAAAAAGTTTGGAATTCTGGTACTGTTGCACTACAGCCAGTTTAAGAGGATACCAGCACCTCAGAATTGAGCAAACTGACATCTACAGTGTCAGGAGAGGCATTATCTGGAAGATTTTTTATATAAGGTCTCTTTTACTTGAGGCATGGATGGGATTATGAACAGGACATGCTAATGTTTGCTACACAACAGAGTTGCCCTGTTTGACACCACACAAACTGATGAGGCTGTAAAAATTCCTTGGGGACTTTATGGAAAATAGATCTTTGTTTAAATTCTGTTCTATGATTAGTTACTGTTTGGTTTGTTTTTTGTTTTTGTTTTTGTTGTTTTTCACAGCCTCAAGGGGCACCCACTGATTCAGCTCATGATTCTGTGCAGTTTATAAACCAGAGTTTGCTTTCTGTTAGCACAGTAATACCTCAATGCTGTGTGAGAACTCAAGGCTTTATGTATTTGTGGTGCATATAGCAAGCCTATTTAGAATTTACCATGGAGCACATTGTCATATTTTATTTTTTTCCTAGCATTAGATCCACTGAAACATCTGTAAGTCTGTTCCACTAAATAAAAGCGCCTGACTTTTAGAAAAGAATGAAAGCAGCTCTTGTAGATTCTGTGTTTATAGAATGTCATATGGCACATCTTGGTCAGAATATTTTTGAAGTTTAATAGTGTTTTGAGAAGTTCCAAAACAAAAGTCAATCCAAGAGAAAAATTCCAAATAAAAGACTTCTGGTTTGTAAAACTTTGTCAGCCCTGCTTCCTTTGAGTAAGGCTGATCTATAAAAAAAAGTCTTTGTGTAACTTATAAAACAGGGTATTGATTTAATTTTCTTTTTCAGCTGAAATAATTGTACAGCCATGGAAGTATGGTGCTACCTTATTTCAAGAACAATCCAGCCCCATTTGGGAAGGATAAATGTTTGTGCTGTGGTTACATAAAGACACATACTCCTGTCCCCTTGACCATGGAGGAAAATTCCCTGAGCACTGGGTTACATACTGAGATACTTCTACATCCAAGAAGACAACTTGAATATGTCACTGCAACCTTGTTCCAGGTATGCCACATGCCAGCACAGGCTTTAGAAAGCCAAATGTGTTCAGAGATAGCACTTTGATCTTACCATTCCTCGGGCTAAACTAAGCTGAACTAAAAGTGAGTATCTTGGTTTAATGTGTTTTTGTAATCTGCCCAGATATGTGATGTTCCCAGAGAGCAAGATAAAGCTTTCTCATTCTGACTTTCTCTCATACATTCTTTTTTGTTAAGCTGAATGTTATATGAATTAGATTTTTAAGCTGCCAAGTGCCAAACAGCCTTCTGATTAACTCCTATGTGCGTTTAGGACATAGTACTTGTGTCCAAATTCCCCAGTCATACCTCAGCTCACGTGGACTTCTGTGGCTCTCCTCTAGTGGGGATCATGGGACTTTCCATTTGTCTGAGGAACAGTTATTTATCATGCATGTGACTCTGGTTCTACTTCACCTGAGTTTCATGACTGTTTTTAGGAGGTAATGGTCAAGATCTCTATTTTCCTTAAAATGGCAAAGCAAATTTCTTGCTTCTTTGTCTACAGGAAAAATTGTTAAAATATAGAATAATTCTATAAAGTGCAGAATGCAGAAGTCAAATAAAATATTATCCTCCTTCTTATGTTTTTAAGCCACTTTCTTTAATAAAGCTTTTGGTTTTGTTTGTTTGTGTTCTGTAGAGAAGCTGAAGGTACTGGAATTAAGTTACTCTTTTATTTATCTTTTTTTTTTTTTCTGGGAGGGGTGGGGGGAGGCTGAAAATTATCTTTTGCCAGCCTTCCAGCTGGAATTGAAGTCAGGGATGTGCTGATTTCAATATAACTGAAATAAGGGACAATTATTCTCTGAACAGCAGCAGCTACCAACTCCTTCCCAAAAACAAATTAGAGTCAGTGTGACATGACCTATCTAGACCAAGGAAAGATCCAAAGGAACTTCTTCCTTGTAATGCTCATGGCAGCCCTAAAGAAAAGCCTAGGGTAAGACCCTAAGAGGAGACACAGCCTGACTGTCTGAGTAGTGTTCGGTGGATGGGAGGAATTTGCAGTGCATGTGTCAAACCCACTATTTTTCTCTCAGTGTTCTGCGAGGGGTACAAGATGCTTTCCTGTTCACTATTATAAATGTCCCTGCAGCCTGAAGGTAAGGGTTTGATGCTGGACAACCAAGGCTGTGCATTTCTTGTTTAATTATCAGCTGAATGCCTGTTTAATTTTAGATGTGAGTAATTGTTTTTTTCCTCCTTTCTCTTATATTTTTTTCTTTTCTGTCTTTCTTGCATCAGTGGAATCAAAATATCAGAAGTATGGGAATATTAGAGCAAGTGGAAAGAGTAAAAATAGCAATTTTCCTGGAATATAATATTATGCCATGGGGATCAGAAGCAGATGAAGCTAAACAATTATAAAAGAGAGTGCCTTTATACATACATTTATTCTTCTTTCTTTTCAAGCCATCAAATATTTGAAGCTACTAATTTTACCATAAAAAACAATTATTTTTCTACCCCTTGGTCAACTATATTAAGATTTAAGTGACTGTTGAATTATTGATTTATTGCCTTTTTTTTTTTTTAAATTTTAGTACTGTCAGTATATTCAGTGCCCATTTAAGTGACGTTTGTGTTGCTCAAGAAAGATTGCAACAGACTTTGTGTTTTGTACACTCAAGAAACTACTATGTGTAGCTAGCAGGAAAGATAACTGAAAGGGAACTTTGTGGTCTATATTTAACTGTACTATTGAAAAACACATTTCAAGAAAAAGTTCTTTACATGATTTACTAGGAACAAGAAATTAAAAAATGAAAAAATTTCCAATAAAACAGGTCATCCACAGAGAACCCACTGGGAATCATTCATTTGAGCTAATGTAAGAAAAATTACTTATTTACAATGTCAGATTCTTGGCTTACAAGTAAAGGCTTTATTTTTTATATATATATATTTAAACAAGGTTCCATTTTAAAAGTACAGGTTTATTTCCTGAAGAAAAGAATTGCTCATAAGTGTAGCAATTAGATTTTTTTTTTATGAAGGAAAAAGGAAGTAATGTGTCTGAAATGTATATTCACTAACAAGTTTAGTTTTGTATGAAGTGGTAGCTTTAAGAATCACTCCTGATTAATTGCAAAGGCTAATGAAATTAGCAGGCCTTCTCACATGTTTCAAGTTAAATATATGATGAAGTGATCTGTTGGATCTGACAGGCCAAACTCTTCAGCAGAACCAGAAAAACATTTTTTAGCTCTTTTGTTTTGTTTTTTTTTCCCTGAGAATAAATATCAAGCCTAGTCAGTGAAGGATTTCACAGTTTCATTTCTGTTTTACCTTATTGTAATGCAAAACCAAAATATTAACTAGATAAAAATATTTTGTTCTTTTCTTTCCTTTTTAGGGGCAGATGGTGGAAAATTCAATTTTTCATTTAGAAATCTTCTTCATTTGTAATTCTGACAAATAAAATTAGTACTTGAAGATTTAGCACTTTGGATCATAGGAACTTTTTGTCTAACTTTGTCAGACATGACATTAAATTTTCCAGACTTTGGTTCCTACAGTTCTTTAGGCAACTCAAAATTGCTTATCTGCTCCAATTTTACAGACTAATCAGGAAATTTGTTTTTTTCCTTTGTCCATCATTCCTTTTTATCTATTTTTTACTATTAGGAACTTGTGTTAATAATTTAAACTTCTTGGATCTTTTTCAGGTAGTTCAGGCCCTGAGAAAGCAAACTTGTACACTATTACAGATAAGCTCCAGTTGACTCATCTTCAGCTTCAGCTTCTGTCATTGAATTAAAACATTACACAAAAGCATTACATTTTATTTACCTCCCTACCTATCTTCTAATACAATGAAAGAGACAGTAGGTGCTGTTCTGAACTGCAGAGTAGTAACCAAATTCAACATTAGTAACTTTTCCCTGAAAAAAATGAGGCCATCAGCAACAATAAAGAATTGATATTATATTTTCTACAGATACTGTTCTTCCCTCACTAGCTGTTTGTGCCTGGCGAGATGCCCCAGTCACTAGCCCATGAAATTCATAGACACTCATTGATGCTACCACTGAGTAACTTACTAAACTGTTTTATTTTGGCTAAGAACTGTTTCCATCTGGACAACAGTCTATAGCATTTTATATATATCAGAAGATGCCACAAAAAGTAAAAGTACACACAAGATACAGTAGCTTGTTTTGTTGGCTATAGTACTCTTTGGACAGAAACAGGAATATGAGGCAACTTGACATTTTTGAGATCTGAATAAGAAGTTACTGAGGATGAGAATGGCTTATGTGAAAACGCTAGAATTCTGCATTGTCACTCAGCTGCACCTTTGCGGATCATCCTGTGTGTACAACAGAGGCACCATCAGACCACCTGAACTAGTACTCAGTGATCTTTACCTTCCTCGGTATTCAAATCAGGTGCTCTAGAATTTCCTTTCTATGTATCTTTTCAACTTTTGCATTAACTGCAGGTCTTCTATTTTATGTAAGGCTTGGTACAACATACTGAAGCCTACAATACTGCTTTATCATTTTTTTCAGTCTCCCATGGTTTGTGAGAACTCCTTTCCATCTATTTCACATGATTCCTTTGTACCCAGCTACTTACTTCATTTGAGTTACTGATTTTACATTCATTACATTTACAAAGCAGCCAATTCTCAGTCCTTTTTCTTTCTTCATAAATCTGGAGCTGCTGCTGCTCTCAAGTTCTAGGAGAGCATCTTGCTCCCAGAATGTCTCTTTTTCTTTCAGTTAAAATCAGCAGGGAACTGATTATTGGAGTAGTTCCCTTTCCTCTCTAGCCAGAGTGGTGAGGTTTGAACATGCCTCCCCATCAGACTAAGGGGAATTTGCCACATACTTTTCCTTCTAAACTTCTCCTCTCCTGGTGCATTAGGTGCCTGCACTACTGTTGGACAATGGCTGATAGTAAGGTTAAACAGTTGGTAGCAGTGGTGACATGATTACTGCGGCATTACAGGCCATATGGAGATTTACAATTAAGGACACAGAATCATAGAATGGTAGAGTTGGAAAGGACCTTTAGAGATCTTCTAGTCCAACCCCCTGCAGAAGCAGGTCAACCTAGATCAGTTTGCATAGAAACATGTTCAGAAGGGTCTTGAAGACGTCCAAGGAAAGAGACTCCACAATGCCTCTGGTCAGAGCCTATGCCAATGCTCTGTCACCCTCACAGTAAAATAGGGGGTTATTTTAATATTTAAATGGAAGATCCCTTCTCTTCATTATGATTCTTCAGTGTCCAGTGGAATAAAATAAAAAAAAACAAAAACTCTCTATCACATTGCCAGTCAGATCTCAGTATTTTCATCCTTTCTCATTTTGCTGAGAATTTGTCTATTTGTCTTTGTCCTCTTCCTGAAAATATACTTTTGTGACACTCCTATAAAACCACAAAGGAATGGTCATGAAGGACCAGAAAGAAGGAACTTGCCCCACCCACCCCTGACATCAAGCCTCAACAAAAGCCAGAAACTGTAGAAGAGAGAAACTGGAAGAATGAATGTATTAACTACTAATTCCAATCTTCATTTCACCTGTGAATTTCTGTGAATTTTTGCTTATATGAGTATATTTTCTTCTGTAGACAACACAATCTAATTCGATACAAGTTCATTGGCTGCAGGGATCTCACTTACATATGTGATTTTAGAAACAAATGATTCTTGGAAGCCACTGACTAGCTGAGGGGGACCTAAAAAGAAGGCTGTGATTTTTATGGAACCCTAAGCATGTATCTTCTGGAAATCAGACTCCTCTAAGAATTCACATTTTCCAGTATATCTGTCACTTCAGCAAGCTGCTGGACAGGTTATGGAATTTCTTTGAGGAGAAGGTTTTAAAATGTAGTCAAGACAAATACTTGCTGGGAATGTCCTGGATATAAACAATTCCACTAGTGGTTTCCAAAGCAAGGCTTCTGTATTTTCCTGTAAGATGATTGCAACAGCACCCTCAGAAATCTCAACTTTGATTTCTTTACTGTTTTTCAAATTCAGCAGAATGTCTGCAAACCATGAAAATATTGTAGATAACAACTCAAAATCTGGACAACATAATTACAGGAGGTGAAAAGAAATTCTGAAAATTACAACTTTAGTCACGAATCTGATACTGATAATTTGCAATAACAAAGTTCTGAGAAGAAAACAAAGTGACAGCTGAGAGATAGTTTAATAAAAGCTACAAACAAAAATAGTTTAACAATAGTAACAACCAACAACAAAAAAAAACAACAACAAGGAAGTAGAGCTAAACCAGTTTCTATTCAAAATTCCATTCCACAAGGAGTCTCAGTGGAGCCTTTGTGACTGTGGTCCCCATATTTCAGGCAGCCATGTGTTTCATGAAAAATTTAGATCTGAAGATTCGCAAAGTTCTTGACTGTTCTTAGCACACTGGCTTTTGTTCTTGCTTTAATGTTTTTGCCCAGCACCTCAGCAGTTAGATCATCCCTATCCCTTTTGGGACTTGAAAAAACCTGGGTTGGGTTTGGTTTGGATTTTTTTTTTCCCCCTTTGTCCAACAGAATTCTGGCTTTAAATCTCTCTCCAAACATTTCTGGACAGTGCCTTGGGGAAATCTGAGATGAGAGTAGCCTCCAAATATTTCTGTGCAAACTGTTCCATTTTGAATGAAATAATTAAACACTTACTAAGTTGTTGGCCTTGAGGTTAGGGAACATGTATTTAAGGAGAGAGTTGAATATTTCAGAACGCTCTGATTCACTAATAGTAAGTTCACTATTTTATGTTAAACCAACTTCTATCCTTCTTCTTCCAAGTAAGCTTTACTTTTCACTTTGTTTCTTTCTCATTTATGCACCACCCCAACCTATGTGAGAGGTATGAATATACTATAACTCTCTGGAAAGCTTGAATTTTGTGCTAAAAATTTTCCTGTAGCCTGGCTTTGGTGTCTGTCCAGACTTTGCAATGTCTAGTCTTATGTGTCCAATTCTCTCCATGCTGCCTTAGTAACTAATCAGAGTCTGAACTGTGGATTTTGCCTCTAATTATTTTCTCATTCTTTATCAAATTACTATTAAACAAACAAAAAAACCCAACTCTATTAATTGTAACAGGACATAGGAAGCATTTTGCTGTAGCAAGGTATATATGTATGGATTGTAAGCTCTGAGATACCTTTTGTAGGACCCCATTTGGTCCAAAGTCAAGAAGAAATGCTGAAGTTTAGCTGTACAGAATTATTTTCCCTGTCAATGACTGTCAGTCACATCATTTGAGGTGTTTCATATTCAGTATGTAGATAATGCATTTACAGTCTTTCCTGGGGTTTCCCAAATGCTGAAATAGCATCCACATTGCCATCTTTTGCGAGCATTTTTCCAGAGACAAAGAATTTGGATGGATTTTTTCTAGTAAAACTACAAATATGTTTTTTCCTCTTTTTTTTTTTTTTTTTTCCTCCAGAGGCAAGGAACCAATTGTATCCTCAATGATTGCACAGTAAAAAGCCATTGAAGATTGTTCTGCTTTTTTCATCCCCACAGATCTATAGTCTTGTAAGACAGTGGATCTATCTTTCATCTTTAAAAAAAAAAAAAAAAAAGTTGTATTAGATTACATTGCAGTGGCTAGCACTGCTAATATTCACACTGTTGTTTTAGGTGGAGACATCATGACATAAAAAATAATTCCATGCTACATATCCTAAGTATCCAAAAGACATATTGGCTGCAAAAAATCTAAACAGCTCTGTCTCTTTAACAATTTTTATTACGGACCAGGCAAAGGGACCTAAGGTATCTGCAAAAGTTGAACCCATCTGACTCTGAAATGCCCCTGTATAGATATTTTGAACTTCCTGGAAAAACAGGGAGGATATGACTACAAATGAACCTGTTACTTCCTTTGGCAACTCATGGGAATCTGATACCTGGGGAACATTAGTTATCTAGGCTGAAAATAATCTAGCCTCTTTCATCCACTACTATCTAGTTTATAGTGTTGCTTCCAGGTTATGATGTTGCATTGAATTACAAAGCAATAAGAAATTACCTGTCATACAATAATTTTAATTGTCCTTCCCTGAAGCTGGTCTTCCTTGCATGAAAAAAGTCTATGTAAAGCTAAGCAGCTTGAGCAATTTGACTCTTGTCCTTGAATATCTGGGAAGTTTCTGCTTACCAAGAGTTTCAGTTCCTCCTCAAAGAAAGTGGAAGATTCTTTGTTGAAATTCTTTGTTGAAAACAGCAGTATTTATATCATGTAGGATATATCTAGGATGCCATAAAGCTGAGAATAAAGAACTTTGAGACTGAAAGTTGTGACTTGCAACAGATCTTGCCCTATTGTCTATGTTACCTAACATTTCTCAAAATTTGCTAAGAAAGCAAGTTAAATAATGTTTTAGTTCTGCTCATACCGTGAAAACCAAGGAATTCAACTACTTCCTATCTTCATATCAGAGAAACAAATACAAAAAAACCCAAACAAATAAGCAAGTCTAAGAGCTCTAATAGTCAAACCTTCTTCTTCCTTCTTGCCTGTTTCTTCTAGTTCCCACTGTCTGAAACTGGTTAATCAGTACTTTGCAGAACTTTGGTCTTTGACCTATGCATTGCTAGGTCTTAAAGGCTGATTTCCAGAGAAAAGGAGGATCTTCATTTCACCAGGGGAAGAATGCAATAACAATTAGAATTTTAATTGTCTCTTTCATTATTAACATTATGATTCTGACATGAGCCACTGCTAATTATATGGAAGATTCAACAACAAAGGGGTGGTAGATGAGGAGGATGGTGCAACACTCAGAAGCGGGTTCGTATGTGTATAGTTACTATCCAGCTAAAGCCAACTAAACCTTCACATATGCCCAATTGCATAAAAGTATATCTATTCTGAATGGGAAAAGTTCCTATAGATGTGAAACAAGAAAACCAACTCTTCTTATTTTAAAGTGACTTCAGATTTCTGACTGCTGCAGGAGAAAAGACATGGCAAGTTTGGGAGTGAAAATTGGACACATTGAACTAAATAGTCAAAGAACAGAGTATTGTACGTTGGAACAAACCTAGTCATCTGAGAGCAAAGGTTTTCACCACACTATTCTAACCATCAATCTGTTTCTTTTCTTTTCTTTTCTTTTCTTTTCTTTTCTTTTCTTTTCTTTTCTTTTCTTTTCTTTTCTTTTCTTTTCTTTTCTTTTCTTTTCTTTTCTTTTCTTTTCTTCTTTCCTTTTTTAAGATTGGGACATTTCTATATGCAAGCTGACGTCTTCTTTAAGCATATATAACATATAATTTAAGGATTTAACAGTCAGAGACACTAAGAGACTGTCCAGATCCCTCTTTGACAGTTCAAGAGACAACTCCGAGAGGTTGAAATACTACTGAGATTTGAAATTGTGTGTGAAAAGAGTCTCCATTTCTTCAGCTAGTTAAAGTGGTTTGTTTCTATAATTTCATATGCATTAAAACTAAATGTATAGTAAGCAATATTTTAAAGTAACTTTCTGTTATACTGCTGGCATCATCCCCAAACAGTCATATATCTTAATGACATTTCATTTATTTAACTGCTTTTCTCATTAAAAACACTGCCCTGGTGGTACTGATTGCTCAACATTTGACTCTAGATTATACAGATCTGCCTGCTCTGCTGAAACAAAAACCCAGGGCAGAGCAGCAACCCCAGAGAAGGGAAGTTCCCTGCTAAGAGTTCATCAGGTTGAGGAACAACGTGCATTGCCTGATACACTTATTATCCAGGAAGTTACTCATCACTGTTAGTTATTCTTACTGAAAATACTAAAATAATTTCCAGTACTTCATCCAAGACACTGTGTCCTTCAGCTAACAGTGAGGCCAATGATATTAAAATGGCTGTGTATAATTCTGCACAAAAAGGAGGGTTTTTTAATGAAATAAAATACAAAAGATAAATGTGATATTTTTCATTAGTTTTATTTAATTTAGCTGGAGAGCAGATTTTGCAAGTGCCCTGAATGGGTTTGTTAGAACACAGTGCAGATCCACTCACTTTTAGACCTTAAGTCCTTGCTTTTTTTCTCTCTTCATAAAGCTGGCATAACCAAGGCTTTGTACTCTGAGGACAGGATCCTGAGCTAAGAAATACTGGGAAAAATAGTATGACAAATTCCCAGTATGAGAAAGTTGTTTGCATTTAAGCTCTGCCCTAGCTAAAATTTAGGCTTTGCCTTTGCACCACCATGTGAAAACCCTTTCAGGGTACTCTTCCTGACTTATGCCAAAGGATGGTGAGGATCTGAAGGCCCCGTGATGCTCAGGAGCTCTCTGAAAGCCTGCAGAAAGATAGCAATGAGGAGCTGCCAGCTACATTACTCTCAGGAGGAGGGTCCTTGGGAGCGGTTCATGACATCAATATTGACTCATAGTGCTCCAAGGATGGCTGCCAGGTGGAAATACCCCTGCAGAACATGCATGTGAGATTTTATTTTCAAAAGGTCCTGAGGCTCAAAGGGAAGAAGAGGTGCTGTCTGCCCTCCAAAGCACTCTGAGCATGTTGAAAAGGTGTCCTGACTCCCTGGGTCTCTGCTGCATTTTGCAGGATGTACATCTCAAGGATAGTATAGAGCGTTTCTAGCTGCAGAGCACACACTGTGCATCCTGTGTCTTGAGTTCATGCTTCAGGAGGGTCAACTGTGTTGAACAAGATCGGCAGTTACACAACACAGGATCATGACTTCACATGCTCTCTGTGCAATTGACTGATGCTGATAAAAAAAGATTTAGGAG
This sequence comes from Urocolius indicus, assembly GCA_013401255.1. Taxonomy (NCBI): domain Eukaryota; kingdom Metazoa; phylum Chordata; class Aves; order Coliiformes; family Coliidae; genus Urocolius; species Urocolius indicus. The sequence continues at coordinate 278,873 of WBNH01009915.1, read as the reverse complement.
CTGATCAAGAAATAGAAACTGCAGGTTGTTGCCTCATCTTCTGACTTTCTGCTCGTGGGCCACTCTGCATGCAAAGATCAGAGTTAAAACATAGTTCAAAAGGTTGACATTCAGTCTCAGTGATCTGTGGACCAGGAAGACATGAATAACACACTGAGATTGGAATAGTATAATAATAAAAACACTTCAGTGATGTAGCAGGCGTTGCCTGAAGGCACCAGCTTTTAGACAAGACCCTCAGCTCTTTATCTGAGCCATGGTGTTTTGTAGATAAATGATTATATTGCACTTTTGAAAAGAGCACAGGGATAACTCCAGGTTTCTAATATTCACTTTCTTAACACGTAATATAACATGCAGGCCTGTAACAGATTGAAGCTTGGCTGTTAATGTTTGTCTACACAGTTGCTGTACTTACCAGCACCTAATTCATCTGAAAGTGGCCTTTGGGATTTTGAGAGAGATGTTAAATAAAACTAAATTACATTTTTCCATTCCATCTCACATAAAAACATCTATAAATATAAACCAATCCTGTGTGTGCAGTCTGAACACAAGCTTTTCTTCTGACTAGTTTTAAACAGGAGTTTTTCACATCCCTATTTAGACGCAATATTATTTCTGCCTTCAATGTTAATAACACACTGAAAGGGACTGGAAGTTTTGCAAAAGATCACAGTCCTGTATCTGAATAAGTAATGCAACCCACAGGTGCAATTCTCTTGCAGTGCTTTCCTGAATGTGTGTGTCTGTGTGTAATGCAAAGGTTATGCTGGCAGCAGACAGAGCTTTCCATGCTGGTATTACATCCCCATTTGTTATCATCAGACTCAAATGTTACTTCTGCAAGTGGCAGTTAACAAGCAGTGGTTTGATTCCTCTGGATCCTGTAGACTGATCCTTGCAGAATACAATCTCATGTTAAGATTTAATTAATTTAAGAGTTTGGAGAACAATAAGACCTTGACAGCAAGGTAAGTATGACCTCAGGGAACCAGGGGTCTCAGTTCAAATCACTTGCCTCTGCTGATCATGGATTTGGTGGAAAACAAATTTATTTTCTATGTATTATGCATATTATCAGAAATAGTGTCTATGAATGCAAAGACAAAGAAGAGGTTCATACTTTGCTTGGAAAAATTAATATAAATTAGCAAGGCCATCAAACCCTTGTGCAAAACTGCAGCAATATACAGAAAGGAATAAGGAGGGGTGTTTTCAGAATAAGATGTGCTTTTCATTTACCCAACCATTTATCACAGGGATTATTTCATTTTGGCATGCTGTCTTCCCTACGCAGACTTTTCATCCTCCTGAATGAAAATTTAAGTCACATAAATCAAATACATACATCTAACGTACAGAATGCAGGTTAATTGCAGCCTTAACTTGTGCAAAATTTTGTGTATCATCTGCTTGTAAGTTTTTTTGATGTTGCATATATTTTTTTTCCTAACAGATTTTTTTTTTTAAAAAAAACAACCACTAATGAAGATATAGAATATCAGGGAAGATCATAGTTTTCAGTACAAGAATATATTGGCCTCAGTGTACCACTACTCAATTATTGTTTGTTTCCAAAAATTGCAGGTGGAAGAACAAGGCAGAAAATGATGAGAAATGTACCTAAAGTCTTTCTCAGATTATTTTTGGAAGCCACATCAATTTTTGGAATTAAAAAAAAAAAAAAAAAAACAACAAAAAAAAACCAAGAAGAGAAACTTACGTTTATTGATTATTCTGGAGAAAAAGATACGTGTTTAAACTATAAAATAAAAACAATAAATAGCAATATGTTATTGGATATAATGTCTTAGTTAAGTGTACAAACTGGTAGAAATACCTGAGAGGTTACTTACAAATGTTGCAAACTTTTCAGTGTGTACTTGCTATGTGAGAAATGTTCAAAGTAACAAAATTCTTAAAGAGATCAAAAAAGAACAAAGAGATTCTATAGAAACAATGGACCAAATATATCTCAAGGATAACCCCACTGAGATCAGTGGAATTGTACCAGGGATATACTTGGCCCAGTGACTCCAGAAATGATGTTAATGAGGAATCTTAACACTGCTGCTAGAGAAATCTCTATTTAAACCATGCTGTGGCAGTTCATGTGAAAAAGTAAATGGGACCTTCACACGAACTGCACAGCATGTGAGTGTGAATCAACAGGCTATAATAAATTGGTTTGGTTTCCTTCTCCCAGACTTAAGCAAAGGTATTATATTGTAGCATTTGAGATGTTATAATGAAGGTTGTGTCGTTCTTCCATTATGTTAAAAAAAGCCAGATTGTCTTCACAAAAGACCTGATGTTGAAAAATATTTCTTAGTTCTTACAAAAAAGGGAAGATCTGTAGATCAAAATTAATGAGTGATAAATCCCTATTATAAATCCTCTATTTGTCTAAAACTTGATCTGGTAGACGTCAATAAGCTCTGGATGAGGAAATGTTTTAAAAAATAAAGGCTTCTCTTTTTTTCAAAGGAAAGAAAACTTGAATGCATTTCTTGCAAAATTTTGCTTTCTTATAGAAAGCAGCAATTATTGTAAAAGTGTAAAGGGGTGTATGACATCCTATGACATGATATACCCCAAAACTACTTAAAAATACAAACCTTGAGCCACAGGAGGAACAATTGATCTTTTCAACTTAAACTATTGACCAGAAAAAAAAATAATAAAAGAGGATCAAGATTATTTTCAACTTAGGCTAAAGTACTCACAAATCAGACTGAATCAGACTCACAATCAGTACTCACAATCAGACTGAAGTACTCACCTCAGACTGAATGCAGATCATCTATAAAGCTGTTCACCAGCAGACCTGAAGGCACTTTACATTTGTTGATTCTAGAGACAGAGGGGGAAACTGAGATGCAGAAAGATAAGATGAGCAGCATGCCTGAGATGGGAGACAGTGAAGAAGTGAGGGTCTCATCGCACCCACTGACATGACAGGCAGAATCCATCAACAATATCCTGACTCCAGGTTGCTTACATAACACATGACATAAGGTCTTTTCTTGTTTGAGGACTCAGGCTTCAGTCATCACCAAAGAGAAAAATCTTTCCTTATTCTAGTGTTCTGTCTGTAAACTTTTCAAACTTTGAAAAAAGAAAACAAACAAAAAACAAAAAACCTCAACAGTTTGTGGGCATGTGAAAGAGATTATAAGATGCAGTGTTTCTGCATTGGGCTGAACTCACTGCATTGGGCTGGGTGACCCCAGGATGTCACTTCCAGTCTTCTAGCCCTGTGAACTGTGATTTCACTCCAGAGATCATTGAAAAAGAAATGCTGCATTTGATAGATTTCATCTAGCACATTCAAAATGTTCACATCCTGACATTTCAACCGTTGAAAAGAGCCAGTACTTACTATCTCACATGAAAAAGACCAGAAGGCTAAAACACATAACGAACTAAAACCATGATACAAGACAGATGAACTCATTTAGATAAAATAAGACAAGACTCAACTTTCATCTGAACTTCAAATTCAAACTGAGTTAAATGTCTCATTGAAGAATGTGAAAATGTAAGCTAATTTATTTATCTTCCATTTCTTTTTACTGAAGAGAATGCTGTCTGAAGTGCTGGCGAGAGCAGTTTCTGCTGCTAGTATAGGTTCCTGGGCAGTACTGAACCAAGCATTCAGCCTCTCTTGCCATTTTTCCTGTCACATTCTGTTCTTCCTCTCTCTTCCTGCTGTCTCATGTATTCACTTTAAACACAACATTTAGAACAAGAACTACCTTTTATTATGTGATTACACAATGCCTGAGGTCCTTTTTTCAGCCATTGTGTCCAATATGTTTGCAGTACAAATGATGTTGATGAAAATATTTTTCTCTGTGTGTCCTCCAATGTGACCTAGATAGATAAATACTTTTGATATATATTCTTCATGTGCTATGTCTTTGTTTTCATATTCTGAATACAACTCAACCGAATTTTAAAAGCATTAGGAGAAGAAACAGAAATGTTGCATGTAATTTTGCCTGTGTTATATGAACCCTGTGCTATCACCATGCCTTCATTCAAAAGATAGAAGAAAGGAAAGGCATTGAGTATGTTGTAACCCAAATTTCATGGTAAGCAATTATCATTCGGCTATGTGTCATTCCCCTCTATATTGTTACAATAATGCTCTGGATGTTTGCATAAATCCTTTGGGTTATAAATGTCCCACAAAATATAATGAAAATATTTGTATAGAAAAAAAATGTTATACAACCCAGCATGATCCCACTCCTCATCATTTGTTCTAGAGTTATTCAGAAATGTCTGGGTTTTGTAAATAACTCAAACACCCTCAACTGAGCATAAAAATATCTTATGTTTGATGGAAATTTTCTTTTGGATCCTTTAACTACTGCTTCTAAACTGGCTATGTTTGGTCCTGTTTTGAGCTGTCATGTATGGCACTGAAGGAGTTGGCAAAATACCTTAGTTATTCCTACGAGTCTTCATTTGCGAAACAATCTTTAACCAAAACCAACAACATATACCATAGATCAGGATATTAGGAAAAGTGAGATCATGAAGACCTATCACTAATAGATTTCTTCAAAGTAAGGAAATACTAGTTCAAACTTCTCAGTCTTTTTATTAGGGCTTAAGGGATCTCTTTGTCTTCCTTTTTGTCTGCCAGTGCCTCTCCAAGATACTTAAGAAAACCCTTGCACTTATGCCTTCTCTTCTTATCTCATTTAATGAATACTAATCCAGTGAATAGGTATGAGTGGCATAATAACAGCATGAAGCATTCAAAACAACTGCTTCACTACCAAATTTATTGTTTTTAAACAAGTTTATTCCTATTACAGGGAGAAAATCCAAGTAAATACATAACTAACAGAACTTTTTTTTTCCAGGCTCCTTGGAATAGAAAGAACTAAAGAATAAGGTGAAAAAATTACTCAGCACTTGTAAGAGATGTTACAATGTTATAATCAAATGTGTTGAACCCGACTTCTAGTCCCTTTTCCTGAACAAAAAAATATCCAAACACGATGGTAGAATAAAGCCAGGCATGGATACTAAGTCTAGATTTTAGAAAAAATGAAGTGATATTTACACTCCTTATCAGTATCTTTTAGAATCTGAGTCTGAACATCACCACCAAAAAATTCAGTACTTGAGGTGTTGCTGAAACTAGGCATATAAGGTACAGAAGAATCATTCTACTTGGAACTTTGATGACCTAATAGCAGTCATTACATACTCACATGGTGTGAATATATCAGTCAATTGCATTTTCTATAGTCCTACAAAAAAAAAAGCAAGAAATATCAATGAAGGCCAACTGGAGCAATAGTTAAAGAACTAATGTGAAAGAGGAAAAAAAGCAGAAGATGTGAAAGAAAAAACCCACACCTGGTTTGAGAATCTTCCATAATTAGCATGTCCAATGTGACCCAGTGTTGTCTCTGCTTGCCTGTGAAGTGTTTATATACTGATGGTTTTTTTGAAGTTGTGCTGAACAATTTTTGAATATTACCACAATCCAAATATAAGTAGCTATTTCAATAACGAAACATCATGAATCACTCTGTAATTATCTTCTAGCCTGCTGAATAACAACTGTGTTGATAAATGAAATGTTTTGCTGCATTTCCATGCTTTATGCAGCAGTATTTTAAATGTCCTCATCACCCTAGCAAGGTAAACTGCTGACTTTATGTCAGGTCAGTCACTACATAGTTAAATGCTAATTTGAAAAGCCTATCAAAAAACGACTGTAAAGTGAGTAACTCAATCTCAATCATTCATAGAAAGACAGGAAATATGTTAAGGTAATAGAATAGAGTATAGCTCTAACATTTAGGAACAGAAGCATATAAATCATTGTGTCACAGCATCTAAAACATTACAAAATTGTCTCAGCTGTAACAGCAGGCTGCAGGACAACATTTACTGCTAAGTCTAATTATTGTTATCATGGGTCTTCAACTTCGGTATTTTTATTTGCTTAGAACAACTCCCTCAAGTTATTTCAAATACAAATTTCTGTTCTTGTATAATATTTTCACCTCACCACTATTATTAGGATGTCAGCTCTCATTCTTGGTCACTTCTTCAATTCACAGACAGTTATGGCCAAATTAGTCCTCACATATTGCAAATATTCCCCTATTCAGTTGAAAAAGTACACTGAAATATATTCAATTTCTACTGTAGTGACATTAGGGAGAATACTTATTTCAGTTTCTGCTACATTCTACATAATTTTTATTTCTCAGTGAGGCTCTCGATGCTGATCCATCTAAAGCTTCACTCATACAAGAGGAAACAAGTTTTAACTTCAGGAAACCAAGCAGAAAACGACAATATTCTGTAAAATTAGAACATAGCATCCATGGAATGAAAAGATAGAGTTGATGAAGGAAGAAAAGAAAAAAATAAAGAGAAGGTATCATAAACCAAAATAGGATACACACTGATCTATTCTGCTAATGCTTCAAGGAAAGTGAATAGTGGAGAAGTCAGGAAAAAAATCTTGCCTTGCTTGCCACAAAATGGTTGAGGTTGGAAGGCATCTCTGGGGATCGTGTAGTCCAGCCGCCTGCTAAAAGCAGAGTTAATGACAATAGATTACTCAGGATCTCATCTAGTTGAGTTTGAAATATTTTCAGGGATAGAGACTCCACAGTCTTACTGGGCAACTTGTTATAATGTTTTCACCTTGTGGTAAAAATATTACATTTTTTGCAATGGACTCTCATGTGCTTCAAATTATGTCTATTGCCTCTTACCCTTCTGATGTATACCGCTGAAAAGAGCTTGACTGTTTTCTTTACACTCTCTCTTTTGTGTACTAATTGATGTACATGTTGATATACACATTTATGACATTCCCACCACAAGCCTTTTCCTCCAGGCTCTACAGTCTCACTTCTCTCAGCCTCTACTCGTATGTCAGCTGCATCAGTCCCTTAATCACCTTCTTCTCCTTTTGCTGGACAACCTATAAAGATTTCTTACTCAAATACCTATTTTTATGCATATTACCTATCTTTAGAAATAAATTTTTTAAAGTGCCACACAATCATTTTAGGGGGAATGGTTTAGGGAATGCTGGAACTAGATACGCTTGCACAACATTTATCCAGGCCATATGGGATACCTGTTGCTATTTTTAACTTGTTTTGGGATGGAGAGGTCCTGATCTGTCATCCATTCAGTCTACAAATGGGCAAGCCGTATATTTCTATTTCCTCTTCACTGTTCAGTCTGTGGCTCAAGGCCTTATTTTAACACTTGTAGCCAAACTTTGGTCTGAAAAAAAAGACTTTCCCCTACTTTAAATGTCCCCATTGACTTTGGTTGCAGCTGCCAGTGCTCAGTACATTTGAAAATCCAGGCTTCTAGGGCTGCTGACTGGCCTGTCCAACACAATTAGCTTAATCATAAAGCACAATGTTTTTATCTTGTGAGATAACAGTTTGGAACAGGGAAAGTCCTATTCAGTGGAATCTTTATGATTACTGTTCTCCCAAATAACTATCCTTTCCGCACTCCTTCACTTCTTAACCACAGTATGAGATATACAGCATGTGGCAATGAAATATGAAATGTATGCATTTTACTGAGCAAATATCTCACTTGAAAAGTGAGGTCTTTGGTTTGAAAATAAACATGATCCAGAGCTCAGCTGTGGAACTGTATTTGTTGCTCTGACAGCCAAGTTCTGCTCTCCTTGCTCAGTCAGCTCTTTTTGCATAGCAGTAGCCTGATCTTACACTTTCCCTGTGACAAGTTTCCAGAAGTAAGTGTGAAAAGGCAGATCACTTTCCAGTACTCACAGGAAATGAAACGACCCTTCTGTTGTCGGTTGCATGATACATGAGCTGTATCCTCTGCAGAAGCCAAATCTAGTATGGACTTGTTCTCATGCAACAAAGCTAATTATTGGAAGCACATTTAAACTACAATGTAGGAGCTGCATAGACTCCAGCTGAACTTCCATAATTAATTCTGCTGGCTTTGAGGCTGAGATTGTAGAAGATAACATTATAGGCTTCGCTTCTAATTCATAACAAGAGAAGGGGAATGAGGCTAAAATAGCCGTAAACTACACTTGTTTATTTCTGGTCTTGAAGCATCTCTGGATTTTAATGGTCTAATGTAACAGCTCTAGAGATTTGTTTGCACTATGGCAGCCCTAACCCAGCTGCCCACTATTCAGTCCCCAGTCTGTCGCACTGCCTCTGCCACATGCTTTGTGCTCCATTTCTTCTAAACTCATTACTAAAGTAATGTTTCCAACAAACCTTTCTGGAGATAGGATGACAGGAAAGGGGAAGCGGTTTTCATATCGTTCTATGGATGTCCTGCCTCAGACAGCATTTCTCTGACTTCTCAGGCATGTGGCAAAAACTGTCTCCATCCTCATCCATGTACTTGCTGTGCTGTTTTGCTCAAGTTATGCCTAGGGATGGTATATTAATAGGTCGTGCTTCTGTGTATGTTTAATTTCTGAGGCTAATGACCTGAACATGATATGAGCACTGACAGACATTGTAATTGTGTAAACTTGGGGGGGAAATTAAATAATAATAACAAAACCAATTGTCAAGAATAATAAGATTTTCCTTTTAGTATAATAATAGTGTCATTAATTATTAAAGAAGAAAAAATAACAATGAACCATTGAGGCTAAAAGTAAGAGCCTGGAGATGGTAATTCCTTCTTACATAGGAGTGCCCTCTGCAGTCTAGTTCCTGGGGAGTGAAGCTGTGCCAGCTCCTGCAATGCTTGTGCCAGAGAATATCAAGAATAATTTTGTCAAATCCAGTGCAGTAAGTCAGGATGTGGAGCCATAATGAACATCTGGAATATGAGATTCATGAGGCTAACACACCATTCCTAAGAATCAATGCTAAACCTTTTTCTCTGATAGACAAGTTGAAAGACCTGTTCACACTTTAGTGTTTTTTCAGATGTAAATGTTGAAGCTAAAATGTAACAACTTTTATCATTGCTGCTTAGATATGGGGCATTTTGCTCTGTGTTTTAAAGCTTAGCAGGAATTGTAAAGTGATATTGAGGGATGTTCTTCAAAGGGGACATTGTCTGTGTCCTTTCAAGGTTTTAAGCCTTAAAGCTGGTCACATTTTGCTGTAATATTTTAATGTCATTCCTAGCTGGCAGGTAGAAACTTGCATTTCATCGGTGCCTCATGTAAGTAACGCAGGCATTAAGATGTGACCTCATTTCTAAACACGTTTCTCCATCAATTGTAAACTTTACAGAAGCATCATTTCTGCTTTTGCGATGTTACACAAAAATGGCTATTTAATTTTCTTTTTTTAAATTTATGCAAAATAATGTTGAATTTTAGAGGGAATAACTCCTAAGCCTCTAAAAGTTTATAACGCACCCAATTACTTTTCATGCTTCACTATGTGGCAGGGAATACTTCATTATACCAGGTCACCAACTTTGACATCTCTAACCTCACAATAATAGTCCTTTTTGTAATGTATCAAAATTGAAAATCAGTTTAGTTTATGTTCTCACTGGATTCATGGCTCTGGTGCCTAATATATTGCTGACTTGTATGCCAGTGTTACTCCCTAGTGAGGAATATTAAATAGCCAGAGCATATATTAGAAGGGGTGAAAAGGTCCAGCTCAAGTCTGCTATATAGTTCACACTCGTTACTGCTTTAAAAACTCTTTAAGTTGCATAATGTTTTCACTTATCCATGAAATTGTGGCATGATTTATATCATAGGCATTTTTAAATGATTTGTAGTCCACTATTTTAAGTACGTATTCCAGATAAAGAAATACTTCCTGGGTTTGTATACTCGACTTGTGCTAGTCAGTATCATAAAAGACGTACAACAGTACCTGATCTTTATTAGTATGGCAAGAGGTTCATACCTCTAATAAAAAAAAAAAAACAGTCAACAAGAACAGTGTAATACAAAGCACCTCTGTTTGGAATAAGCATTTTTGGAGCTTATCGAAATGTGAATGCTATTTCCCTCCATCGAAAACTTCTGTTATTTGAACTCCCAGTATTCTCCATGTCTTCTAAGAAGGTCATGGATTGTGTTGCTAAATTAATATTAGTTCATGGGATACAATGCTTGCTGCTAGCTTGTTCACTCCTTGATATTGCTAGTTACTTTATCTGTTTGGGAAAAAACAATAGGGCTTGTCTTTACAATAGCCCTGTCTTTCCAGTGGGTTTACTTTACCAGTGGTTGTACCTACCTTCAGTAGTACATTGGGGTGGTTTTTTTGTATGGATTAATTTTGCAAAAAAGATGATAGCTTTCTGGAAGCTGAAGGATGGTAGTTGTTCAGAAAAAAAAACAAAACATCAACAACAACAACAACAAAATCTGTTATTTTCCCCACCATGATACATCTCCAATGTATGGTAAATTATTTCCAAGAAAACTGAGGATGCTAATCTGACAAGGAATATAAGCTGCATGAGATCCAAAAATAGATGGGCTCAGCCAGAAATCTTCTACGATAAACAATCTGGCCTGTAGCTTTGGACTGTTCCTGCAGAGTCCTTTTGGAAATACTTATTCTTTGAGTCACATTTTTGGGAGTGCCAAATAAAGTTTCACTGAATTAACATCAGTCAGAGAATTAAGTAGCTCCCATGTGCTTCTCAGGATTTTAGCTATCTGGAGTGAAGTGTGTCTTTATGCTCCTTGTTGAATGTGCAGTCACGGAATCGGAGAATGGTTGGGGCTGGAAGGGACCTCTAGAGATCATTCAGTTAAACTCCTTGGTAAAGGAAGTTCCCCTTGATCAGGTCACACAGGAACGAGAGGGACTGAGAACTTCTGGAGAGAGTCCAACGCAGGGCCGCCAAGATGATCAGGGGACTGGAGCATCTTCCTTATGAGGAAAGACTGCTGCAGCTGTTTAGTCTGGATAAGAGGAGGGGTATCTCATTAATATTTACAAATATCTAAATGGTGGATGTCAGGAAGTTGGGGCATCACTTTTTTCTAGTGTATCTAGTGACAGGGCAAGGGGTAATGGGATGAAGCCAGAGGACAAAAAGCTCAATTTAAACATAAGGAAAAACTATTTCACTGTGAGGGTGAGGGAGCCCTGGCACAGGCTGCCTAAGGAGAATGTGGAGTCTCCTTTCTCTAGAGGTCTTCAAAACTCACCTGGATGCATTCCTGTGCGACCTGATCTAGGTAGACCTGCTTTGGCAGGGGGATTTGTCTAGATAATCTATAGAGGTCACTTCTAACTCTTACCTTTCTGTGATTCTATGATTCTAAGTTGCTTGTCCCTCTTGAGCTGGGGAGCTCAGAACTGGACACAGTACTCCAGATGAGACTTCACCAGGACAGAGTCATAGCCACTGCTGCAAACCTGCAGGTGTACTTATCCTGCAACTAGCCAATATGAAATATGGTTTGAAGCACAGCAAAGAATGAACATCATCACTTTTGTAAAGTACAAGACATAGAATTGTCCACTATCAGTTTCTTGCAAAACAAGATTCAGGCTCACTACCTCAGTGTATGTGCATTTGTGATAGATGCTACCATTACAGCATGGGGATCTATGAATTCTCTATGTAGGGCCAAGTGATAGAGCACCACACTCTGATGACATCTGTGGCACAAGCCACGTGCTCCGCATTGCACTGTTCTGTGCAATAGCCCACAAGGGTCCTCTGAAGACTGCGTATTGGTGGACTGAAGGGTCTATATGAGGCATTTTTGTCTTTGCAGAGCTCAGGCAGGATAGTTCAAGACCAGATTCATGCCGGGGGGCGGTGCTCCCACTGTTGCCTGCCAAGCACCAGTTGAGGTGTGCTGTTCCTAGTACATGAATGAGTGAAGATCTGTGCTAGGTGGGAGCACAGGCACTAGGTGGGAGCTGCCAGGAACGTCTGACCACCTGAAGAGTGGTAAGACAGCTGCAGAAGGGGGCAGAGGAAAGGACCCTGCCTTTACCTCCTAGGCTCCTCCATCTAGCCTCAAATCCATCTGAATTCTTTACCCAGAATGCATGGCAGGAGTAGTTCCATCATGCTTTAGGTGTCAATAAGCTGTAAGGTCCATAAAATACTTTCCATCCCTAATGTGGGTGTGATTAGCTCTTTAAAAGTCATTGGGACTTGTAACACTGTTAATGTAAACTGTTTAGTGAAAACACCAGCTACTGGATCACCACCTTTTAACTAGCAGTATGATGTTATAAGCTGGGTAAAGAAATTAGAGTGAAATTATACCAGCTGATTTAAATGAGTCAGACAAGACAGTGATCATAACGCATCATTGGCCTTAACTTCTATGAACTAAGAGAATAACATCTTTTTTAGTTGCAACTTCTCTGAAAAAAACTGGTTACACTTAAAGAAATGTTAGTCTCTGAAAAAACTCAACCAAACAAACCAAAACCTTTGCATACAGTATTTTCTTTGCACGGTATTTTCTTTGTACAGTAAATTTTCTTCTTGTTCCTTAACCATTTTGTGTCTTATTTCCAAAAAAAATGGAAAGTAAAGCAGCAGACAATCCACCTATGCCAATGCTTTGCTGTATCATGATGGCAGACGATTTCAGCTTCTCTCAAAAACACTAAAATATTTGTTGGAGCTTATTATTTATATGAAAAACAATGATATTCACTGAAACAGTCACCCTAATTTATCATATTGATATGCATGTTTATATTCATTTAAACTGCATTTTGTCCTTCAATTTTGATTTCAAGGTAAATCTACTGTTCCTTTTTACTGTCTGCACTTGTTTTTAAAAGAATGGTGGGGGAAAAAAAAAATCTGTTTTCCTTTTTTTTCCGTACTCTATGCCAAATGATCCAACATATGTACAAGCCATGAATGTGTATGTGGGTCTCAGCCATGCAAAACAAGTCACCTGTTATGTAGATAGATTTTTCAGTTAAAATATCCAATCTGAATTCTTGGTCAGTAAGGTGAGGATATGGTCCTTTGTCTCCCATTCTTTACCTCCAAAAATGTACATATAATACACACGTAGCATCACCAAAACAACAGAAAAAACAGTGGACTGACTCTACATGGGTAGAGAAGTTGCCTATAAATGACAGTTATACAGGTTCAGGATATATGACATAGCAAGCAGAAATGTTCAGATAAAACCATAAATAAACAATCAAAATCATTATTGCAATTTGAGAAGCAATTAGAGAGTACTTGGACATAAACCATTTTGTGTGAGCAGAAATACAAAGGAAATATTGCTGAAATGTTGGCCAACAGCCATGTTAAAAAAGGTCAGATAACTTTGGTGACCTGTATGTAAAGACATGACACTTCTGGATAACTTTTTTTTTCCCCTAAAGGTCATGATATTTTCAGTCAACACTCTATTCTTTTCTTCATGTTAGAATGTGCAGTTATGAGAGACGTGACAGCTCAAATCCTCATTACTCTTCATAGTTTCACCATTATAGTTGCCTTGTGTGACTTTCTCAACTGGAATATTAGAGTAATCTGCTGGTGACGGAGTCCCCCATCATGTGGAGCTCACTGGGCATTCATGTAAGGACGTTTTATGGGGCAAGATAGGCCTAGATGAGTGTCAGGACCGATTCCCAGTAGACTCAGGCTTTGAGGACTGTGAGTACAAGAGTTAATCGAAAGGCTGCCTAGCGAAGCTAAGACTGAAAACCCTGTGTAGCTCCACGTTTGTCACCCGTATTGCACTGTGTGTACAATGACACTTGCATGGTCAGGTTCAGGAGATGTGATTTGTTGAGGTGACTGCAGAAGCAGCTATCATTCAACAAAACGTGTAACTTTGCAGACCTTTACAAATCTCACAGTTGTGTTTGCTTCTGTTCACAGTCAAAAGGCAGAGTTTTGAAAAGGAGCAGCCTGGGTCATTACCGTGGTGGTCACTCAGGGTCATTCGCAAACAGCTCCAGGGAAGGAGAAGGGCAAGGAGGGGTGGGGGACGAGGAGAAGAGGGCAGTGCCTGGGTCTCTCACAGTATGGGGGCATTGGACATAAACTGTCCACATTGTAGGGTAATTAGAAATGCTGTTCCAGAAGCTGCGAGGATACTTTTCTGTGATTGACATTCTTTTTTCTGCTCCATACTTCAAAGGGAGAGAGGGCAAAGCTATCCCCTCTCATCCATCCACGTTTCTCTGGGCGTTAGTCCCTACACAGGCAGGGACTCCTACAGAGCACCTCAGAGCGTTGTCCTCGTCAACACAGAGAGGCAGGGGACAGGTCTCCCAGTCCAGTTTGGAGAAGAGGATGTGTCCCCATACCCTTTTTAGTGCAGGATGGCAAAGCTCTCTGCTGGCATTCAGTTGTGCTTAATATGCACAGACCAGCTCTGTGACCAGTTTGCAAAAGGTAGGGTTTTTGCCTTCATGCACTCCAGTAATACACTCAGTACCCTGCAACGGAATGACGCAAGGTCCAAGAAAGGGCAACCTTCACACATTTGTTCAAACTAATGCTGAACTACAAAAAAGTCCCCTTTCTAAGCATATGGGTATTCTTGACATTTCTTTAAAGCAAACTGCAGTGCACATTGAACAATGTTCAGATTCCTGCTGAGGCTTCAGTAACTTAATTACACTTTATTCTCTTTCTAACCCACCCACATACATGTTTTACCAATTTAAACCTTTTATAGATCCTCTTAAAGACTTTTCTGCTGTGCTTTGCTGTTAGCGTCACACTTGTTTTAATTCCTTCAGCCCTTGCTCAACTATAGAGTCTATGCCTATGTAACACTGTGCAAGACGGTTTTTGTACTTCAGTGTAAAGTGGAGCTAAAATGAGGAGGACGGAAGAGAAACAAGTGGGCTTTACCCTGTGCCACACCTCTGGCTGGATCTTCTGTACAAAATTTGTGACACTGATTTAAGAGCTTTGATCCTCACATGCCAATAAACTACTACAAATAGATAAAAAAAGACACTAATGAAATCATACACTAATGAAAACACAGAACAAAACTTATCACAAAGCACTAATTGTACAATTAGGTCCAGGCACACACTCCTGGCAACTGTAAAGAGGAGATCTTGCTTACAGATCAAGGTCATATTCTCTGAATTAGACAGAATGATCTATATTAATATATATAATACAGCATATTTAAAAATACTTTATATAAAAGTCATACCAACTTACCTTACAAATCAAGAAAAACTAAAACCTTTTTGAGCCCTATAATTTTCAGTTGTATGACAACAATCAGTTCAAATGGGCTCTGTCTTGCTGAGACCCTGTGCAGTGTTTTGAAAGTCAAAGTTCAGATTAATTCTAAGCTAATACATTCATTCATCTTTGAGAGCTTCTTCCACAGCTAAATATCTTTGTTATGTTTAAGCAGTATATCAAACCCTACATCAACTCAAAAGCATATTCCCTAGCAAAGCACTATATTTCGAGACTAACAGCAAAACTTGAAATCTTAGAAAGAAAAAGAAAATGCCAGACTTTCTCAGTTGATAATTGCTGCCTTCTTATCTTAGTCTCATGCTCAGTTCATCTGATTATAAAATAAAAAGGCTTCCTAGAAAAATGGAAATGCTGTCTTAAAGAAAGATGCTTCTCATATCTAAAATACAAAATTTTAGTTCTATTTTCAAACAAAAATCATAAAGTAATAAGATTTACATAGGAAAGAGCAATGTGCAAAATGCTTTTTTCCTACTAAGTTTTTCTACTTAGGAAAATTATTTCTGGCAGATGCCTCACTTGTGATAAGAGATGATGGAGACAAGAGCAAATATTTTGGCACCACTTGGTGTGAGCTTGGAGCTCTGCCTAGCAGCATTTCTAAAATGAATCAAAGCTCAGCTGGCATCCTGCTTAATCTTTATCTAATGCATACATTGGGGCTATGTATTATGATGTTACCAGCACACTAATGACTATTTCACTTCAGTGTGGCACATAATAAGATGGAGAGTTCTTGGGAACATATACTTACAGGCAGGGTAATGAACATGAGCATCACCCTATGACTTTCAGTGAAGCTGTATATACGTTGGTCCTAGTTGTGCAATAGGAGACTAGAATTTGTTAATGGCTTGGGCAAAATAAATAAAGCCCACCTCACAGATGTGCAACTAAGACTGTACACAGGATTCTACAAATTCATTTTAGTTAGTTTTACTGTACATTAAGATGAAGAACAAGACAGTAGATTCTGCCAGAGGTGAGTGATGAATGGAAGATGTGAATGTCCATTTCTTTTAATGTGTAGGGTTATGGATTTCTGAACTCCACCCAGAACAGCACTGGGATGCAAGGAAGCCAAACCCCAGAATTAGCTGCATGACACTGGATGGAATATTTTGCTCATATAGAGGGCGAATTGGTCTAGAAAATGCCATTAGTGTATTCTCTACAAAACAGGAAAGACTTGCCTCAGGCAACTGAAGGAAACAGCAATTGCCCTTTTTATTCTTTCTTCTCCCTGAGGAGATATAAGGCAATGAGTCAATTTTGATCCTCCTCTCAATCCCACTGTCAGAGAGGCTGCCAAGTATATATGGGGTTCCCAAGAGCAAAAGGCCTTCAAGCAGATATTTGTGATACTTATCCCTGTGACTAGTGTCGAAAATTAAAGACACATGATGTTCAAACCCAAAACAACAAGCATAGCTTTCCAAAGACAACCAGCTGCTTCACTGGGAACTGCCAGAGCAAACAATTAAGAATTCATCGAGGCTATTCACACAGCCTGCTTTCTCACTGGATGGTTTGGTATTCTCTGTCATGAGAGGAGATGATTTTGATATTTCAGAAAGATAAGAGTGATTATTCATCACTGACTTTGCCCAGCTGGGGAGGTGAGGGTATCTATCTGTTTTTAAAGAAAAAAAATTACCAAAGCTTCCTCAGTCAGCAAAGCAGTTCATGAAATACAAATTTTCTAAGTACTAGACATGAATTACATTCTGAGAAATTATTAACAGAAGAAAGCTATGTAAGAGGTTAGCTGTCACTACGAAAACTGAGAGGAACAGATATAGTATGCTTTTTCTAAATGGTTTTCTAAATGAAAGGGAGAAGGGTGGACACAAGTCGCCAAATTCAGTCTCTTCCTGCTAAGCTTCAAGTAGGCCCAGATACCACTTTGCCAATGTGGTCTAAGTGCAATGACAAGCCACAATCCAGTACGTGTAATAAATCCATCGCTGTAGTGAAATTCACAGAGAGGCAGACTGCAAAGTCAGCTATGCTCAAGAGAATCATTCTGGATTTCCTAAGACTGAGAATTGAAGTAATCCATCTCCTATGCAAGCATGTGAAGGAACTCCAAAACAGACATTACTAAACATTCCAGGAGTATAGCATTTCTGTGTACCATCTTTTCAGCTTCAAATGCATGTCTAAAATACTGTGCTTCTGCCAGTGCATATCACTTCTCATACTTTTGCTGGGTGAATTAATGATTATGGACTAAATTGAAATAACCTTAGAGCTCAACAAATGCACAGTTTCTCACATATGTCAATATCTCGGCAGAAATTGTCACAGAAACAAGAACAAAACTAGTTGTTTGGCTAGGCTTCAAAGCCCCATAAAAAGTGCTGCCAGAGCACTATAATGGATGCTGAAAAAGGTGAAGATGCTTTAAAAGCAGCACTTAACAAGTGAATTGTGTATCAGCTACATATCAGTTGCTCACATTCATATCAAATGCTTCACCTATGGATGGCAAAGCATTAGGACATAAACCTTGCTTGAATCGTGTCTAACTCCTGACCTAGACAGCAACCAGTTCTCAGGAGGGCATGACTTTCTACACAATTTCTAAACTTTCTAATCCTTTCTGCAAAGTTGTTAAATGCTCCTTGTTATTTCACTGAGTGCTATTGTATCACCTGAGAAGGCATACTGAGTGTTCTACCTCTAGTCTTATAAATTAATCTCGTTCTTGGAAATTAACATCCTAGCTCATATCTTAGCAGCATATTATCACACCAGTCTAAATGCAAATAAACAAGAGTGCACACCAACAGAGGCTTAGCAATAACAATTTAAAAAAAAATCTAGACAGTTAAATATCATTGGTCTGAAAAAATAATCTGGGAAGTGATTGTAATGGTATTTGTATTCTTTCAGCAAAGATGAAATATAAATCAAACAAGCCAGGGGAGAGGAAAACAGAAAAATTATAAATTATGAAAAAGACTAAAAAAAAAGTACTTAATTTTATCCATATCTATAACTAATCTATAATTTAATAAATACAGCTGGATGAAAAAAAGCTGAAAAGATGGCAAGGAGAAAAAATATTACTGACCAACATAAGAACAGATGTTGTGGAGCGGCACATTATCACAGCTCTTCCTGAAGACCTAGGTTATTGTAAGCAATCTCACATGAACTGCCCACAAATGAAACTGGCAGCTTAACCCCAGTTCAGTGCATATTTGAATCAGGCTTTTACTGAGCCAGTTCTGATTTCTGATCAGAATCACTTTATCTTTTCCCTTCTGCTAATACCATTTTGCATAACGATGAAAAGGGGAATTATATATACAGATGTTTGGAAATCAAAAGCTCTTCACAGAGGTTCATTAGAAGATATTGCTGAAGTGAATATCATCTTCGTCATGTTATTTTTTAAGTTGATCTTTCTTAAACAGATTTTTTTTATCACCTTAGAAACTCAGCATAGAACCAAACATGCCGTTTTTTCTACTGTAGTACCCTCTGAGCAAACATGGAAAAATATTTTCTAAGTGATCTTTCCCTGAATCATGCAGAAAGAGTTGTAGATCCTGTAGTTGTGAGCAGGCAGAGAATGGTGTCTTAAAAAAGCCTTAAATTCACTCTAAGAGAAATTCTGAAGCTTAGACTTTTCATGTGGGCATGATGCACATACCTCAAAAACATAAAACCAAAGAACCCAATGAAAAGGAAAAACACAAAACTGATAATAAAAAGCCATTCATATGGAGGTATACTGTAACTAGGATCTGTTCAGAAAATGAAAACCAGCTTTGCATTCCTCCTCTGCAAGCACAGGCTCCTGAAGCATGTATTTTGGTTGCCTCTGAATGCACTGCTTTCTGGAAACATGGCAAGAAGCCAATAAGATAAACCACACCATGAAATCATATTTTTAAAATCAGAACTCTCCCAAAGAGTACTAGTGACATAATAGATCTAGAAATTAGTAAAAAATATCAGCACTTTCCATCTTTAAAAGCTCAGTTTACCTTTATATCTATTTACCACTATCTAATGTTATATTAAATACATAAAAGTTGTGAGTTTAACAGTTAAAACAACACCGAAGAACTGGTCTGGATAACTAGTTTAGGGACCTGGATGACTAAAGCACTAGTTCTGAATGCAAACATATAAGGATAAAATTTTGTTGTTGTTATACAATTGTAAATCTGGAACAATCCTTTTGATATTCCTGGAAATTCTGAGATGTTATAGGAATATAGTAGAGCTCAAAGTCTGTCCAAAATCACTGTAATGCTATAATTCCTAAACTACTTGAGAACATATATATTTACTGGCAGAGGAATGGCAAAATTTGAGACAAAAAAGAACACTTCCTTAACAGAAGAAGAAAACACAAAGATATTCAAGCTTGAATTTTCTAGAGTTATACATTGTAACGAGTAACCAATTTTCAATTTACTTTCAACTGTCACACATACCTAAGCTTACAAGCAGGTTGTGCTTTTAAATTACCTCTGAATGTAATACTCACAGAAAGACATAGGCTGTAAACAATGAAATATAATTAAATTGGCTTGAAAAATGCCTGCCCAAGTACCTACTATTAAATTACTTCATGTTTAGATTAGGACAGCAAGTTTCTGAGGATTGTAAGTACCTACCTTATAGTACAGATCAAAGTGTTGCCCATGTAAAATGAGAAACAGGCCAGTGCGAAACTGACAGAGTTAATCCATGGTATACACTTTTCCATCATAGTAAATGCTAGTTCTGTGCAGTGAGCCATTAGTTATCTCAATTCTTTCTCCTGTAAGTAATACAGCTCTGTTTAGATCAACTTGCCCTTTTAAGGTTACCATTCTTTAATTTGCCCTATACTTCAGACTTCATCTGCAAGCAACCATTTAACAGATTTTGTGAGGACGCATCTATGTTACAAATAACATATTGCTATGTGTTCATAGTAGAGCTCTTGAGCCACACAGTTTTAATCCCCAGCTGGCTATATACATTAAACTTCACAGTTTCTGTACCCCTTCAGACCAGTGCTATGACATTTTAAAGTTGTCATGAATAAGCATTCCCCTGTGGCAAACACTCAGCCAAGATAATGAATTATTGTTGTTATTATTATTACTACTACTACTATTATTATTATTACTGTAACTGCAGAGCTCCACATAGATGTTAAGGAAGTAGTAAAAATAAAATTTCCAATGCTTATCAATAGTACACTGATAACTCATATCTGTAACTCCTATGTAAACAGTTTGTGGAGTGAAGCAAAAATAATAATTCATATAGCTTTAATTTGACATGCACTACCTGTACAGGCCTGAGCGCAAGCTCACAAAGCTCACTTTAAAAATTACAGCAGTCTTTCAGATACTGCACCTGAATTACCTGTTGCTTTCACAGCTTGGAGAACGTATTGTATGACCACTTGTACAAGTTTCTGCTGATTCTTAGGTTTACCAATGAGACCTCCTCTTCGGAATGCAAGAGATTGTCTTGAAATGATTAAAAGGTTGTGATTTACATTCGTCTTTGCCAATGTACAAGCACTAAGTGTGCTTAATTCTATATGTGTTAGTACAAGACTTGGGGAACTCTAGATAATAGGAGTAATTTTTCAGTGTTAGTAGGCTGTTAGGTTGACATTCACCTGCATGGATCCTAGCTGCACACAGAAAGTAGCTATGTGTAAAACAGACACTGCAATCTAGATTTAACCATACCTTTCATTATTAGTGAGACACCTCTTTTTCTCTCTATTTGTATAAGTTGTACACAGAAAACTTGTTTTCTTCAAAGGAAAATACAAAGTCTTCCTTAATTCCTTTCAAATCAAATTAAAGTTTTAATAACATAGCAAGCAATACAAAACTATTAACAACATCCTAAGAAAGAAAAGCATTTTTTTTACCATCCCTCAGTGAGCTGAATTCCATTTTGATAACCTGATTAGCTTCCAGCTTTGCAAGCTACTGAAACATTTTTGGCTCTGGACTATAATCAGACAAAATGAACAAAAGGAGAAACAATTATCATAGCAGTTTTGTTTCTGGAATTTAAATCCTACTAGCACTTTCTGTTTTGCAAACCTCCACCTTTTCAGACTTCTTTATGATAAAACCTCTTTGCTGTGTTTAGAGTGTATCCGAATGTCAAATACCCACAACAAGAGAAGCAATGGATAAGGCTTACTTCCCTGCTCCTACAGCAAACTGCCTACCTAGCCTGTGAGTCTCCTCTGTAGCTTTGCCTGTGGTTTTGCAGTGTCATCGCTATTGCAGTCTAAATGCTCACTAAAGATGAAGAATTTTGTCTTGAAACTGGCAGAACTGTTCTCATTTCTCTACTGGTTGTGCAGAAAAAAAGAATAAATTCTGGACTCTGCACAAACACTCAGTATCTCTTTTAAATCACTCTTTTAAATATATGGAGCAATATTCGGGGAGCAAATGGAGGAGACATAAGAAAACAGTGTGAAATTACGTTACTATTTTGGACATGGCTTCCATTCTGTCCTCCTTCTCCAGCTGGGATTCATTCTCACAAGAGCAGCCCAGCTGCCATTGTTGAGGGCTACCTGCTCCATTGATCTTCTAGATGAGGTTCCCAGTGCCTCCACACCAGCTTGCAGAAAATGCTGAAAATCTATGAGAAGCTGAGCATCCTCACAGACTGAGTGAAGTCAGAGTCTCCTCTCCTGCAATGAATTCTAATATTGCTCAGAGCAAGGAAGGATCTAAACTATTAACGTAAGCTACCTTTGGAAGAGAGAGGCTAGACTGAGAAGATGGCAGTACCTCTTAAGTTTTTAGAGTAGACTAGATGTCTTGGGGTATTCATAGGATGCAGCAGTTATTTTTTTTTTCAAATAATATATATTGAAAGTGCTGTCTTCTGCTGAAGTTTGAAGAATCTGAGTGTAGGTACTTAAAAATGCAACATACAAATGTGAAAGCAAGTAGATCAAACTTAAAATAAGGAAAAGAAGAAGTAGTGCAACTTTCTTTAAATCTGGTCAGAGCTGCAGGTCACTTTATTGTTATCTGAACAGCATCAGATATCATTGGCATAGTAATATGCAAAAAAATCATGTTGTTATATATCCACACAATCTTTTATCAACTACTATTTTGCAGTACTACAAATTGTCATTTACTCTCCAAGATCTTCCCTTAACAGTGAGCAATCTAAAAAAGGAGCACAAGCAATTTTACACCAGATGAGGAAATAAAGAGAATTTATGCAAATGTTCACTCTGAAGTCAAATGAGAGGATGCAGAAGAGATACTGCAGTTTTAGAGAATCATAAAACTGTTTTGGTCAGAAAAGACCTTTAAGATCATTAAGTCCAACCACCAACATAAGACTTCCAAGTGCATCACTGAATCCTGTCCCTCAGCATCTCATCTATGTGTCTTTTAAATACTTACAGGAGTGGTGACTCCATCACCTCCCTGGGCAACCTGATCCAATGCTTAACAACCACCTCAGTGAAAAAGTTCTTCCTAATACCCAATCTAAACTCTCCCCTAGTGCAACTTGAGGCCAGTTCCACTTGTCATTTGGGGGAAGAGACTGACCCCCTCCTTGCCATAACCTCCTTACAGGTAGTGGGAGTGATCATGTCTCCCTCAGCCTCCTCTTCTTCAGGCTAAACATCCCCAGCTCCCACAGACAATCCTCACAATACTTGTTCTCCAGATCCTTCACCAGCTTCGTTGCCTGTCTCTGGACACGCTCCAGCACCTCCATGTCCCTCTTGTAGTGAGTAGCCCAAAACTGAACACAGTATTTGACGTGCAGCCTCACCAGCATTCAAACTGAAACTCCTCTTCAGCCCTGCCTATGTGACCTTTCTTGAGGAGTTCAATGCACAATTTTACAGAAATAAATACAATTTAAGGTGTCTTAAGATATCCATACACAGAGCAAACAAACTTCTCACTTGAAAAGGTCACAAATTTAAATTTGACAATCAGTGCTGTTAATTCACAAAGTTAGAGCTGCTCTCCTTTTCTCTCTAATAAACCACTGGACATAAAAAAGTTATGGTGAAGGCATTGTGATAACTTACTTTTACACAACAGTCAAACCCAAAGGTAGGTGTAATCTTGTGGACAAGGGCTCCCTCTGTGCAAAGATACTCCCTGTCACAGTACAGAAACAGTGGGCAACAGTGAAAAGTGCCAGCACTGGGAGTAAACACATAAAAAAAATTAGTCCTCTACCTTTTCCACCAGTAAATCCATCTAGTAACAGCTGTTACCTATCCAGTTTATAAAATCTCTTCTCGAAATCTTCAATATCCAGAACACTGGTAAATCTAATAATTTCTTGGGAAAGAGAATAACAAAATATTGGGAAAGTAATAAAAACATAAACAATCTTCTTACTACAATACTTGCTGAGAAAGCTCTCCAGATCTGGTTAGTTAGCAAACTCTTTTATAAATCAGTCATGAATGGATGAAATTTTCTATTCATGGTTATGGAAATAAAATTATTTGCTTAATTCAGTAGTCTTGAGAACAATGACGTATTTTCATTAGCTTTGCTAAGGACAACTAGAAAACGAGAGCACTGAGGCTTCCTCTGAAAGTCTCCAGCTTATATAGCCAGGGCATAGCTTAGTCCATTAGGCCAAGGGCCTGATTCTCTACCACATCAGCTCTAATGGAACAATACATGTGCAATGAAGATGATAATGAAATAAATAAATAGGTTGCAGTATCTCTGGTTCTTCTACACCACAGCTGAATCCACCATACCCAGGAGGTCTGTGATAAGGCCTCCTGAGAAAGGCACACCAAACCCAACCCCATGCTGGGATTGTCATAACTCCTCACTTCGGCTTGAGATGTGCTACCTGTGACACATGCCCTGCAGTAGTTAAACGAGGAATGAGAGTCCTCTTCTGTCCCTTTTGCCTGAGACAAAAAAAGCAGCAGCATTACGCAAACATGCACTACTCAGGGCACGTAAGCAGGCGGCAGCGAGTCGCCGCTTACTCACATTGGGTGTATCGGGCTACCTGGTGCTGGTGTCTGGCAGGGCTTGGCCACCTGAGAGGGAAACAAGCATCAGTTCCCATTGGAAAACAGAGGAAGGGGCCAGTCTCCATGCACCTGTTGAAACAAAGAATTCCAAAGAATGTCTTCCCAGATGCTGCAAGTACATCTATGGTACCCAGCAGAGACTGCAGAAATTTACCGGGAGTGGGCCATTCTCACTGGTTTAAAAAGGGAATAGTGCTTATACCAAATCTGATATGCAAAGTGAGAGAGAGAATTCAAATTGTAAATATTAATTTTAAAGCTCTCCCTATATCATCATTCTATTTGTCTGTACCTCCTGTGCACACGAATCTCCCCAGACAAGCAACTGGTTACACATCAGATAATATCCCCAAGAGACGTTATTCAGTACAAACTCTCATTAGCTTATTTAAAAGAAAAAAAACCTACAAAATGTCTCTCTGTTTTTGAGGTGGCAAAAGACAGAATGTGAGGGGAAGTCTAATGTATTTTAAATGTTAAGGGAAAGAACCCCTCCAAAGTCCAAAATCTTTTGAAGAGAAACTTACGTTGTTTGTGACTACTCTTTATAACTTGTATCACACTCTGCCTCCTTCACCCTCTGACACATAGCAAGAAAACTGGATTCAAAGTGAGATTGCACCATGGTGAATTCATTCCTTGAATTGCATCGTGCATTTCAGCAATACACAGCGTGGGAACACGTCGATTAGCTCTTGCTTTGAAGAAATTGGATTTGCAAAGGTCAGCAGTGCTTGGCCCATTTCTTAGCAGATCTTTGGCTTGCTTTTCATCCCAGCACTAGCAGGGAGGAGGGCAGAGAGGAATGACAAAAAGAGCGAGCTTTTTGAAGTGAGCCCAAAGAATCTGACCATGCTTACAGCAGTGCGGAAGTTTCTTTTGCTCAGAGTGAATAAATAGGTAGATTTTAAGCCAAATTTATAAGCACAACTTTCTGGGTTTACTTTATGTATTAATTCATTATTTTGGTAAAAACTAAAAAACGCTGTATAGTGTAACCTTCAGTCTAGAGAGAGCTGCCTGAAGTTAATCTGCAGAAACAGCATGCTCGCCCTCCCCCATCCATCCCTCTTTTTGTGCAAAAGGGAGCAGCCAGCCTGGAAAAATAGGTGGAAAGAAGCAAAGCTCAGCCCCCAGTGGAAGTGTGAAAGCCAGGGAGTTTGTGCTCTGTATTTCTGCTTTGAAACACATTTCCCAGTTGTTTAGCTTGCTCCCGTGCCAGCGTACTGAGACAGAGGTAGCTTCATTACCCTTTTGAGCCGGAAAACTCATAAAATATTTTGGCCACTTTCCATGCCTTATTAACATAAACTGGAGTTTCCTCCCATTGCTGGCAGGGCAAGGTGCTGGGAACCTGTGATCTTGGCATTTTGATGGCTGTCATTGAGGTTTGCCTTGGGCATGTGGTGAAGGATTACTCCTGGATTCCGAATAGAGGGTTGCTGTGAACACTTAAACTGGAAAGCCACAAAAGAGGGAAAAAGGTGGGGGGAAAAATAGAAACAAGGGCAAGTTAGAACAGAATGCAAGAATACCAGCAAGCCCACGTTACTTCACCTGTAAATATTAAATATATGTCTTGTAGAAATATGGATCATACTAAAATTTGTCTCCTAGAAGTCTGTAATTTTTTGGCAGGTACCTTTCATATACCTTGATTCCTCTGAATTTAAAGCCTCACAAAGACTTGAGGTGTGAGGTGTGAGACTAGAGAGAATAGCTCCAGCTGCTGTCACACATCTCTGTGAGCTTTAAAAATTTGCATTTGCTTGGCTCTTCCAGCAAGTAAATTTGCAACTTTGCAGCATTCTGACATAAAATAGAATTACAAAAGTATCCAAATCACAGAGGGCCAAATCCTGATGACCTCTAAGTTCTTGTTAAGTAGCTAGGACCAATCCAGTTGATTTTTCCCACCATTAACTGAGCAAAACCTGAATGCTAGTCTTTGCCTTAATTTATTTGACTCAGATAATTCCTTTCAGAGCCCTTCCTAGGGACCTCCAGAAGTCTGGCTGCTGCAGAAGGCGCCAGCAGGAATACTGCACATCTTGGGAAACCTGCTGAAGGGGAGTATTTATAGCATGTGTAACAGAAGTATATGGAAGAGCATTTCAGGCAAACGAAGAAGATTAAAAGAGAGTGGCTAGCATCAAAATGACAGATGAGTGAGGTTTGTGTGACCTAACAGGAAGTAATAAATGCTGGTTTTAGACTTTTAGTGGGGAAATGGCTTGTTCACCTACTGCTTCATAACTACATCAGGCTTCCACCAATATCTAATCATCTCTGTGAAAGAATGAGTCTATGGAGGGCTTGTAAAAACTCTGCCAAGAGGACAGTGCCAGCTCCCCTCACAAGTGTTATGTTACCACACATCTAAGCATATCCTGGAGTTTCTCATTACCTCACATACCAGCAACTCTTTAGCTGAGCCTTCACTTTCCAGTTACAGATGTGTAGGCAATAAGATTCCCCAGCTAAGGGGATCTCTCTTCAGAAATATTACTTTGTTCTAAATCTAGAGGTCTGCTTAGAGAATCCTTTCTAGAAAGATAATTTTTAATTTAATTGATTTCTTCGAAATTTGACCCATAGGAAATTGTCCTTTATGGACATATACATCAATTGCAAATTTTGCATCTGTGTTATGTGCAGGTAAACACATATCTAAGAGCTTAGCCGTTAGGAAGTATATCTGGATGAACTATGCACAGCCTTTCCCACTCAGCTGTCAAATCCCACAACTAGCTGCTTTTTTATGTTTAGCATCCTCTTGATTTTGTTTTCATTTTTACTCTTTTATGTGTGATATTTTTATCAACATTTGCTTTAACTTCCTTCAGTGGAGAAAGGTGGCCTTATTGCACCTTTCACATATGAATAAGCTTTGTATGAAAACACAAAATGCTGGGGTTTTAGCTTTCTGTTTCAAAAAGCCAAAGTCAGAAGGTTAAACAGCTACAGTTGAGGGTACCTTGCTGAGCTGCAATAAAAAAAAAAAAAAAGATTGGACTGAACACACATTTTTTTATTAAAAAAGAATGCACATAAATTACAGCTGCTGACCATGTAGTCATTCTTTTTATGAGGTGTTTCCCTATACTCTTATATGATTTCCATATATAAATTCCCTGCTGGGCTGAAAATTGCTCACATGAAACTGGTGTTTTTCTTAATAAATTGTCCAAAGAATCTGTATTTCATCTTGAACGTAAAGAGTTCATTAGGGGGAAAAAGCATCCCAGTGTCCTGGTGAAAAGCAATACCAGACAACATCCAAGCTAAAAAAAGATCTGTCTGCTGACTAAGTTGCATTTTTTTCCCTGTTTTTCTACTTAATTATTTTCCATAATTTAATAAAATCCAATATAACTTAACACACTATAATGGTGCCTGTGGTAACAACTATCCAGTCTGGGACAGAAAAAAGTAATGCTATTTTCTTGCGGATTTCAATATGTTAAATTTTGTTTCCTTTAAAATTCTCTTACAGAAGGAATAGGCACCTAGCTCTGTCTTTCTCCAAGCACAGAAATCCCAAAATCCTTTACTCCTAAAGAGCTTGTTTGATGGGATATCCTCTAATTATGCAACATCGGAGCCTGGGAACTGCTCCAGGTCTGCTTACTGAGGTCTTCTCACCAGGGAAAATCAATGGAACCAGAATCAGATGTTCCAGATGAGATGCTCAGTTGTAAATCCGAGAAAGCATTGAAAATACAATATTGTGATAAAAATTTCCCAAGAGCACACATGAAAATGAAAATCCACATTCATCATTATCTCTGTTACTCCATGTAGAAAAGAGGCAATGTTAAACTAAACTGATGGCTGCATATTGAAGGTCATTTGTTGCTGTCTCCTGAGGAAACTGGTGAATTCAGCAGAAACTAGGCAAAGAATGTGCTCCTAAAAGGTTTCTCCTTCTAGAGAAAAACGCTTGGTTTGACAGACTGTTGGATGTGCTTCAGAATGTGACAGACTGGGGACATTTTTAACAACACTTCATTGAACTAGTGTAGCAGTGTGGTCCCCAAAAGCACAGTTGCTTTCATGCCCATAATTTACTTTCATCTGTCTTTTTCAAAACCTTCCCTAATTAAGCTTAATTGCCATGCAGTCACACATTAGTGCAACATTCTGTCCACTTATGGACCACCCATAAAATGTTTCATACCATTAATCCTGGAAAGTGGTAGATTGCTTGTTTTGTTTTGTTTTCTAATGTGCTTAAGTGCCTATAATGCATAGTGATGGTTTTCTGGAACTGATACTTGACTCTGATTGTCATGAAAAGATTTTTAGTTTATATCAGAAATTTAGAGAGATCAGCAGGGAGCATGTGTTTTTTGGGGGGAAAAAATTGTGATTTGGAACCCAGTTTCTTTGGTCTAGAACTTGGACATGAGGATTTGCAGGTCTTAGTAATATTTAACTCCTTAGGACAGCTATGGGCTTGACCATAACAACTTGGATACTCAGTCTTTGTGAGTTAGATAGGTTCTCTGCATCACTTAAGTTTCAGTGACTCAGACTCACAATAAGCAGTGATCTGATGACCTATTAAAACCCATGAAAACTATCCTTAAAGCTGGACAAAGGTCTAGTCTTGAGGATGCCTGTAAATAGATTGTAGAAATTGATTCATAACAGAGTATTTAGAAATAGTAAAACAAAACAACAGCAACACAGAATTGCAGGGAAGCCAATTGAAATATTCTTGTAAGCAGCTGATTAATTATCCTTAAAGCCACAGTTTATCTGAGTGCAACATTGCTCAAGAACTCAAGAAGTCTCCTGAATTTCTAGGATGCTGAAGCAAAAGCAGCAAGTACCAGGTACCTCAGAAGAAATCTGCTTTTAATATGTTTGCAGGCAGAAATGTTCAGTCAAGCTGAGTGAGCTGAAAATTCCCACAACCAGAGGGACAATGAGCAAAAAGACAAGCAGAAAGTAGATAATAAAATCAGAATTTTTGTAGCAATCAGATAACATAATATTTCATAGCACAGAGATATAACAAGAGGGAATTCCAGTCTCACTCACTTTGGTGAGAATCAGAGTGTGCACGTTATGACTAAAAATTTCTTTTACCATTTGCACTGGCTACTCTTTCCTATGGTTTCTGGGCACTATCAGACAATGCCAATATTTTTGCTACCGCTATAAGTTCTTTTTCTTAGTCCAGAAATGACAAAGAGAAAAAGAGAAGGAAAAAGAAAGTTTAGGCCCCAAGTTAGTATTTCTAAATTATTAATAAACAATTAAATTACATCTAGTCCTCTCCAAAGCTTTCAAGCTTTTTAGAACATTTATGTTGTAAAGGGAAAAGCGAAAGGAGAAATACAAGAACTCTCTAACCAGCAAGGACTATTTGCACATGTAACTTGTTAGATAAATTTGTCCAAACTGAACTATACTAGAGAGATGAACATTCTTTGAAAAAAGTAAGGTTCTTAACATTACATGAGACAAAAATATAATAAAGAACAAGGGATATACACATTATTGTCTGTAAGCCCAGAGGCAAGTTCTCATGATAATTTAATATTTTATTGTCAGGGAAAGTAATTATTTTCAGTCACACCTTTGTAAATTTCAAAACTGAGCAAAAATTCCTACTTCTAACGTCATTGATTTGAATAAAAATGCAAACATAGAATTTCATTTTTGTTTAATAAAAGCTAGGAAATTTCACATGACAGAAAACTTCTGCAA
This sequence comes from Urocolius indicus, assembly GCA_013401255.1. Lineage (NCBI taxonomy): Eukaryota > Metazoa > Chordata > Aves > Coliiformes > Coliidae > Urocolius > Urocolius indicus. The sequence continues at coordinate 248,902 of WBNH01009915.1, read as the reverse complement.
ACATTTCTTCATTTCTTTCTTAAAAGCCAGACATACACACACATACATACTCATTGTTAGCTATGCTGATATTATCTTTGTCCCTTATTTACCATCCAGCCCTAACATTCTTTCTGGGTGGGGAACAGCACAAGGCAAACACTCATGGGCAAACTGAAGTGATAAGCAAGCAAAAAAAAAAAAAAAGTAAAGAAAATGAGAAGTGTTTACTTGCTCTGTGAACTGTGCTCCAAGATAATGACGATATCATAGTTGTATTGAGTTACTCTTAGAATTGTATTTGGTCGCTATAGAGGAAATCTATAGCATATATAATTAAACAGAACACCCTCAGCTCAGAAATGCTAGAATAAATTAATATGTTGTAATCCCAACGACATTAATAGTATCATTCCCAGGGAGGAACTTGTGTCATCTTGTGTTTTATCAGGTGGGATTCCTTCATTCAACTTCAAATTCTCTTTCAAATGTTAACATGTCTAGGTGACATTAATGTGGCAATCCTGGAGACTATCACACAAGGCAGGCAAGCTTGTTTGCTACAGAGATTCTGTACTTTGGGTCCTCAATGTCTGGGATGCAGCATAATCCAAGGGGTGTAGGTAGTAGGGTTAGAATAGTTATGTTGTGGCCATTTGAAATGGGCTTGTGGCCAATTTACTCAGAGAAAGCACAGTGCAACCTCTCTGCAATTGTTTCTATATATCTTTTTACTTGTTTTTAAAAAGAAGCAAAACATTCAATCTCTAAAAATATCAACTACTCAGAAATACACAGTTCCTTAGGGAAATGAGGTTACAACACAATTGTGTTGTGAGACTTTTTGCCTGTCATCTGTTTGCTCTTTCCCCTCAGTTTTAACTGTTTTACAGAAGGGCAGAGGTCTTGATGACTGTCAAGTTCTTACAAGTCCTGTGCGAAACTGATAGCCCACGACCACGTACATGGCAGCAGCAGCACTGCTCTGGCCACATATAGGGTCCTTCCTGCCAGGCATGAAGGACAGGGAGAGCTGCTGGTGGTAGAGAGCTGGGAAGCAGACGAGGCTGAAGAGACAGAAATCCACTGCCTGTGGGTCAACTTGTTAACTGATTTATACCATTTTTTCCCCCTTAGTTCTTGAGTTCTGCTGAAATTTATTTTTCTGCCAATGATACTTTCCAGGAAAAGACTGCAGTGCTAGCTTCAAAACTCCTGACTATCATTTATATGCTGAACAACACGGCACAGCAAACAAGCTTATGTTTTGCTTTAACCTTTCTGATGCCTTTTCAGTGAACTATAAGCCAAATTCTTCATTTCACTAATTTAACAAGTGTGTAGATACTGACATCTCCAATCCCACTTTTCCAGGTCAGTATTACATTTCATTAGAGATCAACTAGGCCTGCAGATGTCTAAGCCTATTTTCTCATAAACGCTGGTCTGACGGATTGTAGTGGGACAGCAGGTTTGGGCTGGGGACTCAGATACAGCATGTGTATAGTACATAATTCTATTTAATTCTGAAATTCATCTACCCTGATGGTTAGATTTCTGACCAATAGAAAGCAGTATTAAATACAGGGCATGTTCCTGCAGACTCAGTTAAAATGTGGTTAACCAAATGAATTCATATTCGGTAGGCTACAGTACTCAGAGTAACAGAAACCTAGTGACCATCAACAAACAAAATTCAGGAAGCCTCATCAGGGAATGATTGCAGCTTTCCTACTTTGATTTGATTAATAGTCAAGACTGCTACAGATAGGAAACAAGAATAAACTTGAGGAGGAAAAAAGAGTTTATTCTAACAAAAGTATTTTGCCCACTAGCACTATGATCCCACAGTGAAAAACTGTGTACTCTATTGATTTAAAGGAATCCTATGACTATTTAGGAAATAAAATATATATTTAGGGTCCTAGGCAACAAACATCAGTGACCTGATACACCCCAGGATAGAAACCCACAGTCATGATTATATACTGTAACATCATAGTTGATCTGGATGAAAAGTGTTAAGTTTGTATTGCTGATGTCAATCTATATCAGATCAAGCTATACATACATACACACACACATATATATAAATATATATATATATATATATATATATACACACAAACCTGGTCAATCTAATTCAGACAAAGAGAAGCATCTTTCCAGTTGGGAAGAGATAACAAATGTTATCTCTCACCTAGTGGGTTTGTGGGGTAAGAAGAGTGGATTAAATATGCTGGGTGCAGTCAGTTGTTGAGAGCACAGCTACTTCTCAGCCTGACATCTTCCCTAGCAGGGGTAACTTGCTGGAAGCACACAGCCCACCTCTGCAGTCTGCTGCCTATGACATCTAAGAATGGGAAAAAGGACTTAAGTAGATTCATTAACAATTAGTGCTTCTCATAATGTCTTTAAATTTACACTTTGGTTGAGATGTAAATCATTGATTTAGAGTTAACTGACGTTCTGCACCATTTGTCTAAAAGTTTGAGTTTCTAAAAGTTTTATAAAGATCATCTCAAAATTAAAGTTTGAGTTAGCTATGACAGGAGAAAGACAATTTCGGCCATTGCTTACACTCAAGCAACCAGACAGCTATACTTCAGGCAAACTTTGGCCGATACAGTTTCTGACACAAATGGAAATTTCTTTGCTTTTTCTGTGTTTCATAAAAGACTGACATCAATAAATCCTTTCAATTTTCTAGTAAGGAAAAAGACCGTGATGTGCTGCTGTGGCTTGGGAAAATATAAGTTCTGAGGATCTACTTCTGATGTGATTTTGGAATTGCTTTAATGGTCTGCCCACTGTCCTCATTGTAGTGCTTGCATCACTGTCCAGGAAAAATATACTACTGCAGTATACTTATTAATGATGAAAATTCCACATGGGTAACACTCAGAAATATTAGAACCATCCTACACATATATGCACATATAGTTAGAATTTCAATTTTTAAAATAAAAACATTTTAAAAACCCTTAGCAACTCTATCTTGAGCCTACTAATTGTAGCAATGCCACCAGTCTAGAAAAGCGTTAACTTTGCCAATTTAAATGTCTGTATAAGTATTCATCTGAATAATTTTACCTGCCTTAACTTCAAGAACACAGAAAATTATCCCAACAGAAGTGCTTTGGCCTTTAGGTAGACTTCAATGGTTAAAAAAAAGCCCAGGATTTAAAACAACAACACAACACCAGTGATAACAAAAATATTTATTCTTTCTGCTGAAGCCATTACCCAACTTCCCAACACTAATCCTGAACTCTGCTTCTTGCTAATGCTGTGCTGTAAGTACGACAAAGGGCAGACAAGAGCGCCAGACAGTATAAACTGAAACTCTAGCCTGAGCGTAACCAGAGAAGCACATTCTGCCAGACGCTGGCAAGACTGAACTCACACAGCTTTTACCAGCAGGTCATTAGAGGAAGCTCAGCTGTGGTTACTGCTTAGATGGGCAGAGCCAAGGGCACCTCTGGATGGGGGCCAGCATGCCCAGCACTGCGCACCCCAGAGCTGTAATGCCTCTGTCAGTCTAGGAGGGGGAAATAACACACAATAATTGTGCTGCATGATTTCATTTAGAGGAAGCCCTGACTTGAGACACAGTAGACTCTCTTTTGGGAAGGGACAGATTCTCTGGAGCACTGTCGGAATAGTTCTGCTGCTTTAATTCACAGGTCTGTTCCCCAAGCAGACCTAAACACTTACATGAACTCTGCATAAATAAGGTTATAAAGCTATTAATGTTCTTTAACCATAAAGAGATAATACCAACCATGAAACTTGAGGGGCTTTTTCTTGTCTCCTGCACATATGAAAGATGGCATTACAAGAGATTAGTTTAAACTACTTGCAATTTCCTTTATGCAATAAAAGAATTTCTTTGCTTGGACATTTCCTATTTAATGGTGTGTATTTGGACTCAGTATAACATAATACTTCCCTCAATATCCCTGCTTTTTATGATGCTAGCAGCTTTTTAGCCATTTATCAAATGTGACAATTGAAACAGCTACGAGTTAATGGGAGCATGAGCAGTATGACAAACACAGTCTATTTGACAAGGCTGAGGTCAGGACTTAAAGAATTGCTCTTGGTTAAATAAACAGAAAAGCAACAAAGTAAAAGCAAAAACTTTGCAGCCATTTATCAACTTTAAAAGCCTTTTTGTTATAAAAAACATAAAGTGAAGCTGCACACAAAGATGGGAATTAAATGGGGTTGGAAGAATTCAGTTGGCTTATGTTTCAGATGAAATTAAAAAGCCCAGTTAAAACTGAAGGATTATGTCCATGAAGATGACATGCATCTACATAATATCTAAACCTACACTTTAGAGATATCTGCTTCTGAACTGACTTCTTATTTAAAGAACCCAGGCTTTTCCAAGATAACAGACAGATTCAGGTGGCATGGAAATGAGAATAATAATATGTCAAGAGACAATTTTCACGATGTCTGCAAAGCAGGAGAGCAGGTAGGCGTGTTCAGGACTACTGCTGAGAGTCCATCCATCCATTGCTGCTTAAATAACAAATTTACCTGATATTAAGCTATGCAAAGGATCTTACAAAGATCCTTTGCAAAATATCAGAGTTTTGCATTTGGACACAATATTGCCTGTAGGACATTGCTGAATGTCAAATAACTTCTGGTGTACCCATTAACTTTCTTCTTTTTTGACTTGGGAAGTTTAGGTTAACTTCATCTTTTTTTTTTATTCTGTCCAAGCCTCTGGAGAATCTAGGACAGTTACTAGTACTGAATTTGTTCTTGTGCTCCCTGAATAAAGTGGATTTCAGGGCACTGCCACACACATATAAAAATAAAGGATAATTCCTCTACCCTTTTAAGTGCACATAGGCATGCAAAATCAAATCATAGAATCATAGAATCTTAAGGGTTGGAAGGGACCTTGAAAGATCTAGTCCAATCCCCCCGCCAGAGCAGGACCTCCTAGAGTAGGTCACACAGACCCTTACTATCCTGAGTCTATTTGTGCATTCTACATACCAAATCCTTACTGTCCAGGGTTTATTCATGTCTCATTATTCAGTCTCCAGGCATTATAGTATTGACTTCAATGGGAACAAGACAGATTTTCCTGTGTTTCAGCTTTCCTGTTGTTTAAATTTGGGAGTGATAATAGTCTCCTGACCAGACAAGAAAATACAGATTTGGGCATTCAGAAAGTTTTGGATACGATAGCCGTGTAAAATACTTTTTAAGCATTTGCTTACCATCACCTTATGTAATTCTTTCTATCACTGTCCAGAAATCACCAGTACCAACAGCAAATTCCCATCAGAAGCAAGCAATCTGGCAAAAGTCAGTAAGCTTTTGCAATCCTAAAGTTTCAGGAAAGGCCTTTATGGCTTCTGGGCTGCACATATTGTCAGAAAACAAACCTTTTATCTTTTGAGACTCCTCCACCCTTCCTAATGCTTTCATGCTTTTATGGCTATTGGCAGTTTAGAGAAAACAATGAAATAAAGGCATGTATCAAGGCACAAAGACAGCAGAATGAATAAGAATAGTTAAAAATGTACTGTTTATTTTTGTGCATCTTGTTTATTTAATAACTTCTCATCTTTTGTTTCATAAAGCAATTTGTGCAACTAAGATATTTAACAACTTTTACTGCTGCTGCAAAAGTTATGAAAGATTCCTTTTCCTGGAAGTGATTGATTATAGTCTGGACAAATGAAATTATTTTCCCTCTTCTCATTATGCTTTGAGCAAAACACCCATTACAGGAGCACTGTGCAGCCATTTGGAGCTAGGAAATGTATTTCATTTAGCTTGTCAAACACACTTTAACTGCTGTCTTAACTCTGCCTCTTTTTCAAACCTCTTTTTCAAGACTACACTAACATAACCCAATTTTGATAGAGCATTCTGGACTCTAGGCAGCTCTAACTCTTGAAATCTTTTCCATCTGGAATGGTTTTTTCATCTGTTTAATTCCAGAGCTTTCTGGTTAGTTTCATTTAGTTGTTTTATAATATACAACCTAGAACTGTCTTATAAAAAAAATTATAGCACTCATTTGGACTCCTTCTTGGAACTTTCTTTTTGGAGAAAAAAAAAATCAACCAAACAAAGCTCATTCCTAGTTTTACATTTCAATAAAAATATTTTTACCCTAAATACTGGCATGGACATCTGAAGATTGCACCCTTCTTTCCAATGTCAACAACACAAATCCCTTTTCTAATGAACATAACAGTTAATTTGTGTCATGGTTATGTAACATTCGTTTTTTTTCTCTGAGTTCAAAACCATTTTAAAATACATTAAAAATTAATGATATGATGTATCTAATATTCAGTAAAGCAGGATCCTGGAACAGAGCATAAGAAGACTAATGCTAATTTTAAGTTGAAACTTCATGGATTCATGCAGAATATATACAAATTACATTACTAACATATTTTTTACTCATATAGTCCCACAATAGCAAGGTCTGGATTCAAAGATTCAAAAGATTCTTTACAGCCTCACATCTCTTGTAAATGTTTTATGGATGGAATTATTTCTCAGTGCTACACAAAGAAAATCCTGTTTCACAAAGGCAGGTTTGTTACCTACTTGAATATTGGTTGTCTTTTTCTAAAAAAAGTGTGCTAAACTGCTTAAGGAAATCAATCCCATTCATGCCTTTACTCTCTTTTCTTAATCAAATTGAGGCGGTGCTGAGAGATTTTCATTGCAACAATGGTAAAAAGCTTCTCTTTAGTCTAGTCCCAGTGAAGTGGAGGTTAGGATCAAGATTCTTACTTTCTCTTTGCAATATTATTGCAATCAAACAATAACAACAAAGCTATTGTTATGATTTTTATTATTGCTATTTAGATAAATGTTCGTGCACTGATGGCCTATGAAAATACTTCTCAGAATTCGCCCTCACATATTCCCCATAGTTGGTCTCCAAGTCAGACCCCTGAATAAAAAGCAGTATGCATGAAGCACAAGGAGTAAGAGCGACAGGAGGACAGAGTAGCATAAGAAAGTCCTGCTTTGGCTAACCCCAGGGTAAGGCTGTCAGCTGCTAATGACCAGGCTTTAATCAATCCCCAAATCAAGAACTAAGAAAAGATATGTACTAACACTACATTCTCAGAAAGTACTATTCCACTTTTTGTTATATTTTACTTTCATGATAGTAACTGAATACACACCAAACAATTTTGTTTGCTACTTCTATAATTAAGTTACTGCATTAATAGATAATACTACTTTTGTGCCAGATCGTGTTATGTCAACTAAAAAATAATTTTCAGCTATGTGTCTGTATGTATTTTTTTTCACTGAAAGAAATAGTGAAGTAAATTTACTGGACCATTACTGACTTAACAACTATACATTTTACTGTCCATGCTATATAAACCATAGAGTTATGTTCAAATTGATCATCTCTCTTATCAATATTACTTATTACTAGTCAAGTATTAGCAATGTGCTAGGTCTTGTGATACCACTAATGGCATCAGCCCTGTCCCAAATTTATGAAGCCATTTGAGTTTCAATTTTATTAAAACTCTTAAGTTGCACAGAGCAGATACTGACAGACATAGTGCTAACTAAACACTTTTAATCTTGGAATGTGGAAGCCAAGTGAGGATATGAAAATATAAAATATAATTGTGAAAAAGAGAAGGGAAATCTTTTGTTGCTTCTTTATTTTCTCACACTTTCCCACCCTCTCCTACTCCCCTCCTTTTTTTTTTTCCTTTTGGTTTCTTTGGGTATTATTTCCTACAGGACAGGCCACAGAGTAGGATTTTACTCAATAGGGACAGAATAATATCCATCCCTTGTTATTGCCCCTCACTATCTCTGGACAGCACAGATGAATTGAGTCTTTAAATAGGATGTGAATAGATAGAACAATATGCCACATGTAAATGACAGGGATTGCATACACATGATTTCTCTGAACTTGTCACTGGGTAGGTAAGATTCCAGCTACAGGCAGAAAGAAGGAAAATTTGACAGTACCTTGAAGACTGTAAGCAAACAAATAGAAGGCTTTTCAGATTAACCTGTCTTTCAGCACAGGTTATCTGGTTTCTACAGCAAGTTGTACTAAGAATCTCTCAATTTTCATCAAAACATTATGAGGAAGTCATTATTTGACTCATCTGGGTGTTGACAATATTTTAGTATTGTTCATTAGAAAATGAAATTTTCTAGAGTCAAAAGATAGAATGAAATTCAAAGTGCAGGGGCTCTAATTTGGCTTGCTTTTTAATAACAACGGATATAATAGCTAGAGAAAGCATTTTTCAGAATTGCTACACAGTCACAAGAAATTATCTGCTTTAACCTCAAAATATTTTGCAGCTAGAAATTTTCTTTTCAGCCAAACTTCTGTAATTCCATAACTTAATTATAGTTGCCTTTTTAGAATAAGAACTTTTATTAAATATGTTAAAGGTTGAACTAGATTTGTTTTATGTAAAAATTTACACACAAAATAGTGATTTGAAACGGTAATCACTATTCCCTCCTATATGCATTCTATTGGGACAATTAATGTGGTCATTGGAGACTACTTGCCCTCTAGGCCAACTTTGAGAAAGACCAGAGCAAAACCAGACTGCAGTAAAAGACATTCTGCAAGGATGCTGGGCATTTGGGTCATGTGTTAATGCTCCAAAACCTTTCTTAATGTACTGCAGATGTTACTAAGCTTTGACTATTTTAAGCTATGTTTTCATTTACTATTTAGGTGGTCACAGTGTTACAGTGTTGCCAAGAGAGCTTTTGAAACAGCTTAAGATGAGAACTAATTGTATTAATTCATATAGAAGTAACTGAAGAGACCAAAAGAGTCAAAGCATTAATTGCAGACTTCCTGTCCTGGAATCAGTAGCTATACTAACAGACATGGCACAGTTCATCTACTTTAGCAAAGAGTTTTTATTTGTGCACTGAAATTGTCATTACTGGTTAACATACTGAGATTTTTTGCTGGAAGAAAAAAAGTGATACAGCTGAAGTATCTAGAGTCAGTCACAAAACAGATGTTTCAGAGATCATGAAAAATAGTAGCTTCAAGTAAAAGCTCATAAATGCTTTATTTCCCTTGTCCCCACGCCTTTTCAGTCTGAGAAAGCGGTCTGCTCACTATAGCAATTCTACTTACATTCATATTTTTTATGTCAACTCTCAGCCTTCATAACAGCTTTGTCCTTAGGAGGAATAGGGAACTGAATATTTGTGTGCTTGAAAGGCAGAAAACACCAGGGTCAAAGCTTTCAATAAACACTGCTCCTGCTCTCTTAGATGTGTGACTGGATTTCGCTTCTATCTGCAAGCATAGACAAAAAATCTTGAACTCGAGTTAAACCGAACCTTTTATTTATTTGATGTGCCAGGACACTGCTGATGTTCAAACTAGTATCACTGCTCTTTTGTACTGTCAAGTAATCCCCAGAGGTTATGGCCACTGTTGCCTAAATCAGGCTCATTTGAGAACAACTAATTCAAACATAGATAACCTGAGCAAACACTGAAGGAAGCTTTAGAAAACATGAAGGAGAAACAAACAAACAAACAAAAATCTGCTGGAAGTTTATTTCACTTAATACTTTTAATAAAATAGGCTTCTGGGCTTGTTCTTCTGAATGTTTAATTTTTCTTACAATGGAGAGGAACAGAGAAGAGGAGAAAGTGACGCTGCCTTGGAGGAATGTCCTAGAGAACATGTGTTCCTCCAAAGCATCTGACTATTAATGGCAATATCCTTCAGAGACTGACACAAATCTAAGACTTGGGGCCTTCAACTTTGTCCAATTAAAATAGTAACTTTTTATGTACAACCCAGTTCTTTTTTTTTTTTTTTAAATGGCTGTACAAACTACAAAGTAGGAAGAAACCAAATCCTGATATTGTAAACAGAAAAAAAAGAATCCTGCAAGCCAATTGTAAATAAAGATTAAACCTTATCTTGTTTGTCCATTCAATAAGACATTCAGAATATAATCTGTATTAATAAATAAATTAGATAGCTGTAGTCCAAATCTGCATATGCTACGCTTATATGAGAAAGTTTGTACATATCATGCACATAAATGCATATAAAAAAACCTATAAATACATTCTGCAAACTATTTGCAGGTCAGTTCTCAATCTTCTGTCATATATGAAAGTTAGACTAGCGATAACTCAGTGGCTAAAACTGTATTGGAAGTGGAAAACTTCACAGTTTCTAATAACATTTGTACACCTTAGCCATGTAAGTTCACCAAAGTAGTAGAGCTGAAAGAAATACCAGTACAAGAGTGTTTTATGTCAAATCTCGAGCCACTAATACAAAAGAGTGTTATTTATCAGATTCAAAGGAAAACACTATCCAACAGTGTCCAAAGTACCACTATTCATTACATATCTAAAGGCTATTGATCAATAGACAGCACTATGCTCTTTCATTCAATACGTTCAAGCTTAACTGATTTTCATGGCTTCTTGAATGCTTTTATGACTAACAAGGCATGATCCATATAGCACTTTGTCACCGATTCACACATAATCTAATAGAGTGACAGTAATAAATCACAAGTATCATTAATACATCACCAACAAACAAAGCAGCACACTGGAAGCAATGTGGAAAATGCACAGTTATTCCTCCAGCTACTTTGGTGAGTACACAGGCTAAACACACAGTATCAGTAAGAGCTGTAAGTTCAACTCATAGCAAAAATATACATCAGAGCAGTTAGAGATTTTTTCTGTAGCAGTTGGCAAACATTCCTGCGTTTCATCAGGGCAGGTTCATAGAGAAAAAGGAAAAGGGAAAAGAAAAAAAGAAAAGAGCTGAGAGAAAACAAAACTCAAATTGAGCAAAAAATTATTGGAACGTGAGATTATAATCCAGTTTGGTGATGCTTATATGCTGTTAAAATCACATTTTATGCCTATTTACTTTATCATTTTGTACCTCATAAATACCTACAGTAGCTAAAACTGTCAGTGGTGCCACTTCAAAGAGCAGTGCCCCTAGGAACAAGATCTTTGAGGTTTGGTCTAGCCACAGTGTGGTTAAGGTTATCACAATGTCTCTTTAAATCTAGAATATAGTTGGCATAAATCCATGAAAAGCACACATACCTTCTTACATGAAATTCAGGATTCATTTACTTACCCTTCAGCTATGGATTTAATGAAAGCTAGGCATTTAACAGGGTCCACAGACTTCACAGAAAAATCCAGCTCCAAGATACATACAGCAGAAGCAAAGCAGTCATTTTGACTCCATCATCACTACAAAGAATGCATACGCTTTACAAGTATTTACTTGAGGTGGAATCCTAGAAACACAACTTTGTAGCTGTCACACAAGTTAGTTGGTTAGGGTTGGTAGCACTAGGCCTTAGTAGCACTTTCTTCTGTAGCTAATAGAAAGCCAAATTAATTAGCTTTGAATTAAAAGCCAAAAGGTTTGTTTCTTTCACTTTTAGTTCCTAAATTTAACACAGAAGTGGTACAATTACAAAAGGAAGTCAGTTTCCCTGGAATTTTTGCCCTGACCAAAAATTTTTGTAAAATACCACAAGAAAGCTTTTTCCTATAATATTTTTAATTCAATATTTTAAGGCTTTACTTGTTTTGATAAAAGGATCTCCTGAATTCTTGAATATGAATGTGAATCGAATTCCAATTAAAAACTTTCAGTGCTTTCCAACCACTTCTCTGGTAACCCTTAAGCAAACAAATGTTCGTGTCAGTGGATTGAGGCAAAATACATAATTAGAGCCAATACTAAAACCATCTCTCCTCTCTCTCAACCTCAGAAACAAAGTTTGATTCAATACTAATTGCCATGGAAAAAAAAAAATAAATAAGGTAGTGGCTAACACCAGAGTGAATAAGGGCTTTCTCTCTGAAGAGTACTAGACCTTAGTTTGTTAGAGCAAGAGTGACAGATATTATGGATGGTTATTTACAGACAAAACTCCTTGACTCTGAGGTAAATCATGCTCTTTTCATCTATTCTTGAGAAATACAAGTTCTTAATAAATACTTTGTATTTTTCCTTTAAGGTGGTGAAGAAAACTGGTGAGGCAGAACCAAGGAGCTGAGGGTAGTAAGGAAGGTACCAGGCTTCAATGAGGAGAGGAGGGCAAGGTGAGTTCCCAGTAAGACCACTGGCATGTCAGAAAGCCCCACTCCTCTCCACACAGTCCCCAGCCTTTCTGCAGCAGCCTGAAACAGAGGCCAACATCTCTAGCATCTACCATATCCAAATGCCAAGATCTGGGAGTTTTAAATGGATGTCTGTGGTTCACTCTTTAGAATATCAAAATATTGAGACAGCAGTGGGAGAGGCGCTTACCCCTCTTAGGAAAATACTATGGGTAAAATGTGGAACATGGAGCGACGACAGCATTTTCCACAGCTGTGAATTTGATCTTGGCACCTCTGTTTAAGGAAAGCAAAACACTATTGCAAATTTTAACGTGCTTCTATATACTATGAATTTTACTAAAAGAAATTATTGGACAAAAATGAACATTTCCTCGATAGAAAAAATTATTTATATGAAAAAGAACAAAGAACCACTCTCCCTCCTCCCCCCAAAAAAGATACCTTAGGGAAGTTAGTGTAGCAAAACAAACTTGAGGCTTAAAGCCATAAAGTGTGACCATCACTCTCTCCTCTTCTCGAGCATGTGACTTTGTTATTTTTGATCCAGAGGTCTCTGTTTACTTTAAATGTGACTTCACCTTTTGGGCAGAGATGGTCTTGAGGGCCAGATACTCAGCTGAACCACAGATAGATAGATACATGTGAGAGTGGATATTTATAAAACTCGTAAAATGTCTAAAAAATTTTGAAGGTAGAGTTAGGTTGCCTGTTGACATTTGCTCTGCATGTACTTCCTATACAATCATTCATCTAAAATGTTGTACTACATTAGATAATTTTTCATTTAAGCCTCAGAGTTACTGTCTTTTTTAATGCTTATTCTCATCTCTGTGTGACAATAAAGAATTCCCAAAATTTTAGAGCTTGTCTGCTTAGGATGAACCTCTTTCACAAATCTTTCACAAATACTTTTGATTGCAGTTAAGATTGCAAATGTTCATCTCTTCCTTTTGCTATTCTCATGTGCTTGTCCCTTTCCCTTTAACAAAGTTTTAAAACAGAAGACACCTTTTCCCTCACCACTGTGACATCTTCCAGACAGGCCCAAAACATAAAAAGCAACAATTTCCTCCTGTGCAAAAGACAGTATAGGAGCGAGATCTGTTTTAAGCAATACCATCTGCTCTCTCTGCCTCGGTTTCAATATTGTCCTTTGATTTTTCCTCCCAAGATGTTTACTCACAATGTCCCCCTGATGCCCATACCATTGTGTAGCAGGCATGAGCTTTGCAGCTGAAGAGGTAAAAGGCTCAGACCCAGAAGACACAGCATTGCCCTCTTTGATCTCCTTCTTGTGCCCCAGCATTCAGTGTGATGCTTGGTTTTCTCTAGGGGTGAAGCTCACCCCATGCAGAGGGGCCCACACAAGGTTTGTTATGCTGTTTAACCCCATGGTTATGTTGGGGAGGGAGGGAACGAACGGCAGGAAACCTTGGAGAATCAGCAGTGCAGCCAAGCCCCAGACTCTCACTGCCTCATGACACTGCAGCACTCAGTGGCCTCTGCTCTGGCTTCAATTAGGTCAGTACGGAGGGGAATCTGAGAGGAGGTGAGGGGATAGTCTCTACTGGACCCATGCTCCTGTGGCTATGTTGGAAATGAATTCCCACATACAGAGTGCAGATGGGCCACAGACTTTTTTCCAAGCTGCAGCCTGAAAACTTAATAGCAGCTGAGGAGGGGAACCACCAGAGCCTTATATGCTTTAATAGGTTCTGTGTTTCTGCATATGTGAGTATTCCCTCCCCTTGCTAACCCATGCAAATCCTTCTGTAAAGTCCCATAAACAAAACCACAGATATAATTTCCAATGAGAAACTGTCACCAGGGAAAACGATGGTCAAGAAAAATACAGCATACCTTGTTCTCCAAGAAGGGTGTTTTGGTTTGTTTTCATGGATTAAAACCAGATTTTGCTGGTTTGAGCAAGCAGGCAAACTTCTGACCTTTTTTCACATAATAATACACATCACACACCCCCACACTTCCCCTGCCCAGTGCTGGTCCCTAACCTGTCCTAAAATAGCTGAGCAAAGCATGGAGCCTGTAAGCGAAGCTGGCCTCATTGCCAGGTGTGGATGTTTGTCAGCACAGCACAGGCATATCCACCTCCGAGACCTTGTGCCCTGGTTTCAATCCAATAAAGTAGTCAAATGCATGATTAGCTTTATGTTTTCAGAAACTGGCTCTCAATAGTACATGAAATTGAGCATTTGCATGAATGCTTTCCTGGATCAGCCCCGTAGACCTCAGTACTTGATGGTTTGAGATGCTGGCATGTTTGCAGCTGAAAGCAATGATCTTTTAAAACAAAACATGATTTTTACAGCTTTATATAGAGTTTAAAGTTAAGGGAATCTGCATGATTACTTTTAGTTTAGCCAAATGAAATCAAGTTGAAGAAAACTGCCTACTCCCAAGCATATGCCTAAATGGACTCATTGGTGCCATTTTCATTAGTGAAATAAATTGAATGAGGTAAACATGATAACCTCTTTTTAGAGGCTTGTGTGCTCATTAGTCTTTGAACTTGGAGTTAAATGAGGAATGCAAAAAATGAGGTACTCAATACTTGAATTCTATTTGAGAAATCATTTTTAGATAAACTGGCTGCACTGTAGCTAAAGGCTCTAATAATGCATGTGAGCAGCAAGCTAAATCCCTGCACACATCTGCAGATATGAATGGGGAGCAACAGAAGGCAGTGGCTTGATGCTGCATTGGTAACCTTTCTATGATAAACTACTTTTGTCATCTGAATAAAGCAAAAGCTTAGCAACAACCAGCAAATGGATAAATTGCACACGGTTTTTATATGATTGCCTAGTAGATATCACTTTAATTATTTTATTCAAGCAGGCAAGTCATACAGAATCACAGAGTCTCAAGGGCTGGAGGGGACCTCGAAAGATTATCTAGTCAAATCCACAAGCATCTTCTTTCTACTATACTAGATTAATGTAACAGCCTCAAATTCAACTTCTTATTTCTTTTTTTTTCTAGACAAATGTAGTAAAGAGGTTCTTAACGCAAATGTTGAGAGAATAGTAAGGACAGAATTCGTTTTCAAGATTTTCTCAGAAAATAATGAATCACAGTAAACTTGAGATATTTACGTTAAGCAGTAGTCTAATAGTCTCCTTCAGGATGATGATGCTGATGGAAAAATCTTATCATTGCCCACATTAATTCTGGTTGTTTTCTCTTTTAGCATTAAAATAAGAAACAACAACAACAACAAAAATTATAGCTTTTTTTAGTGGTCTACAGAATACAGTAAAAGACCCCTGATGATCCAACTCTTTGTTTGGTAGTTTGGAAAAGTAAAAGAAAATAATAGGAAAGGATGAAACAAAAACAACTCCCCCTCCCAAACCAAACAAGCACAGAAAAAAGCAACAAGAAAAGCAAAAAATGTTAAGGTAGTACAGGATCTAGGGCCAGGCAGCTGCCTCTGATCCGTAATTTTTTTTTTTATGTTAGTTTTAAAACTCTTTTGGGGTTTGCTATGTGCATGGGCCAGTGTCTGTGAGGATGCCAGTGAAATATAACAAGGACTGAGGAACAAGCTATTTGAAGTCATAACCACTGAGCTCTTTTCTGTTTGCTTTGGCTGTTGGAGCTGTGGTAGGTGTTTCCCATTTTTAGCCTTCACACCTTTATTATGTTTGTGTTGCACATTAGAAACATTCCAGATGCTGTGAATGGAGACTTCCTCTTGGCCGAAGGAAGAAACGGTTTCAGTCTCCTATGGATTTCACAGAATCATAGAATCCCAAGAGCTGTAAGGGACATCTAAAGATTATCTAGTCCAAACCCCTTGCCAGAGCAGGACTACCTACAGTAGGTCACACAGGAACTCATCTAGGTGGGTTTTGAATGTCTCCAGAGAAGAAGACTCAACAACCCATCCAGGCAGCCCATTCCAGTGCTCCATCACCCTCACAGTGAAGAAGTTCTTCCTTGTATTTCTTCAGAACTTCTTATGTTCCACCTTATAACCGTTGTCTCTTGTCCTGTCATTGAATGTCACTGAGAACAGCCTGGCTCCATCCTCCTAACACTCACTCTTCATGTATTTGTAAACATTAATGAGATCACCCCTCAGTGTCCTCCAAGCTAAAGAGCCCTAGCTCCCTCCACCTTTCATCTTAAGGTAGGTGCTCCACTCCCTTCATCATCTTGGTGACCGTGCACCGACCTCTCTCCAGCAGCTTCCCATCCTTCTTGAACTGAGGGACCCAGAACTGGACACAATATTCCAGATGCGGTCTCACAAGGGCAGAGCAGAGGGGGAGGAGAACCTCTCTCAACCTACTGCTCACAGCCCTTCCAATACACCCCAGGATGCCATTGGCCTTCTTGGCCATGAGGGCACATTGCTAGCTCATGGTCATCCTGCTATACACCAGGACCCACAGGTCCCCTTCCACAACCTGTACATGGTATTATTCTTTCCCAGATGTAAGNTAACCTCTTTTTAGAGGCTTGTGTGCTCATTAGTCTTTGAACTTGGAGTTAAATGAGGAATGCAAAAAATGAGGTACTCAATACTTGAATTCTATTTGAGAAATCATTTTTAGATAAACTGGCTGCACTGTAGCTAAAGGCTCTAATAATGCATGTGAGCAGCAAGCTAAATCCCTGCACACATCTGCAGATATGAATGGGGAGCAACAGAAGGCAGTGGCTTGATGCTGCATTGGTAACCTTTCTATGATAAACTACTTTTGTCATCTGAATAAAGCAAAAGCTTAGCAACAACCAGCAAATGGATAAATTGCACACGGTTTTTATATGATTGCCTAGTAGATATCACTTTAATTATTTTATTCAAGCAGGCAAGTCATACAGAATCACAGAGTCTCAAGGGCTGGAGGGGACCTCGAAAGATTATCTAGTCAAATCCACAAGCATCTTCTTTCTACTATACTAGATTAATGTAACAGCCTCAAATTCAACTTCTTATTTCTTTTTTTTTCTAGACAAATGTAGTAAAGAGGTTCTTAACGCAAATGTTGAGAGAATAGTAAGGACAGAATTCGTTTTCAAGATTTTCTCAGAAAATAATGAATCACAGTAAACTTGAGATATTTACGTTAAGCAGTAGTCTAATAGTCTCCTTCAGGATGATGATGCTGATGGAAAAATCTTATCATTGCCCACATTAATTCTGGTTGTTTTCTCTTTTAGCATTAAAATAAGAAACAACAACAACAACAAAAATTATAGCTTTTTTTAGTGGTCTACAGAATACAGTAAAAGACCCCTGATGATCCAACTCTTTGTTTGGTAGTTTGGAAAAGTAAAAGAAAATAATAGGAAAGGATGAAACAAAAACAACTCCCCCTCCCAAACCAAACAAGCACAGAAAAAAGCAACAAGAAAAGCAAAAAATGTTAAGGTAGTACAGGATCTAGGGCCAGGCAGCTGCCTCTGATCCGTAATTTTTTTTTTTATGTTAGTTTTAAAACTCTTTTGGGGTTTGCTATGTGCATGGGCCAGTGTCTGTGAGGATGCCAGTGAAATATAACAAGGACTGAGGAACAAGCTATTTGAAGTCATAACCACTGAGCTCTTTTCTGTTTGCTTTGGCTGTTGGAGCTGTGGTAGGTGTTTCCCATTTTTAGCCTTCACACCTTTATTATGTTTGTGTTGCACATTAGAAACATTCCAGATGCTGTGAATGGAGACTTCCTCTTGGCCGAAGGAAGAAACGGTTTCAGTCTCCTATGGATTTCACAGAATCATAGAATCCCAAGAGCTGTAAGGGACATCTAAAGATTATCTAGTCCAAACCCCTTGCCAGAGCAGGACTACCTACAGTAGGTCACACAGGAACTCATCTAGGTGGGTTTTGAATGTCTCCAGAGAAGAAGACTCAACAACCCATCCAGGCAGCCCATTCCAGTGCTCCATCACCCTCACAGTGAAGAAGTTCTTCCTTGTATTTCTTCAGAACTTCTTATGTTCCACCTTATAACCGTTGTCTCTTGTCCTGTCATTGAATGTCACTGAGAACAGCCTGGCTCCATCCTCCTAACACTCACTCTTCATGTATTTGTAAACATTAATGAGATCACCCCTCAGTGTCCTCCAAGCTAAAGAGCCCTAGCTCCCTCCACCTTTCATCTTAAGGTAGGTGCTCCACTCCCTTCATCATCTTGGTGACCGTGCACCGACCTCTCTCCAGCAGCTTCCCATCCTTCTTGAACTGAGGGACCCAGAACTGGACACAATATTCCAGATGCGGTCTCACAAGGGCAGAGCAGAGGGGGAGGAGAACCTCTCTCAACCTACTGCTCACAGCCCTTCCAATACACCCCAGGATGCCATTGGCCTTCTTGGCCATGAGGGCACATTGCTAGCTCATGGTCATCCTGCTATACACCAGGACCCACAGGTCCCCTTCCACAACCTGTACATGGTATTATTCTTTCCCAGATGTAAGAAAAGGCTTTCCCTCTTCTGATCAGGAGACTTCATTTACCATTACAGAGGCTGAGCTTTTTGGTACTGGTGTTGATGCTTCCATTGGCCTGGAATTTGTGACCCATGAGCTTGAGTATTCTGAGTCTTCTTGAAAAAAAGATCTTTTTATTATGACCTATAAACACTACCTTTCTTCTGGCCACTGCCACTTCAAAGTCAAATGTAAGTAATGCTCAGCAAAACAGGTCCATGATTTGGGCTTTCCTTAGGTTGCAGATGTGATCCTCATGACTTTATGAAGGACTTTCTGCTCCATCTATGCCAGGAAAATCTGTCACCTCTACTTGATGGTGACCTCCTCAATTAAGGTTGCCACTAGTATTTATATTTCCCTTTCAGACACATCTTATTTGTTTTGAACATTTGGCCCTTGTTATACTTATCCTGGGCTAAAACCTCAAAAAGTTGTTTGAAAAATGGGGAAAAAAAGGCATTGCCACTCTACTTTCATTCTGTAGCCCTAACTGGCATGATTTCCCTCTGATGTAAAGAAATTATATGTGTTAAGTACCACTACCTCTTGTATCTTTCCCACATTTTCCTTTTTCCTGTCTTTAGATGTGCCTTCATCTTATGTTTTTATTGGGGTTTACATACTTTTATTTCCTCTTTCACTTCTGCCTATGATTGTTTTTCCATCTCTTTCTCTTCACTACTACCTTTTTGACCCCTCTTCATAATCTTCTCTATTACTGCTTCATTTTACCTGCCCATCAGCTGTTTCACCATGTTCTCTCTTTTTCCCATCATACTTTTTTTTTCCTCTCTGACTTTTTAAATGTCCTTCTTTCCCATTTTTCTGTTTTCTCTTTCTGTTTTTCCTAATGTGTTTTACAAAACAGTATTTCACTCTCAATTTCTTTTTTTTTCTCTGCGGCAGACTAGGTTAAACTCCTGCTTTTTTCAGGGAGGAAAAAATGACAGTCAAAAGTTGGTGGAAAAATCTAGAATGTGGAGACGGCACATTGATGAAAAATACTAGGCTGCCTCGCTATTCATGTAGATATTGTCCAACACATACTTTTGCAAAAAGCATCTATCTAACATAACAAGAATTCTTGTGTCTATTTTCACCTATTCTTTTTGGGGCAGACAACAGCTATTTCTTAAAGGATCCTACAAACACCTTATAATTCATACAGATATAACAATGGTGTTCTCTCTGGAGTGTTTCCTGCCATTTCAGTTATAACTGAAAATTGAATTTTGAAGCACCATTTGTGGAATACAGTTATCTAGAATGGAAAGCTTTTTAGGATACTGATAACTCTTAAGCACACCTCATAGGAATTATGAACTAACATTGCTATGGTTTATATCTATTTTCCTTTCTGAATTGAAAATTAAATTGTTTCTGAGAGTGTGCTACAAACTTCAAAATACAGGAGGAAGCATAGAATCATTAATGCATCTTTGATATGGTTTCTTTCTCCCTCTTTCACAATGTCAAGCCATTTTGGCTCTGTGTCATTCTCTTCAATCACATTTTACAGATACTTTTGTTTTGAGAGGGATAAGTAATCATCCAATATTTTCACTTAGGGTAGTATTAGTACTGTGAAAGGGACAAGACGTTCCCCATCAATCTGCTTTCTTGAAAGGCTTCTAGGTCACCTCAGGCATCAGAGAAGGGCCACTCCTAAGACTGTCTCCTTGAGGCACTTTTCTCTCCAGAGTGACACCTCTTTGTAGCATTTCACCTGGGTTTCACTGAAAGAGCATGCTAAAAGTAACAATGGAAATTCAATAGCTTATAATGCTACTCAAAGCAGAGACCACCAAGGGCAGTTTTGTCTAGTTTAGTAGTGCTAGGTTGTAAAATCACAGTCATTTCCCAAACAAATTGTTAAACACACAGACAGCAAGTTCTGCTCTGCATTACATTGCCTTCCATAGTGAATGTTGCGCTATCTGCTTTTGGCATGAAAAATGACACTGATGCCTCCACTTCTTTCAAGCCTGTAAGAATTAAACCCAACATGGACATGAGGGGAAGACAGAATAGCTTGATGGGTCCCCATTCCCAACTTGCACCTATGTCTTCTGGAAAACCATACTTGGAAACAGTTGATAGGTCCTGGGCAGCAGCACTCTCAAACCAGTCAAGGTGTTTCAAAGCTGGAGACACTGGAGACAAACTTTTGAACTCGCCTGTTCACTTCTTAGCAACAAGCCTAAACAGTAATGAAACATCTTTAGGGTTTACTCATCTCCCACTGAATTCCCAGCCTCTACATTAACTTGACTGAGATCAGGATTTAACATTAGTTTACAAATACGAAATAACTCAATTCCCTCCTCCTCTTCTCTTCGCCACAACATGCATCTAATTGCAGCACTTAAAATTAAATATGCAGTAACAATGCAAATCCATAGGCACTTGACTTTGTGAAAAACAAATTTTTCAATGAAATAATTTCTGAAGTACAGGACTGAATAAAATTATTATCAGTTCTCTGTATGCTCTTGTACAGGCAGGTTAGGAATGCTATACCATTGTTAAATTTTTCACAGGAACTCAGAGCACTATATTTGAAAGCAGACTTGCTTTTCTAGTTGATAGACATGCCTTTTGATTTTTACTCTCTGATGTGTGTTACTAACCAATACATGAAATAGAAATATTTCCAATTAATCTTCTTTTAATCTACTCATCTCCTGGAAATAAGTTCAAATCAAATATGATGTTGAGACACAGCAACATAACAAAGCATTGCCAAGCATAACAATCTCTCTTTCAAGGTATATCTCTCTTTAGTGATTTTTCTGCAGCCAAGAATAAAATAAAAAAGAATGGGAGGAAGACAGAGAGGGGGAATTGGTACATTTGACTCAAATATAAACAACCCACAAAATATGTTACTAATCAAGCAGATTCCCATCATCCTACTTATCATCTTCATCCAGACAGCATGTGGTTTGTCCCCAGATGTGCAGGATAGAGAGGAAGCTGCTCTAGGACTATACACAACAGTAAATCTTTGGGGATGTACAAATGAGAGCTAAGAACCATCCTGGCAAAGGCTGTGACTCTCAGCATGTTACACTTCACATACCACACAATTAAATTGTGATACTCACTGACACTGAATGCTGTAAAGACCAAAGTGGATTCAGAGGATTAAACAATTTGGAGACAATAGATCTGTTACTGGTTATTATCTATTACATTCAAGATAAATCTATTTCAGAAACACTGTCAACTACTGACTTAATCCGTAAGGAAACTATAGGCAGGAAACAGTTAATATGGTCTAGTCTCAATTTTTTCCCAAAGAATCATGCAACAGCAGCAAGAAGACACAGGACCAGATGGGTTGTTGGTCAGACATAGCTCTGCATCCAAGTAGAAGAAATCAATTAGTCTTTTGTTTGTTTATTGTCTCTCTTTATTCACTGCCATTTTAGATTGCACTCAATTCTTGCTCTGGATGTGGGGAAGGTTTTGCTATCAGTAAGGGGTTATCAGTTCGTTATCAGTTAGCTATCAAAGGTTATCATACGTAGGCCAGAACCTTTGATGGAGGCAACACAGCTTTATCATCAGAGTATTTGAGATAATAGTGATCCATGCAGGTTGGACTATTTTTATTTTTTTTTTGAGATGCAGATATCAGTGACTTTATTTTTTCAAACCCTACATGTTTTTCCTCCTAAATTTAAAGAAATAAAGTTACTAGACAGCACTAATTTTAAATTCCCAACATTGAAAGGACTGAAAGCTTTTGCAGAAGCTCTTAAAAGTTTATGTCGTTCCTCATTATGACTGCTAATACTACATGATTGGCTTGTTAATTCAGCTAACTCACCAGCGGCATTCACATTACTTTTCACCTTTTACTATGTAATGGTAGTGTTATTTATTAGCCAGACAGACCATTTTTAGTAATGTTATAGGAACAGAATGTGCATTACACAACAGAACTAGATTACACCTGCAGCTGACCATTTCTATATTTATGGCTGTCTGACATCTGTAATGAATGGCAAATGGAAAATATTTGTTTTTTCTTTGGCTTAGTAATAATTTGTTTTTCATGTTTTAAAAATAAAAGCAAAGTTAAATACCTGGCATTAATTAGGTGTTTTAAATATCTGCAAGTCTCTTGCCAGCGTGCCTTGGAGAAACAGAATAGATCCTTAGGACAGTGCACAGAAAATAAACTGTTAGCCAACCTAAACTTTCACAGGAAAACTTGACTGGAAAAGCCCAGATTACATTACATTTCAATTAGTAATCACATCCAGCACCTTTCAGTTCAAGTCTCAAGTATTACAGCCTGTCATTGTATAATTTTAAGATGGGGAATTTACCATGTAGTGTTCCTAACAGATGATCAAATATTTTACAAACTTTATAACAATCTGGTGGACTTCAAAGTCCAATGAAGTTAGATAATTCATGCCGTAATGTTTCATCTCACAGATGTCATTTAATTATTATTAACATGCAGAACTTCTTTTTCTCCTCTCTCCTTTCTACCAATTGTGCAACAATTTCAGTCACCACAGAAAGAAATTCTTTGAAAAACAAAAAAGTCAGGCTGAATTTGCTCCAAATGGTCCATATACAAAATTCTTAGCAAAATTCTTAGATTTGAGAATTACTGTTTAATTGTGGCACTATTTATATAGCTAGTCACTGATAAGTCTGACAAAAGCTACGTTAATAAAGAGTAGGATTTCAAAAATATCAATTCAAATTGCCTGTAGCACTCTCAAAGATAAAGGAAATATACATCGAGATATAATTTTCGGAGCATGTAACAACCAGAGCTAAAATAGCCATTTGAAACAACACTACAGTTGCCAGTAGCATGAGAATAACAAACCTATTACACAGAACATGGTCTTCTCCTGACTTGGAATTTTTCTTTTAAGGAATACTTGATCAGGTACAAACAAAATGCTGCCCAGATTTAAAATCATGCTGATTCAACTTGCTTCATACTATTTTCTCGTATTTAGTCAGTGATTTTTTTATCAAAAATGGACCTGTATGCTTCCTCTCTGCTCCATGGAAGGGGAAAATCTCACTGAAAATAAGGCCATAGTGACACAGCTTTCATGAGAAGAAATGTAAAGACTTTTTTGTAAAGAGCTCTGTTCCTTCTGGGAAACTACCTTTGGTCAGTTGCAGGTAAATGCATTTCAAGGAGATCAGAAGGAAGTTTCACCATCATGCTGAAGAGAATGTGAAACACATGAATTTAACGGAATTTCACATCAGCTCTCCAGTAACAGTTTTTAGAACAAACCTTTCAAATGTCTATGTAGGGTTTCATTATTTGAAATTACCAAAATATATTCTTCCCCAGAGGCTAAACAAGGGGATTTCCCATCCCCACATTCTTCTGCTATTCAGCAAAAAGCTTTGAAATCCGTTGACAGGGAATATATTACCCTCTGTATAGATGCTGATAGTAGAGAAGTGGTTGGTTAATGTAACCATTGGAGTCTTTCGATCACATAGTGAGTTGGAAATACCTGAAATGAAAAAGAACAGAACAAAATCTAACTATAAATACAGATTAATTGGTCCTAAAAGTTAGTGAATATCGTGTTTGTCCTTATGCCTTTTGTTTTAATAAAACAAATACAGACAGTGCCTTGGCTGGGTTTAAATTTCAGCTGTTTATAATCTGTATTTTTAATTACTGGTTTTGTATGTATCTTTGTCTAAAGGATTTTATTGTCACTCTAATGCAGGGGACAAGTATCACTTTCCATCATCTTCCTTTTCAAACCATCACATATATGCTTCCCTTTAGTGTATGTGGAGCGTAGTATGGGGAATTGATAGAAAAGGTATTAGGAAGGCAAATCATAATTTAATGAATGGAATCTCTACCTTCAGCTCATCCTGACAGGGCTAGCAGTAGAGGTGGCTCTTTTGTTACTTCTTCTTCTTCTTGTTAAGGACGTTCTTGTGGGTGGAATTAAATTGGTGCCAAATTACCTGAAATAATTTGTGGTTTTTAAACAAACCAGTCTCTGATGTGGAAAGTGCACTGTTTGCTGGCATTCCAAGGCTTGCTTTCCCTCCCCCCCAATGGATTCTAGTAACCAATCTCTGACAATAATGCTTTGTGTATGTTGCCTCTTGGGTGGTGGAAGGAAAGACTAAGCCATGTCACTAAAATGTACATATGATCTACAGCTGGCATGTCACATTATAACCAAACAAAAATTATCTCCGGCCTTACAAAAGCTTTTTAAAGATGCACCACTTGCAAAGTTAACTATAGTGATGCACAAAAAAGACAAAGTAAAAATTATCACTTTATTTCCCTGATACTGAATAATGTAAAAATACTGGCTTTGCTCAGTCTGGTTCTCCATTGGGTATTCATATTTACCTTATTTCTAGAATTGGACTTCTAAAATTGCTAATAACATAGGAAGGACTCTTTTGTACTAAAAGATATGATCTTTTAAATGCAGAGATGAACTCAAATTATACTACCGTTTTCTAACAAAACTTGCCTTTCTTGGTCCTTCAGTGGATAAGGATTCTGTGCTTGTTCTCATAAGTATTCTTCATCAGTGACAACAGTTGCTTATCATTCCTGCTCCTTGGTCTTTTGAGGTTATTTAGCTATCAGATTTCTTATGCTCAAGGGTCTTAACACTTCCAATGTATTCATCTAGAGGAACTCTATACTCATCAATTTACATTAGTTAGAGCAAACTGAGGTGTGCCTACAGTCTCTAGTTATCCTATGTATCAGGACTCATGTCTCTTCTCATTTGCATTTGTCAGAGTCACAAGTAACTCAATCAGTATCAAATGACATGAAGTCAATATAAAACTGACATAAATGAGAGAAGAACCAAAAACCCGTATTATCCTGTGGTATTTCTGAGGCTATTCCATTATCATCAGTTACTTGAATCAGGTTTACACTAGTGCAAAAGAGAATTTTTAAAACGTGCCACTCTAACACATTTGACTGCTTCACAAAATTAACTGGAAAATCCCAGCTAGTCTGTCAGGTCTTTTTGACATTTCCCATAGGAAGTATCCATTTTTACGCAGCCAATACCTTACCTAGACACTTGTCAATCTGTTTGGCCAAACAACATTTACACAGTCAGCAAATTAAGACGTAAAAGAAGCTAATCAGAACGTCTTCAGGTACTTTCTTTCTACAAACAATGTACAATGCCTAATTTCCTACCAGGAAATTATACCATCTACTGAGATTTCAATATCTGATTAGTTTCAGAGGCTTGGGTTTTTTAAAAGCCTGTAATTCAAAATAAAGATATAAACGTTACAGCCATCCTATGCCTGAAATCTGGAGAAACCTGGTTACTGCAGTCCCTTTGGGGAAAAAAATGGGACCTTTTAGATTTTTACTGATAAGGTATGAATAACATTCTCATAAAGCACAAAGATTGCCCAGATATACACATTTAAAATAATTATGGTAATTAAATAGAGTTGCAAGCAGCTATAGCTCCAGGCACACCAGTTAAATGTAAAGAGAAAACATCTTCTGCATATGTTTGTGATTTATGTAATTACATGCTTCTACAAGCTACACACCATTCACTGGCAAACAGCCATCTCTTCTTTCATTACAATTTAGCCACAGTAAGTAACATACTTCATCTGTTTGAAAAGCCCCACTTAATAATGCCACCGAGGATGTATACAACACCACTGGGGAGTGAATGTGAAAAAATAAATATTATTTGGTTGTGTGTGTGTGTGTATGTATGTGTGTGCGAGTGTGTGTTAAAAATAGCCTTTGTGGGCCTGTTACTGATGTAAATCACAAATTATTCCATTTTAGACAACTAAATTACACCTTATGTCAGTGAGAAATGAGTAAATCTCAAGGTGTGTTTTGTGTATGAGATTATGTGTTTGCTCTTGAGAATTACTGTTTTTCTGAATGTAGTAATTTTTGAAAATTAATCTGTACCAAGCCATTCTGAGGCAAATCCTTTCTAAATCCGGTGAGGAGAGCAAATTAAAATGTTACCCGAACAAAAATGGATTAAAAACTCAAGAACCCTCCCAAATGCACAGGCTTCCCTCTGCCAACAGGAACACAAAGTTTTCCCTTATATTTCTGACATCCAGACTACCCTTACACACTCCCTAGAAACTTTAAGTCAAGATTCAGTTAACATTTTCAGGGAGTTAAAAAGGAAAATGAAAAGAAAAAGTGATGTTTCTTTTCACATTTAATCAGACTTTCAGGTTCCTTATAACTTAAAAAACATTCTACAGTCCATGGGGTTACTTGTCAAGCATGTGTTTCTTCAGAATAGAAGCACCAGATTCTTGTTCTTTTATGGACAGAATTTCCTCAGCTAAATTAGATACAACTGACTTTGCAGTTCTGTGTAAAGCCTAGTCTGTGTGAATGGGATTCAAGTAAATACAAGACACTGTTCTAGCAGAACAATGGAGGCGCAAAGTGGAGAGAATAAGTTTCATTACTAGAAATGGAAAAAAAAAAAAAGAAAAAAATGTCGTGCCTGTAAAATTGCATACAATTTAAATTGATGTTACAATTGCATACAATTTAAATATGATAGTGTTGTTATACAGTTGCTTTTCCATTTAAGTGCACAATTATATCTTGAACTATTTCACATTTTAAGCCATGTACAAATATAAAGTTGCCATTATGGAAAATATTTCTAAGTATGCTCTACTGCGCATGAAATAGTATCTAAGTACATAGTTAAGATATACACTATACTTTATACATGAGATTTACAGTATACATACTCTGTGTTATAGTGTGATATCTGAGACCAAGTTGATAACATATTTCTGCTGAGCTAGAATATATATATCGTGCATATTTGTTCCTTCCACAACTCTTTCATTTCAATGCCAACATGCTATTACTTTTAACTTACTTTCTGACTCCTCACTGTATCTGTAAAGGAGTCCAGATTAAAATATTTTTATTTTTTTAATATTATTTTCTACCCTCACAAAACTGCTGGAAGTGAGGATACTTAGCACTTAGAGCACTGAAGGTGTCCCAGTCCTTCTTGAAGGACAGCTATTTGAACCAAGCTTTCTGAAAACCCTGCTCTGTTCTCACAACTAAACTCCAAAAACAGCTCTACAGAGTCAATCTGTCTTTTCCCTTGTGCAATAAATAGTTATTATTTTACAAAGTATAGCACCTTCAGCAGAGAATAACATGAAATTTCCTTCACAAAATTGTCAATAGTGTCCATATTAAGATATTTACCTATGATGAGAATAATCAAGCCTCAGTCCTTTCTCTAAATCAGCATGACCTGAGACCTGCATCTGAATCTTGCTCATACTGGGACCTGGGGAGAAAAGCAAAACAAATATAAACCCCAACTTAACACACAAGACAAAAGCATTTTTAGTTTAAGGTAACCTCTTAACAGATTTTCTTATTCCTTTGACTCACAAGTACTTGCACAAATCTGGACTAAGTTGGAGGGAAAAGATCTAATCCAAAGGTGATGTTGCATTCTTTGTTTCAGCCAACAACTGGATACATAGCAGCCCAGAGTGAAAAGCAGAAAAAGATTTAATAACCTGGCCTCAGAAATGATTCATTTTAGGAAGATGCTGAAAGCTCTGTGAAGGCAGTAGTGGAGCGGTGTGTTGTGGTTTGTGGGCTACAGGCCACCTCCCAAGGACAAAAGTGGTCCCTCACAAACTTTTGGTTGAAGCATCAGCTGTAAGCACAGGAATCGCTGTTATAGTCATGTCCTCGTCCTATGCTGGTCTTAGAAAGTTAGACCAGATACAGATTAGACTACGGTAAGTATTCTGCACATTTTATCCCAAAATTGTAAACTCTAAGTGAGATGACCCAAGGCTAAACCATTTGATAGCAAGAAATATGTTTTCCTCCATGTTTTCATACACTACAACACAGCTATAGTCTGTGACTGAGTTCTTAAGGCACCAATAATAATAAGAGTAACTGAAGGTCACAACAAATGTAACTGTAGTCACGTCCATTATGTTTATATTTGAAGTGTTTGTGGTTTTTTTACCTGATAGCCCACAGAAGATGATCTATTATTTAAAGTTTCAAGCACTGTGCAAGGATTCAGATATACTGGCAATACCAGCTTTTCCCTGTGGCACTGCAAGACACTGCTCATGCTAGCATGATGTGGTGTACCCAGAAATCAAGACAACACTGTGCGGCACAGCCACCTTATGTTGCAAATTGGCATCTTAAAACCCAAGGAAAAAGAAGAACTGAGGATGTGATTCTCAAAAATAATAAGAGAATGAGGAATTTAAGAAGACTCAGATGTTTAACACTCTCAAGGCCTTATGAAAGCAAAAGCTAGGAATAAACCTTTGTGATACCTTTCTCCACATTTGTCAGAGAAGTGAAAACAGTGGAGAAACATGAAATATGACAGGTCAAAGCCTCCATGAATATCTTGGGCATTTCCTAACAAATGTAGCCATCTCTATGTTCAACTTGAGGGGAAGTTTCTGGATGAGGAGACTGAAGCCTGTAAGGTGAAGTAATACTCGGTGTGTCTCGGCTTCCAACTTCCAGGCACTGTCAAGCTAAGACTCACAAGGCTGGAGTTCACAAGCACCAGCTGATCTATTGTTCTCCTAGTGGACATCACTCGCTTCTGGATTTTGACTCCAGGAGAGAATAAGGGTCTGATAACCTTGAGGACACATTGCCATGCTTTTGTCCCTATGCATCAAAAGAAAGGTATTTTATTTTTCCTCTTCTTTGTGACTTTGGTCTGCTATACCTTTTACCATGTCTTTGGGGATCTGAGTAATCAGGGATTTTTTTTTAAATTAAGAAAGTAGATAAATAGAGGCTTTTAAAAAAGCATTTCCCCATCATTCTTTCTAAAGGAAAGCAGGTGTTTGGCTCAAAGGGATTTGTTCTCTTGATTGCATAAGTAGGAGAGTAAAACTGCATTGTCCCCCAAAGCAAAAATAAATAACTTCAGAAAACATGAAAACTGAGTCCTAGGTGAGGAGGTGAAATGGGTGTCCACCCTCTTGAACTAATTTATAACACCAAAGATGTCAAGTGACATGCTGAATGAAGAAGTGATTTGTGTCTGAGTAAAGCTTTGCAGAGATCCCTGAGGCTTGGCCAAAGGCAACTGTATTTTAATAGAAGTGATCAACTGCCAAACTAGAGTACTGTCAAGAATCTCACGTGGGAAAAGAGAGAGAGCAGCATTTGCCAACTGTGGACCCAGTTATCCATAGCCTTTGACAGATTGTGCAGCCAGGGTGAAAGCATGCCAAACATTTAGCCTATTCACTGGATGCCCTTTAGAAGGACACATAAATCTTAAGGAAAGGTTTCAGTACTTTAAATACATCAAAAACAAAATAGTATCAATGGTTTAACTTTAGAAAGCATGCAACAAATGGTCATCTAGCTCTTCATGCATTTGGCATCGAGTGAAATCTTCACAAGGGTTGTTTAAAACTTGTACCTGTGTGCTTACCCATCTACAAATCTTCTTTACCTTCTTATTTCTCTAAGAACTCTAGTTTGCATGATCAGAGCTTGTGTTTCTCATAGCAGAGGCAAGTCCATAGCCAGTTTACACAACTTAAATCAAGCATGTCAGCCTATACATTCTAGTTTAGACTAGTGGTTATAACTTGTAGTGAGATTGTCACGTTTGGGGCCAGATTCACAGAGCACACAATTAGGCAGCAATTCTTCTTTATGTCAGCAGTGGATCACCCTGTTGGGTCAAGGTTGTGTGATGCTTTGTGTCATCCACATGTTCTCCCACAATTAGAAAAGCAAAGAGGTGTTGCAACACAGCCCAGAAACACATCCTGCAATTCAAGTTGCAAGGTGTGGGCAAAAGATGTCAGTAGTGATATAAAATTGACGGTTGTGTGATGTGATGATTCTCTGTCATTGCAAAAAATAAATTAACAAGTTAATATTCCAACGTTAAGGATCTAACCATTCTGGTTTACAGGGCTATAACTCAGCCTAGGGTAACATGTTGCACACTAGAGGAATTTAGCCTTTGACCTGATTAGATGCTAGAATCATCTAGTTCCATTTTATGTGTGAAACTTCACACAGATCTAATTATTGAAGCCCTGAAGAAAAAGGCCAGGGGTGCTACAGAGCTGGCAGGTGTTAAAAAAAAAAGCAAGAGGTATCTGCTTCTTATATTACTCTCCACCTCCTGAGAAACAATAGTTTAGAAATCATATACACTTTCATGGGAAGACTTTCTAAAGGTGAAAGGCAGAGGAAAGAGATGCCTAAATCCTAACTGTGACTATGAAAATCCCTCCTTTGTCTAGATCTAACAAGCACTTGAGAAACTAAGGAAACATAGATTTTACTTACTATTTGAGAAATTACTCACAAAGATCTTGTTATTGTTGAGAGCAGCTCATTTTGTAACGGTGTTGAATAGTAGCACAGGAATAAAAGAAAGGTAATTAACATGAATTCTAGTATGGGAATGAAAGAAAAGCTCAGAGTTAAATGCACTCACGACCAGAAAGACCAAGAAATCTCCAAACAAAAACGATGAACATCTCATACCACAACTAATGTAGTCCCTGTATTTAACAATGGGAAAAAAAGTAGTCTGAGCAATTGCAGGTCCCATCCTGGCCCATTTCTCAATAGCATACAAGAATTTAGAATGCAGTAGTATGCATGCATATAATACTTTCATTAATGACTTTGGTAACAATCAATAGAAGTGTTCTAATGAAAGTTAGTGATCACATGAAGTGGGAGAGCCCTGCCCATGCTGAGGAAGATAGGAGTATTGCACAGGAACAATATTAAGAGAGCTGAGCAGCATAGACTGCAATTCTATATCGACAAAGGTATTTTCTCTTACAAGCTTAAAGACTATGATTCTTACAACAATGGAGGAAAATAAGCATAGTATTTTTTTTTATCACAGTCAGCATTTAAAAAGGTAAATGAAGCCTCATAAGGCTTCAGGCAAAGCAGAAAAGGGAATTATTGAAACTATTGCACCATGCCCTAGTACTAATTCACCTGAGGCTGTACATATAAATTCTCATCATGACATTTGAGAAAGGTAAAAGACTGGAAAATGAACAAAGAAGGACTATTCAGACGATAAGAGGAATGAGTAGGTGCTCTTATGAGTGACAATTAAGGGAACTTGGCTTATTAACTTAGCAAAAGGTAAGTCAAGTGTGAATGTGCTGAAGTATTTTGTCTGTGCTAGGTGGCATAGGCAGCATTGTTCAGCATAGTATTCAATGAGACCGAAATCTGGGTGGAAATTTGCAACGACATAGCAGTGTTCTTCTGGTACAACTTTCTAGGAGGGCCACAAATGCAAAAAGATGCCACAGCGAGGGAGTTGAGTCAACGAGCCCAAACTCTCGCTTTTGTTAGTTTCCTGATAATCAGATTCTCAAACCGCAGGCACTGCTGTGGTCTATGATCAGTAACTACAGCACTGAGTGTCACTGCAGCTACCCGACGTGCCAGGGCAGACGCAGCAGAAATCCAGAAACAGAGCAGATCTCTGATATAACTCAATACACATCAGACCACAGTATCTGATGCCAGGCCCCCAGCTGTGTTTGTTGAAATAAATCGAATATACATAGTACTCGTGAACTTTGGCTGCACTGCAGATTTGTGCAAAACTGTTTTCTTAACTGATTTTGATTTATTTTCTCTTCCTTGCTTTCCTCCTCTGTCATTTCAGCCAGATCTTTTAATTCTACATTTTAATCACATTATCAGTAGCACCAGTTTTTCTTTTGATTTCCTGATGAAGGCTGACGTAGAGATTAGAAATAAAACAGAACAAAAGGAGAAAGTTTGGTATTGAAACCAATATGCAGAGCAAACTTTTAAGCAATGTAATTTGTCATCTCTTAAAGCTGACTCAGACTGTATTGTTGAGCATTGTGAGGGGGCACACTGACAGATGTTAGGATGCTAGGAATTAATCTTCATACTGGTATGTGGAAAATGTTTCAATTGTATGATTTTAAAAGTATTCATCTTACTAAACTGTTGGTTTATGGCCTAATTGGAACAAATCTATGAATTCTAGTTCTATTTTCTCCAGTCTACCCTAACAGGCACAAAAACTTCTTGAAAAAATGTAACAGATACAAAATGCAGTACCATGACCTTCATTATAAACAGACTAGGCTGAGTATTTTTGTTCTCTTCATTTTTTCCAGGACCCAAAAAGCCCTGCTGAAAGGAGCTGATGCATTGTTCTGCCTGGGCTTTTCATAAAGCTTCCTAGCATGGATGAATGAGGGAAAAGAATGTTCAGGGTTGGTTTAGTTCAAAGTATGAACCAGAAGCCTTGCTAAACTAGAGGGACAAATCTTGATCCAGTTATTCGCTTTAACCATTGGTTACATATGATCCCACAGAATTAGCATGATGCAAAGTTAAAGGGGCTTAGCTTAATTATGTTTTCAAAACTGTCACAGCCTTTGAAATGTCACTGTTTTATTGAAAGAGAGGATTAAGAAAAAGTTACTATTCTTTGTACTGTTTCACATACACTGGAAAGCTGCTTCAAAACACCAAAATCCTGCCTCAAGCCCCCTGCTCTGTTTTATATCCCACAGAACTGTCCTAAGGTCCTTTGTAAATACTTAAGATTTTCTATGATAAAGAAGGAGCGACAAAATAAGACACTTGTTCCCAATGATATTGTTTGCTATTTATAAGTTTGGTGTTTTTACCTTAACAGTTTACATAGCCTTTGTGAGAAGGGGGTTTCATTTAAGTTGCTAAGAATGATGAGTAAAAGAGAGAGAGCAAGCCACAGAAATGGGACTTTATTTTGAGGATATTTTTAAATAAGCTTTTTGATCATTATCATACGACCCCAGGTTAAATAGAGGTTTCCTACCACACATCTGGGTCATTTGAATTCACTAGTTAACACAAACATCATAAACACTGAATCTGGCTTATGACCATCTAGTAATTTGCTGCTTCCATCTTCAGAATGAAATACAAAGATGGCATATGGGATAAAACAAAACATAAGTTGAGTTATAAACAGTGAACAAGTAGCTTTTTCAGGATTTATACTTTGAGAAAATTTGTAGAATTTTCTATCATCTAGCCAATTATGAAAATTTTTCATTTTTCCGGTGAACTACAAAGAAGTACTCTGTATGTACAATTACCAATCCAAAAAGTCAAAATCCCTCAGGAGGAATGCAATATATTCCATATTAATTCACATATTCTGATTATAAAAATTCAGACATGAGTGATCTTTCTGAAAATCTCTCTTCTTTTCCACATACTTTTGACATGCTAGATGCATATCAGTCCCTCTGAGCGGAGAAGATAAGCAACTGTGACATGAGGCTTACACTAACTTCACTATGTGTTGTCTGGAATTTCTCTGCTGATAATATATTCTAGAAACAGAAATGTAAACTGTAAATTATAAAAAGCAAACAAAAACAGCCTTTAGTGTTATTTGTCATTTTCTTGGGATTTTGTCAGTCTTTCAGTTTACAGTAGTTTCTTACAAGTCTTTAGCAATGCACATGAGAAAGGCTCTAGTTCTAGCTTTAGGTCCTTCTTTCTTTCAAGATGACTAAAAAAGGGATCATCACCTGAATCTATCCAGATTGGGTATTCTCAGATCACTGTATTCAATCCTGCCTTTAACTTAAACATAGAATTTTAGTGGGAGGGTCTTAAGACCTGTCAGAACAACTAAGTAGCATATTGCTCAGTGGCTCTGTCATACAGGCTTAAATAGCACTATCAATTGGAATTTGATTATCTCTATTTTCTTTTTTTTTTTTTTTTGTGCCAAAACTGACATGAGTAATTGGTGAGGGGGGAAAACAAGAGTTTGAGAACTGTAGTTATGTTAGGTTGTGGGTTTTTTTGTTTGTTTGTTTGATTGTTTGTTTGTTTTCCTAGCAGAATCAGAAAGAAATAATAATTTCTAGTTTAATATTGGAACACCGTATGTAATTTTTTTTTAAAAATGTGGAAAATTTGTTTCATCACAAAAGGCTTCTTCCTCTGCAAATGACAAAACTTGTGACTTATTTCTACTTCAGTGGTAATTGTGAAAAGTGACCAGCCATAGACATAATATTTTGGCTTTTGAATTTAAGGGGAAACACCCTTCTAAGAAAAACACTGTAATTTCTGTGGGTCTTATAATTTTCCTTAGGTGCCCCATCAAAAAAATCCAATGCTAATAAAACAATCAACCAGGATTTTCATAACCTTCCACCACACAACAGTTAGCTTGTACTTCAAACAAGAATAGTGGTAGAACTAATGTCCTTATTTATAAAAGGGAAAAAAGGAGACAGGAATCTCCACCACATGCTGGGAACATGGCACATGGTCAGAATGATCTTGCCTCCATCAAGAACACTACTCAATCCTTGGTTATCAATAGTTAGAAAATGGCAGATATTTTTACTGATATTCTTTTGTTGGAAACAGTTAAATAGCTGGCAGCCTTTTATAGTTGAATTTTGATTTAATGCTGTCTTGTATCTGACTCATGACAGAATGTCAAAGAAATGTGTTTGAGGAACCCATTCTGACAATATCAAGACATTGCATCTAACTTTACAATACACTAATGGTTTGCAGACAACTTCTCTCTCTTTGTTTATTATGCAAGGAAGTGGTTGTCTTCTCATGGGATACTAGCCCATCTGTTAGACAGCCAGACAAGATCAGCAACAGAGCTGTTTTGTTAGATTAAAAATGGCAAGATCTTATTTTCTAGTACTGTTTCCTGTATCTTGTAACAATGATTGACAACACTTCACCAAATTGGGTCAAAATCATGCCAGAAAGTCAAAAATATACAGAGCATAGCTAGGAAATATAAAAACATAAGACAAATGATTTGGCAAACTAAGAAGTCTGCTGCAAAACTCTGCATAGCAATACTGAGAGCTCAGCTGAAGGAAATAATTCATTTATCAGTTAACAGATATTTATAAAGCACAGCTGGACAAGACTTAAAACAGAGAGTAACCCATAGCTGAAAGTTTTAAAAGAGAAGAGTATTTTGGCAGCAAGTGGGTTTTCAAAAGCTTAAATTTCTTTACATGAGAGCAGAGCTGCATCCAGTCTGTGAAACATCACTGTCTCAAAACAAATTATCTCCTCCATTTTCAAGGAGAGTCTGTGATGAGGAAAGTAAGCCCAATGTTTTTTTTTTTTGTGAGAGCAGGAAAGTTATTCTCCATAATTTGGTTCATCATTTGTAAAATGGGAGCACTGCTACTACTTTTAAAAGAGATTTGGAGGGCTGTATTAAAAATCTAGTGGCAGCAACATACCAGCAATGGATCTTACACATATTTGAGGAGTATCTATTGAAAATATTGTTATGATGATACCTATTACCAGCAGAACAAGAAATAAAAAGATGATACGAGATTAACTCTCAGACCTATATTGAAAAGCACCCAAATTCACAATTTTCAATTCCTTTTCAGAATCATGCTTTATGTTGTGCTCAAATGCTTTTCTTAATTGTTTTGCTATGGTTTATTTTGTTTTAATAAGCCTCATGCTTACTAAAGGAGTCTGTAAATTTTCATGAAGAACAACTTGAAATATATTTAGCATAACCTCTTTAGAGGAGCATGGATACTAGGCAGGGTATGGTTGCTGAAAACTTTCTTAACTCTTCCAGGTTTGAATACTGCGAATACTCAAATTCTTGTGGGAAAGCAGAGTTGGATGAATACTTTCTATTGCCTGACAAAATCGGTCTAGGAAGGATGCAGATCTAAGATGTGATCGGATATGATACTCCTACAACATTTAATCTGATGCTCAAGCGGAAGTTAGCACTGATTGGAAAAAGCCAAATTTAATGTGCATTGGCCAAGAAGGAGGCAGTGGCTAATGGCAGTCACATATACAATATAGGGATTTCAGACACTGAAGCTAAGGGAATCAATTTATGAAGAAAGAAGACCGATAGTAATACTTTCTGCAGGGCTTTGAAATCAACACTGGAGAAAACTGCAAGAATGTAATTCCAGGACCAACAAGAAGGGAGACTGAGTGCACTCATCAGTTGTGGAGACATAATCATTGTACACAAGCCGTGACATGATGGTCTACAAACTGTAGAATTTCAGCTGACAAACTAAAATCAGTAGTCAGCACCTGACAGGAATTGAAGGAAGATGAAAAGAAACAGCAACTTTCACTTTTCTTTTTCGGTGACTACAAATCCTGTGTTCCTGCTTTCCCATTGCCAGCTATACTGTAACTCCCTCTTTCACTTGGGGTAGTTCCCAAACACAGACCACAACATCCCTCAAGTGCAATGAAGAGGAAGACAAACAAACAGAATGCACATGATGAAGGTACAGCTCCATGACAAATGCAGATGAACAAAAGTTTAACAGAGAAAGAGCACTGTGTTTTCCTAGAACAAGGTCACTGAGTTGGTGCTTGCCATAAATATGTGTCAAAGTTTGGTTCAAATCATTATGCAGAAATATTTGACAATGCACAGATGTTCTGTAATCACTGTACCAAGTAGTAGGGGACATCAGAAACCTGGAACTGTGGTAACATACATGGAAGACAGGGAACTGAACTGAATGTACCCAGCTTCGTAATGGAAACCCACCTTGATCATTAAGATTTCCCCAGAATAAACAGTAAGGCAATCCAACCACTCTACTGAACCCAGGGTACAGCCTTAGCCAGACCTCTGCAACAGAGATTATCCTGATGTTAGCAAGAGGCTTTTGTTGACACCAATTTTTACTCAATCCTCCTTGCTATGTTTTATTTCTCAGTTCCATGCTCTGTTTTTTCACGACAGAGTAACAGTGCATTGCTGCAAGGCCTTCCTGCTGGTGTGACAGCATGAGCAAATGTACATAAACATCTCCTTACTGCATAGACTTCAGGACTCACAGAACAGCTATGACCATTTAGCTGCTCTGGGCAACTCCAAGGTTACAGAGGCTGAAGACAGACTTTGCCTGGAACAAAGACAATATTTGTGGAAAAATAAGAAATCCATTTCAACATTGGCACAGATACTGCCTATCAACTGGTCACATATGCATCTCATGCCATTTTAAAGATTCCTGAAAATAGGATGGATATTTCTGCATTCTTTTATTTATTGTACAAAATGTAAGTTGACTTGAGTAGCCCCAAAGTGTATTGTTAACCACCTCACTATTTTTGGTGTTAACTGGAGTTTGAATTTGTTCCTGAAAGCATGTAACAGAACTAGCACAGACAGTGGTTGTTTTAGCATATAAGTACTTTTGGAATCAAGGTCTTGGCATCTCTTTCATCGGAAAACCTATTAGAAGGAATGCTGCTCTTATCTAGCAGATGTTCCACTAAAGAATTTGCTTTGTCCTTTGCAAAATATGGCTCAGAGCCCATATCCACTCCACAGTGGAGATAAGAGTGTTGTTTTTAAGGTAATGAGTGGAAGTCCCTTTACCCATAGAAAAGCTCTTTAGGAGTTTTTGACTGTGAAGAAATAAGCATTTTCCGATGAGGATCTGGCATGTCATTTGTAAACAGTTCCCATTTGTATGCCATTTTTACTACATAAATTACTCTTTCCTTATCTTAAAGAGCAAAGTTGTACATGAGAAAAGTATAATTAAAAAATATCTGCGTAAAAAGTTTGAAAGAAATGTCTTGTTTAATGGATTTAAATCCTTTCTCTGCTCAGAAATGATCTACAGTCTGTCTATTGTTATTAATTCCTTCAGTACTCCTCTTTGTTAGTCAGAAGTTTTGTGCAAACAAATTTCTCCCTACTCACTGCACACCAAATGCTGATTGTAAGTGTTCTCTTAATATGTACACCACTTGATAGGTTCAAGCTGTGCAATTGGGTGTCTAAGTCACATGGCGTTGTTTATGTTCTCAAAATCCTTTTGCCCCTAATGATTTTCATATGGTCAAGACATAAATTTTGTTTTATGATTAAATGAAACTTGGCTCTGAGGAGACAAAACTAATTTTTCAGCAGTATTTTGTACAAACAAAACTCCACTGACATAAACACATTAAAAAGGGGTTGTGAGCAGTGCCAGGGTAGAAAAAATCTACTGAGAAGATGCCAAAGTATTAGAATACTTTTTGCCCTAGTAGACCCAATAACCAGGGTTTTTATCTCACCATCGCCTAACCGCAACAGAGCGATTGTAAATTTCCTTGATTCAATATGAGCCTGTATATAATACTTGTGCTTTACATAATTTAAACCTTCACATAAAGAAATTTTACTGAAAGCATGAAGAAGATTATATAATTTCACACCACCGTTTGTGCACAAATATTTTCAGTGCCAGCTGTCGGTCTGCCAACTGTACACAATAAATATTTTTTTATTTCCACTCTCCTAGGAAAGCAGTTTTCTTTAAAACAAACGTTCACAATGTGTGTTGTTTGCTACCATTTCAAGGCCTGCTACACTAATGGAAAAGAATGTGCTAAATGTAGCATTATCATGCAGGTCAGGCAGGGCAACCCGGTACACATTTTCCCACAATCTCTGCTCATTAACATCTAGTTCCCCCATTGTGCAGATTTTTGGCTCTGTTCCATCAGAGCAGAGAAGAAAAATGTTTACAATATGCAAACTTGGAGGGACACACACAAAAAGGGGTCTTTGAAATGTCAGTCCTTTGGGATAAAAAGTTTCAAAGGGGAAGGTAAGTCAAAGGTTACTAATGGGATGTCTGCAACACCTGCTTTTAGTAGAGGTTTCATAAACAAGCTTTACTTCTCAAGAACAGCTTGGCCTAGAAAAAAACACTGCCTGAAATGTCTATGGCTAGCTTGAGGAGCCTGGTACCTATGAACAGAAAGGTCAGGTTTGTTATAACCTAACATAGCCTCTCACCCCGCTTTTATTGATAAAATGAGATTGTCTTGGTGGCCAACATTGCTCTTTGCATCTTAAAGCAGAAGGCACTAGCAACGTGGCATGCTCAGCCTCTGCTGAGGAAGAGGAGGAATAAAGTGATGTTCAGCATCAAGGCTGTAGAAAGTCATGCTCTCTGTGGAAGAATTGAACTATCACACATGGGAGTGAGTTTCACAAACTTTAAAAGTTTCCCAGCTCAGTTCATGGCCCTCATAAGGCACTTTTGGTTACCATGAGCGAGTTACTTAACTGTCATAACTCAGACCTTCAGTACTATTTTTTCCCCTAAAGGACTAAGGCATGTTTCTAAGACTTTAATGTTGAGAAACAGTCAAGATACTTTAAATCCTGCTAAATGTTCATGGAATCATCACAGAACCTCAATCCTCAGCCCTTACAAATGACTTTTACCCATGGAACATTCGTGAAACTGAAAAGCAGTACCTTCATCTCATGAGCAGCGACCCAGGAAGAGGGCTGAGTAAGATTCTTGTCCTACAGCAAAGAGATTCTGCAGCAGAAATGGCATCCAAGTCCCCAAAGAAAACTTCAGGGCTCTCCTTGAGATACCATCTTTCTTGTCCTGCAAAAAAATGATGGCAGTTTCTACATAAGCTCAGTAAATTTCCATAGAAGCAAGGAAAAAGCAGAGAGAGACAAGGTCACAAACTGGTATTTGGGTCTGACTATGCACAAAAGCTATAACCTGTGAAACTCTCCCATTTTATTTTTTTTATCACATAGCTAATTACAATTACATAAAGTTGTTATTGAAATAGCAAAAAAGATGACATTTTCCCCACAGTAAAATATTATCAAATGTCATCTGCTCTCCTGTTATTACCATTTATAATTTCTGACCTGTAGCAACCAATAGAATTGCTTCACTAGGAATTACGTTATTAACCATTACCAAATCAAGGCCTTTTTAACACTCTGTCAAGGTTGAAAAGGAAAAGCTCCAGGATGATAAATAAGATGGTGGGCATTACAATACATACAGGCACAGATGGAATCCCAAGAAACTTTATGCACTTATTTTCTAGGCTTTCCTATCCTTTACAATTTGTGGAGCATGGATGTTTGCCACAGATGATAGAAATTCAGAGTTGTTGTGATAGGATTTCTTCACCTGAATTTCATTTTTTGAATGAATAATCCTTGTTGCTATTCCTCCAGAGAACTGTCAGCACCATTAACCACTTCACATACTACAGCTGGGCACTAAGGACATATACACTTATAGAGGACACAGATGCACCACAAATTTTATTTTAAAGCACCTAATGTATTTCTACATGTGAATTTATCCAGATGGAAAATTTTCTACTCAAACCTTTTTCTAAGCTACAACTATCCTAAAAAGAAGCAGTGTACACTATTCTAGATACTTTTTTTGTGGTGGTAATGATTCAGTCACATTATTTCTGAACTGAAGCATAGACAGAATACAGAATACTTCAGACAAACAACCATGAAGAATTTAATATCTTTTTAAAATGTCAGACAATGGATGCAGTGTAGAGACAGCAGAAACCATTTGTTTCACATAAGACATAGCTGGACAGCAAAGTAAACACAAGGAGTGCATTCTGTATACCTTATAAACATAAATTAATTTTATTGATAAAAACAGCAGAAACTGAGAAATGTCATCAATAAACTATTTGCATTTTTCACATTTGCAACTCTAGAAGTTCATCTGGACAACTACAATAAGGTTTAGAGAAGTTTGCAAGGATGACCGTGCTTCTTATTTCACATGTTTTTCGCTCCCATAAATTCACTGAGCTTTCACTGCCTTCAGTGGAGCTGTTCCTTTTTAGACTATGTTGAGATCAGAATAGGGATTTTTGTAAATGGCATGTCAAGAAATATGTTTAAGTCAAATGTAAGCCTTTAGAGTAAGGGTTCTGCTTTTGTTTTACGTAATGATATGCTATGGAGAACAGCTTTCTTATTTTATATTCCTTCTCATACCACCCATGACTCTTCTCTTTATGTATTACTTTGGATCTTTTCTTCTTGCTGTTCCTATTATAAACTATGTTTCTCTTGTGCCGTTTAAACATCATATCAATGTTTTCAAACTTCCTGATTTTTTTACCAAAAAAACATTCAGAATTTCTGGTGGGACTTTCAGTTGGGCAGATGACTGTATATAGGCTGAGCAGTTCATACTAACTTCTGTAAAGTGATAGAGGAAGAGCTGGCTCCATCAGTGTCTGTTCAGCAGGCTTCTCCACATAAGAAATCATAATGTTTTGCCCTAAGTGGTTCCAGGGAAGTCAAGCATCATTGTACAGGTGTTAAATCAGAAGGTAACAACATTCCCAAAAACAGCCATTCCCTTGAGTGTGTAATAAACAGACCAATTACAAAATTATGTTTGAACTCCAGTTTAACAGTATAGAACAGAAAGCATAAACAACAGAGGATCATTGTGATGCATGGTATGACTCAGGCCTTCTTTAAACCTCTAGGCTTTACGCTAGTATGCATAAGAGAAATGCTGACATACCAGGTGATTTTTGTTTGACTGCTCAGAACTAAAAATTAGTGCTTGAACAATCAAAAACCTTGTTCACTTTCTTATCATATCCAGCATCTGGGAAATATTCACCTGTATAAATTATTTCAGTAACCAGTTTCTCTTTTCAGGACTGGATTTTTATATCAGATCACTACTTAAGGGTAGGGCTCTGGAAACAGGCTTAGCAGAAAAATATGAATCTGTGGTACTGGAAGCCCACCTCCCTTAGGGCAAAAAATCTCAGCTAAAGCACCTAGACAGCATATTAATAGCTATAAAAGACTCTTTCTTTGCTGACCACAAATATGCTGTGGTCAACAAGAGGTCTACTCACTGTTTTGTTAAAAACAGTGATGATTTATTTTACTTCAGCCATGTGTGAAACTAGTCACCACATTATGAATAATAATATCCTCTTAGTCTCAATGGAGCTCTTTTTATACAGAAATATCCACAAAGCATTTAACTAAATACTCAGTATAGCAACCCATTGGATGACCACTAAAATATAGCCATATCTGAGATGGAACAGTGCAGCAATTTAACAATGCATGGCAGCAGAGGAGAAAGAGTAGAAAAAAAATCCATTAGAAACCAAAGTAAGAGGTGAAGTAAAATGTAACTGCCTTAATTAGACATGAGCTTTGAGTAGAGCTAAAATGGTAAGTTTGAAGAGCGCCCTGGAATCTCTATGCCTACAAGAAATAATCAGGAGTTTACAGTTTCTCAAGAGGACAAACTCCAACAGCACAGTGCCCTCTACTGTGAAATTAAATCCATGGAGGCTCAGGATTATGTATTAAACCCCTAGGTCAGTTTAGCTTCTCCAGTTCTGTCCTGAAGTTATAAAATCTGAGGAAAGTCAAATTCAGGTGGTAAAGGTTCAGCCTGGACACCCAGGACCAAGCAGGTGTCCTCAGCTGTGTGAAAAACAGCTTGGCATCTGCCAAGCTAGCTCCTCCTAGCTATTTCCAAAATGACAAACAGGATGAGTAGAATAAAATTTGGTGATTAAGTGCTTTTTAAATATATACAGTTCTAATACTTTTGATATTTACTTTCCCGCTGATTCATCTCACTGTTTAGATATTATGATCCATCTCAACAACAGTTTGTAACACAGGCAAAATTACAGAACTGTACTGTGTGTTACACCTTTGAGTGGCAAGAAATCCCCAGTTGCTATGTGGAAACAAACGATCCAAACAAGCATCCCTTTAGGCGGGAAACCCTCCTCCCAAAATAAAACATAAAGCAACACTATTCTTCCCTGATGCTGCAATACACTCCCTAACCCCCAAATACATATGTACACAGATACACTTCACTTCAAGATCTAGGAGATCTCAAGAGGTTGGCAGCTGCTGTAATGTTTTTCCCTACCACCTTCTAGCAACCTGCAGGAAACAAAGTTTATTCAGGGAATTTGCTTCACAAGCAAATTGCCTTTAGGTCTAGCATAAGGCACATTTCTTTAACCCTTTTATTTTCCAGCATAAATATAGACCAAGTATGTGAACACTCATTCATTCCAGATACTAATATGTGCACAGATGAGACAAAGCTGCAGTGTAGAACACCACTGCTTACTGTTACACAGAAAATATTCTGAAATGACAGTGAAGAGT
Organism: Urocolius indicus; assembly: GCA_013401255.1. Classification (NCBI taxonomy): domain Eukaryota; kingdom Metazoa; phylum Chordata; class Aves; order Coliiformes; family Coliidae; genus Urocolius; species Urocolius indicus. The sequence goes on along the minus strand of WBNH01009915.1, from coordinate 205,192 downwards.
GTGAAATAAAAACCCATACAGAACAAAACAGAATAATTTTCTGATTAAATCTTGGGTAAAAGAAGAGATGCCCAGAAGCATCCTCTCTTCCAAAAAACTCTGCTGAACAGGTGGGGCAAAAATTGCTTGCACACAGCATCCTGCAGTTCTTTGGTGGTTATAATGTCAATCTGAGTAAGTCATTTGTTGGCCTTAATTTGCCAGAAGACTCCTGAGCTATGTTTACATGCAGGTAACTAAAGGAGATGCATGAAGTGTAGTCCAGTCCTAACACAGTTTTGTGCATTTCCTTGGGTGTGTATCATGGGTTTCAAGGAAATATCATTACTATTCAATTGTATATCAAGTAAAACTCAAGTTAAAAAGAAAAAAGAAGAAAAGAAAAAATCTGCAAAGTTGTAAGGAATAATTTGGCAATATGATTATTTTCTTAGTTGTGAAGTTTTCCTATGAGACTCTGAAGAAGATTACAAGATTGATGTACCCTGTAAACTTCAAGGAGTAGTCTAAGCTATGTAATCATACATTGTTACAGAAATTTTGTTGGAGTTTTCAGTTCTGAAAATCACCTGTTGCACTCCCTCTCTAAACACACATACACACATTTCTGCTACTGCCCATATGCAAAATCTTTACAGTCAAGGTTTTTTCATCCTTTTTTTTATCTCTGGAATGTCTTTGTGGTCTGGCTAGGAAATACAGAGCTGGGATAACACAGGGAATGCGAAATGCATATATGTTCTGCAGAGAAACAATCCCAAAATGCCAGATTTCAGTTTGACTTAGCTTGAAAGGAACGTTTTGTACTTGCTGCTTTTTGAGAAATCAGATCTCTTTTAAAATGCTTACCCAATAACATGTTCAAAAGCCTAGATCATACATGAGTTTTGTAAAGTCACCGTCAGAAATACAAAATTCTTTCTTTATTATACTTGCAAAAAATCACAGATTACTTATGTTACTTTCTCATAGCTAACTGACCTCACTTAATTTTCAACTAGCAAGGAAAAAGACAAGGCTGAAAAGAAATTGAGATGAATTATAGTTTAGAAAGACTTTCAAATAAACCAAACATTTGCTGTATTCAATAATGTTCTTTCACTGCTATTAGCATAGCCCAATAAGCACAATAGCAGTGGAGCTTTTGGATAAGTTAAGAGCCTTTTTTTAACACAGAAAAAAACCCCACTTGTTTACACTTTAGCAACTCTTTAAAGATTACAAATGAAGCTCAAAAAGGCAAATACTAGTATCAACACAAGATGTTCCTCGGGTTTGAAAAAAAAAATAATCAGAGCTCTGTTAGGCTTAGATGTTGATATTAGATCAAAAAGTAAAAGAGCATTTTCCCCTTGAATTTCTGGAGACAGACACTGTTTGCTGAAGAATGTAAAATTCAATCCCCTAGGGAATGCCAGAGGCTTTTTGGCAGACTCCGTGAAACTCAAGTTGAGTCTTTTCTGTAACAACTAACATTAGAAAGAAAGGAGAGGGGGGAGGGGGAAGGAAGAAAAGGAGGAGAAGGAGACATAATTGCTTTCAATGTTTACATGGCTCTGGCTTCTTCAATCTGAAAAAGTATCAGACTGCAAACTCTGGACTTAATCTAACTTTATACAATTGACAGGTGGACTTCAACTACTTCTAATTATTCTAAGTGGGTATTTAGTTAGCTATCTCAACTCTTTTTGTAAAAACAATGGGAAAGAATGCTCAAGTTTATAAGAAAATAAGAAAATGTGTTCTCTCATATTTGTACTTGTTCAAGCCCTGTGCCATCTAACAATGTCAGCTTTGTGTCTAGAAAGACCAGTTAACTGGCCTAACATCAGGGTGGGCATGCATTTCACTGCCAACCTCCGTCCAAACACTGTTTAACAATTGTTCTCCATTCAAGCTGAACAGATGGAAGAAAAATTACTCTGAGGAATTACAGTCCTATAGGCATAAATTATATGGATGCTTAGCAATAGGAGTGCTCAGACTCTCGAGGATAGGGCATGCAAGCCTAAGCTGTCTTCACCCTTAGGAACTAGACTGGCAATGTTGCTTCCGTATTTTTGAGGTATACATAGCCTTGTTGGCAATTTTCTAATTATCTTCTACTGAAAGAAATTCTGTATCAATATCAAAGAAAACAAACATAAGCTCTGATTGCTCTACTCTCCCTACAGTCCTCTTTTAAAGACTTGAAAGTGTAATTGGCTTTCCCTGTTCTTCCAGTATACTTTTCATAGAATCATAGAATCACAGAACGGTAGGGGTTGGAAGGGACCTTTAGAGATCATCTAGTCCAACCCCCTTGCGGAAGCAGATCAACCTAAATCAGGTCACATAGGAACATGTCCAGGCGAGTCTTGAAGACCTCCAAGGAAGGAGACTCTACAACCCCTCTGGGCAGCCTGTTCTACTGCTCTGTCACCCTCACAGTAAAATACTTTTTTTCTTATATTTAAATGGAACTTTTTGTGTTCCAGCTTCATCCCATTACCCCTTGTCCTGTTGCTAACTACAATATAAAAAAGGGATGCCCCAGCCTCTTGACACCCACCATTTAGACATTTGTTATTATTAATAAGATCCCTCCTCAGTCTTCTCTTTTCTAGACTAAATAGCCTCAGTTCCCACAGCCTTTCCTCATATGAAAGATGTTGCACTCCCCTGCTCATCTTGGTAGCCCTGTGCTGGACTCTCTCCAGAAGTTCCCTGTCCCTCTTGAGTGGGGAAGCCCAGAACTGGGCACAGAACTCCAGATGAGGCCTCACCAGGGCAGAGTAGAGGGGGGAAAGAACCTCCCTTGATCTGCTGGCCACATTCTTCTTGATGCATCCCAGGATGCCATTGGCCTTCTTGGCCAAGAGGGCACATTGCTGGCTCATGTTTAGTTCATTGTCAGCCGGGACTCCCAGGTCTCTCTCTGCAGAGCTGTTCGACCCCCAGCCTATACTGGTGCATGGGATTGTTCCTTCCCAGATGTAGCACTCTGCACTTGTCCTTCTTAAATCTCATAATATTCCTCTCTGCCCAATTCTCAAGCTGGTCAAGATCCTGCTGAATGGCAGCACAGCCTTCTGGGGAATCAGCCAGTCCTCCCAGTTTGGTGTCATCAGGGAATTTGCTGAGGGTACACTCTGTCCCCTCATCCAGGTCATTGATGAAGATGTTGAACAAGACTGGCCCCAGCACTGATCCTTGTGGAACTCCACTGACCACAGATCTATTTATTAAGACCGGATGTTTAATATTTTTAAGCAAGTATTGCCCTTCTTTTTCAGTCAACCTTATAATTTTTTTTTAAACTGTATGGGACTAACAGAAAGAGAATATAAGATTATATGGGAAAAGAGAAGAAATATTGAGTCAAACCTTGGATTTAGATCTAATGTGTCATGGTTGGGAGCTCAAAAAGAATTTTTAATATATCAAAATTAAATGTTTTCAAAAATTCCATCCTTGAAACACAACTTATTTTGGCCTAGAATCTTCTGCTCCATGTCTATATTTGCATAGTAACCTATTTGTATGCAATTCAGGCACTGTTTTACCAGAGGAATAATATGTTCTGCAATTCCTTCTTCCTCCACCAGTAACATCTGAACTACCTTTCATATTCTTTCTTGCTCTTGCAAACGATTGTTTCAATTACATATACCAAAAATAATTGTGTAAAAGATACTGCACACGTGAAAGCATCTCCATAGTAAAGATGCTGTGAGTAAGGAAATTGAGATTACTGGGAGAACTGATAAAAGGATAGATAACCAATGCAGGTCCAGTCCAGTGAATGGGAATAGATATAAAGTGATCAGCTATAATAGCATTAATGAAAAGATTTGTTCACTTGAGATCACTTTCTGGTAAATAGATGGTCTCGTGTTATTAATAATTGATTACATACAGTGATACAAAGAGCTTAGAAACAAGTATGCAAGCACTGCAGTTCAGTTCACTCTTTATATATGTCTATATTATAACACCAATACCTGGCTTGATTATTATTTCTTCAGTGATTCTTTCTATTTGCAATGATGAATTAAAGCAAAATTTTGGGGATTACAAGTGAGAAGTTACACGCAACCTGAGCAAGACTCAGTTGGACAGTAATACTGTCTAACTAGATCATTAGCTAGATTATGCAGTAATAATATCCACAAGAAACAATTAAAGCAGAAAAAGGCAACAGCTCTCCACTCACACAACAAGTGCTTCTTACTGAATTTTAAAATTTATTCAGATATATGTGTCAAATAACTGCAACAGATAGTTGCTGAAAGGGCATGTTAGAGAAACATAAACCCCAGTGTGATTACCCTTTCCAGAATAACACTTTTCTGAGATATTTTGCTAAAGAAAAATAAACCTATAGAAACCTATAGAAAAATGGTTCTCTGATTTTCATTTCTTAGACTACTCTGAATCATCTGTTGCTCAGAAAAGGTAATATAGGACATTTTGTAGTTTCACCCATCTTTCATGCTAACCTATGAAAAAAGAAATAAATGTATTTTCTGAAAAGCCATACCAATCTTCCTTCTGGAACATTGCAGAAGTCTGTTGTTGAGGTCCTAGTTGTTGGTTTAGCAAAGACAATATGGCAGACTGCATAGTCAACATAGATAGCAGGTGCACAGTAGTAATCTATAGAAAGAAAGAAAAAAGGTGGTTTTTTTTTTCAGATTCTGAGTCAGACTAAATACTCACTAGTTATTCTAAGTCCACTTCTAACCCCTACCACTCTGTCATTCTGTGTAAAGGTTACTATGCTAGGGACTCATATATTTATCAGTTAATCTGTCCCAAAGCCACGGAAGGTAATTAATGAAAAAGACAGTCAGGCATGGCTTCAGGCAGTAATTCAATATTACTCTAAATCTCTGCATGAGCAAACCTGTGAACCAAAGAGGAAACGCATACTGTACAAGGACACTTGTCTTCTGAAATGTGATCCCCCATGGAGTTTTCAGATGAAGGACTTTTCCAGTGATTAACTCAGTACACGTTTGAGTTTCATTATTTAATGTTTTAGGTGACTGGCTATTTGTAGTGCACATAGAAGAAAATAAGTTTTCCGTGAATAAAATCAGAGTAAAAGGCAGATAACAACTAAGCCATCTCAGGTCACTCAGAGTCCCACTGCTCCTTGCTGAGATGGTAGGACAGTGTGTGCTCTTTTTTTGATAATGATGTCATATTTTTCTTATACTTTGGTGGCAATAGATCTATATTAAGATACATAGAATTTATTTCCCTTCCTATCAGGTTTATTAAGGATCAGCAGAGGGAGGCATTTGGACTTAGCAGAACTTGTGAACATGCACTGAAAATGTCACAATTACACCACCTTTCTGTGTGGTTCAGCAGTCTTCTGCTTCAGGGCCTTGCACACTAAGTGCAGCCAGGAAACTGAGCTTTCCTTGCTTTTTATAGAAGATAAGAGTCCTCAAAGCTGACTTGTAGGTGTGGCAAGGAATATGGTTGGCAAATATTTGTCCAGGACTTGAGGAAAGGTAAAGCATTATTTGTCTCTCTGCTCATCTATTACTAAGCAAGAATCAGCTAAGATACATTCACCAAATGAAAAGATCTCTCCAGTGAAATCTGCTGGATATATATGTTCTTTGCCAAGAAATTATTTGTTCTGCCACACTTCTGGGAAAACAAAATGCCAAAGAACAGATAATGAGAACAGAAATCCAGCAAAGAAATTCAGATAAGAGTTAGATAAAAAGTAAAATAAAATTTCAGAGCTTTGAAATTGTCATTTTAATGCACTGTAAGTCTTCCTAAGTTCACCGAGCTCTGGATTTGCTGGGATACACTCCATCAGAATGTCATTTTACTCTCTGACAGAATGTGATATTTTAAGCCTGTTTATGTTCTTTTAGTTCAGCAGTATTTTCATGGGCTGCCTTTCTCTTTTACAGATCAAAGACATAATGCAGAATGCACTGACAAACTCAATTCTGGATTACATATGGATGTGAAATGGTGTTCCTGCACTGTGAAACTTTTTCAGCTTTCAAGAAAAATATTTTCTTGTTCTCTGCTGAGATGAAAAACGAGGCTTTCTGAAGTTTTATGCAAAACAACAATAACTCAGGAGAGATCCACACAGTCCCAGTTAAAAGCCTGGTGGTTAGAACTCTCATTTATCTCATTTGGGCTGAAGACTTGTTACTAAATTTCCCTCACCCTAGGAAACATTGTTGAATAAAGGACTGGTAAAATTTCTGTCACAGCACTGATCCTCTCTGTCCTGCAGCAGAAAAGTCCTGGCAGAAGACTAATCAAAATCAGAAAATTTGTATAAAAATTTGTAATGAAGGAAAAATTCAATCAGACTAGTCTAGTTTTTATCAAGCCACTTACCAGAAACAAAACAGACATTAAACAGAGATGATGAAATATTTAAAAACAAAGTAACACCAAGGAAATCCCCCTCAAACCCAGAAAGGCATCAGCTCCAAGCATTTCTGACAGTAGTTCTGACATTGTAGTATGCAACACTCTTGGCTTCCTAGATTAATAAACTAAACAGCTACCAACATTTATATTTTCAAATGCTATTTATAAAGCTTTTCAGATTTTTGTTGGGATTTTTTTTTAAAGAATTATCAGCTTAGCTAAGGGCTTCCAAAGTCTGGCACTTAACACACTTTATGCACAAACAAAAAAAAATCTGGGCTTCTGACCTTAACTGAAAAGGTCAGGACTAGAGGAACACTTCTGCCCTCTACCCATACAGCTCCTACGGAAAGCCTTTACCTGAGGCTGTGGCTGGTTTTGCCACCCGCTGCATTAATGTGGTACAACAGAGATCTCTTTGTAGGATACCAGTACCCAAGCAAACGAAGGTGAGGCACCTCTAGATAACAAGACCCATGCAAGAGCCACATCTGTGTTTAATAAGGTGGTACACAGCAATGTGTTTATATTCTACACTGCCAATATTATTTCAGGTGACTTGGGAAACAGCCCTACACAAGGTTGCATGCAAGTGATCTTTGTACCTGTATGAGGCCAAGAGGAAACATATGGAGAGAGGTGTATGGAAGAGCTGCAACAAAGCCGGGAGGTCAGGAAGCCTTCTTAGTGAAAGTCACTGCAAAATTGAGACTGCTGCATCTTGGCAGAAAGTGAAGTTTTGTAAAAGATGTGACTGTTATTTTTGTATGCTATGTAACCTGCAAGGCAATTTCTCCTTTGTCCTCTCCCTTCCTTTTTCCCATTCTCCTTCCTTATTCTCTCTTTTTTTTTGTTTGTTTTGTCTTCTTTTCTTTTTCCTTCTCTGCACTAGATTTTCAAAGCTGTTCCAGATCTCTTTAGAGAGACTATTACACAGTAACTACACATATGATCTCCCTCTCATTGTGTCAACAGTGAACTGGGAAAGCTTGTTCCATCTGCCTTATACCAAGGTTTGACATCAGCCACACGGTGACTTTTGATTAGCAAGAAATATAATTAAATAATATCATTATAAAACCTTTAAAGTTTTTATAGGTTAGGCACTTTGATAGTTATGTTCATTTTAATTTTTTAACTTTCATTTAGACACCATATATACTAGAAGATTTCTATCTCTTTTGGATTAAAGTCATCATATAACACAGGAGATCTAAGCCTAATATAACTCAAACCAGGCCTGGAATCACTGATCAGAACCCTTTTTGATGTGCATGTGATGATCAGTATCACTCTCTATCATTCAAACAATGAATAGACTAAGATATTTTTTTAATAGAAAGTTAATTAAAAATACTTCTGCAATTTTAATAAATATATTGCTTTTAAATAAAAAGCTAAATGTCAGAGTGTAACTATTGTGATGACTGAACAGTTTCCACATTATAAATAAAATACATGTGTTTTAGAACAAAAGCTAGAACATGCCCCACATACTTTTTCAGTTGTTGCTTAACATATCTGGAATATATTAAAAAGTCGTATACAGTTATAACTCAAACAATGCACATATGTCATGAAATACATAACTCTTTGTACAGAGGACTAATGAACAGTCAGAATCACTTTTTTCAAAGTGACACCATTGCAGTGTGAGTGCTGTTGAACCCAGAACAGGCACACCAAGTTACATGTTTGACTCTTATATTAGATAAAAATTCCTTCCCTAAATTCAACTTTCCTGGCTGAGCTGTCATTCCAAACATTATCCTTATAGAATAAGAGTTGCTACCAGCACAGCTGGCTTTTTTTATTCTGTTATGACAGCTTTACCTGAGGTTAATGACGTAAAACTGGAATGACAAAATTTCTATAAATTGACAGTAAGAGTTTCCTGTGTTCACAGGCAGTTCATTCATACTTTTCCAAGTCAATGACAAAGATTCCTTTGACTTCAGCAGTGGCAGACCTTTATCCATACGAAACACAGGCTTTGACCCCATCTTTGTGTATATTCTTGCAGTTAAAAATTTCTCCACAAAGCTGTGGAAAATAGGCTATCTAAAACCACAGAAAAATATCTGTAATTATCTCTCTGAGGCAATTTCTTCATTTAGATGCACAAAGAGACACAAAAACTATAGGAATTTGCTTATTTGAATGTGAAGATGCTTGGCCTCAAATTCACAGCTCAGGAAATCCCTTAAAAGGCAATGAGACATCAATGTGAACAACCATATATTATTTCTCTTTAGTACTTTTTTAGGAAAATAGATCAGCAACATGTTCCCCTTTTAAGCTTTATTCAACTTCCTCTGAAAAACAATGGAAGATGCCTAGACACTTCAGTGCTGAGCTGAATTTGGACATGAGCTTTCCGAGACGTAGCTAAGAAGCTAGTGCTTTATACAGGGCTCATTTCTTAAATAATTAATTGTACTATAATAAAATATTGCTTTCACTGTATATCCATTCAAACAAACTATACCCTCAGCAGTCAGTCCTGGGAATCTCTTTAAATCAATCAGACTAATTCACCTACTCACCAATAAGATGCAGTAGAGAATAAGTCTTAACTTTTAATCGAGAAGAAAGACTAAGCCTGCTTCAGACTTTAGAAGTTGGGCATAAATTTTTATTTGTTCCTTTCAACTGTTTTTTTTTTTTTACTTCCTTGTTATTTAACAGCAAGTTGCCTTAACGAAGGGAGCAAGTAATAAAGCACTTTCACAATACTGCAAACTTTAACATTAAGTTGGCAGAAACAATCCATTTTTAATAATAGTCTCTCTTGGTAACCTTGTATTTTGACCCAAGGTGAAAGGTGAAGATTAAATCTCTTCCACCTTTCTGAATGCAGCTGCTGTGCACACAGACTTTAATTGATGTGAGACTTAGCTTTGTAACTCAAGACCTTCTCCCGCCTGGAGCATTGAAAACATGCAATTCAAGGCTCAGTTACTGCTGATAGCAAGTCCCTCTCAGCTGATGGTGTGGACAGGAGAATAAAGTCTTTGTCACTATCTATCTTCCATCAGAGTGGCTTTTTTTCTTCTTCATAGCTCTCAGTATTCAGGTCAGACCTGTAATGGTGGCCGCTCATCAAAAAACAATATAGAGTGAAACAAACTGAAAAATGCGACAAACTGCCCATGGGTGAACAAAGTTGTGATGCTGGAGCAGAGATCTGCTTTACACTCAAAAGGCAACACGTGCCTGAGTTTTTTGCAAAGAGGGATTGTTCTTTTTTCTTTCGATCCCCTTTTGCACCTAAGTATAAAGGTATTCCAAATTTGAAACAATTTATTTGTTTTCTTCTCAGCTACAACTACCTGCATACATTCAGGAATGAAGCTATTGTCCTTGACATCCTAGTGGGTCTAGTTAAGTTATTCTTTAGGACATTTAACCACAGCTGACTGCTTGAACAATGTTAATACTCTGACTACTAGCCTAGAAACAAGTCTCTGAAATCAGGGACCAAGTCAAGACACAATACATAAATTGACAAAACAGATAAGATTCCTTGAGCATTTCTAAACTTACACTGCATCTACTGATTTTCAAGAGTATCTAAAGGCATCAGAAGCTAATAAAAACCACTTTACAACTCTGACTTGGATTTCAATAAAGAAATAAAGACTTGCTGGGACTTGCTGCACAGTCTTCTCAGATACTTAAGATATTATCCTACTTGAGGCTCTAGCCACAAAGCAGCATCTCTAACACATGGCAACCAAAAGCAAATGCTGAGTTTAGATGGAGGACCTGTATGTCATATACACATCAGACTAATTACTTCAAAACTAAAAGGAATTGACTTTTTGATAGATACTGGCAATGATTAAGATTGTGCAAAAACATTCCCACAATACCATACTAAACTTTTATATACAAGACTATAAAGTTAACATGTATTATATATGCATGATGTAAACAGACTGCATTTTTTCACCGGAAAAAGAAAGAACTAAAAAAAAAAAAAAACCAAAACAAACCAAATAAATACCATCAACACTGTTCACCTTAAAAAGCAACATCCAAAAAAATCAAACCAGAGATCAGAACCAAAGAACAGCATGTGCTTCCAGTCCAGTTTTCCAAGTCATATCTATCACTTTATGATTTTAATACCAGTACTTGGCAAAATTCAGTTTTGTAATCACTGTTTGAGCTGAGAGGTCCAAATTACCAAAGTGAAGACTTTTTTTCCACCTCTTACCAGACCCAGGTGATAGGACTGGATCTACACTGGGGTTTCCAGAACACAAGACAGCCTGTGTAGCTAGATAGCATTACATTTAAAGGCCAGTGCAGTATAAACTATGTTTGAACTAGAGGGATGTTTCTGACGAATCTCAAACCACACTAGTAATCCCCTAAGACTCCAGACACTTTCACAGAGCAGCATTACCAGAAGATCATCAAGTACTGTGGAGCTTAGTGCAGGCAGTTTAGAGAGTGACAGTGAACAGAATATTTTAATGTGGGAATCACAGACATTGTAAGGGAAATCATTTAGTTTATGGTCTATAATTCACTAGCATCTTGAAGGAGAAAAAGTGAAAGCTGAATTTTACCCCTCTGAGAGTTAAACTTATGTGGCATGAAAATCAAGACGTCTAAATGAATTCAGCCATGTTTTTAAGGGCTCTAGGCATTTAGTTTGGTTATTCACCTTGTTAATACTTGCACCCTTTTTGAAGAGTGGCAAAAGTGAAGTTGCTGAGGAACCTGAAAGGCCTTGGAGCAAAAGCTGTGCTTTCTGGTGACAGAAAGTGTTTGTAAAACTTCATTCCTCCTCAGCAAGTAGGAGCCTGGCTTCTCCCTGCTTCTCACTGCTAGTTAGATGGTCATACTTGTGAGAGTAAAGTTATCACTTCATGAGAAGATACACTTCAGTGTTTCAAAGTCTGTGGCACTTTGTGCAACTACAGGCATCTCCACAGCCTCCTCTGAACTAACCATCAATTAATATCTGATCAAATACAGCCACAGATTATTTTTTTTTTTCAAAAGGAAGAAAAATATGTTTTTAAGGGACTCTCAGAAGAGTGCCGTATATGAAATGTAACTTACTTTATGAACCAATTCTAAATGACCTGCTAATTAAGCACCAAGTGATCTGTTAATAGAAGTAATTACAGAGGGTTCAAGAGATCTTGAATCATATTATTATTCGCAGCCTGAAATCTGCTATCCTGTTACATTTTGTAATTGATTATGTACTGTAACTGAGTCTACAGAGGCTAGAGACAGAGGTGGGATGGAAAATTTGGCATCACTGACCTAGTCCTGAGTTATCACCTGAGTCATTATTGCATTAGCATTCTTGAATACAAGAAAAAGAGGAGGCAAAGGTAAAAATAAGTAACTAGGAATAGATCCTATTTAAATACAAAAGCTAATTCAGGAAACAGGCTGAAGTGTAGAGGCATTAATGCATTATTTTGCTGAACTCTGGGTCAAAGGCAGATAGTTACAGAGAAAATTATGTACCTATAGGGTATAATACTGTCAGAGCAGTCTAGGATTTAAAGCCACAGCCCTCTATGGTGCTTTTATGCAGCACAAACTAGCTTTATTCACATCAAAAATTACTTTTCCCTTTTCTTTTCCTGGAGATGTAATATGCTACAGGACCGGATTTAGCTTACAAGAATCCAAAGTAACTGTAGTGTGTAAAATCAAAAAGAATCAACTCCCTTCTTATAAGGATCAGCCTCTTGTTTACTCTTTCATTCAACACAGGGTGTTAAATTTTAGGGAGGAAAGAAATCTTAGGAAAAAAAAATGACTCATCATCATTTTGCCACAAAATTGTTGAATGAAATGAAGTGTGAGGGAATTTTTACAATTCTGATTGAACTAACTGTAGTAAATTGAGCCTCACTTCAATTTCCATGGACTTGTTCAATTCCATTTTTGATAAGGATCCAGCAAGGTGCGCTGGTCCACTGTATCTTACTGAATGCAAAATCCTGTACAATTTTTATATAACCTTCTTACACCTGCTCCCACAACTGTTTATTTGGCTGAACACTTGGTTATTCTTGTAGTTTAGGTATTTTCAAGCAATTTACATTACCTTGGAACACCAAGGGTTAAGACTGTACTGAAGCACTGATACAGTGAGACAGTAGTTTTGAAAACATTAGTCTTGTCCTCTCTAGCTTCAGAGCCCCTTCTCTGAAATAAGATTATTTGCTTGACTTGCTATAAGCAAGGAATAGCACTACTAACCTGTGTACTCTTAAATAGCTTATTAACCTGACCAGAAGCATTTCTCAGAACAGTAGACCATACTACAACCTTGTCATGTGTGTTTCACACAGATTACAGACAAAAGTGTTTGGACCTTGCTGTTGATACATGCTACATTTGAAACAGCAGGAACAGGAGGATAGGTACAGATCCATCTACTCACTTTGCTATATTAGCTGGTACAATCAGGTTTATTGGCCTTATAAAAGAAGAGGCTTCTCCCTTTAGACTTGTGCAATAAACAGCACAATAAAGACATTTGGGACAGAGACTTTGAACAAGGTGACATGAGGGCAGGTGTGGAAGAAGTTCTCAAGGGAAAGTTAATTATGCAGCTTAGGGAGTTGTTATCAAGTCTGATAGGCTAGAAGCAGAATTTGAGGTCCTTCCAACTCATTAAACAATGTCTTCCAAGAAGGCCTAATTGAATAAGAGTTGAGATTAGTATTGAAGGATTTTTCTACTGAACTTTACTGCCTCACAGATCCCACAAGGGGTAAAAAAGACTCAAAGAAAGACAAATGCAATTAAGTGTACTTACTAATGATTGGAATAGCACAGGTAGACCATGAGGCTTAAGTAGGATTCATAGGTACTTGAGAAATAAAAAAACCCAAGTTTTATTTTATTTTGCAGATTCGAAGTTACTTGTGAGGCAGATAGAAACAATCACATACCCTCTTTTCGAGGAACAATCATTGGCAAACAAAAAAGAGAGTAAATCTAAAAGGCATATGTTGTCTATAAATATGGCTCTGTATGAAATAAAACAAGTCAGTTTAACCTATTGAAAAGCACTTCTCAGAATTTCTTAATCCTGAGATCAAACATGTGTGATACAGAACATGGAAACTTCCAGCCAATAAAGCATTAGTAAATTTCTGGTATATCAAATACATTCGGCTACATAATTATTTTCTAAGCAAGACAGTGTGAACTAAATTCTCTTTATTCATCTCACGAGCCCAAGTCCCCAGATTAATTTAAATACTTGTCTCTCAGTGGGAGTTGTCTATTTAAAGTAGTTTTGAGGGTCTGGGCTAGGGCTCTCAGCTCTTCATTGACTTAAAAAATGTGGTATGGTTGCTTTATGCAGAAAAGGACTGGCCCAAAACAGCATTTCTGTAAGAGGATTAGAAAAAATCCATTCTTTTAATGACTGGCTAGATGTTTGCTCTCCTTAATACTCTTTGTTATTCCTAATTATCAACATAAATTCTTTAAACCAATGTTGTAAGTAATCTGTAATTTTATCCAAGGTATTGTTGAATGGTCCTTTTGAAATGATCTGATTATAGATTTCTTTAGACCATTCAGCTAAATTCCCATGCTTGCCTATATAACAGCACCTCTGCCACTTCTGGGAGATTCCACTAAGACTTGTGGTGCTGTGTTTACCTTTAGCCCCAGCCCAGGCAAATCAGGAGCTTCACTGGAGGGGAAAGATGTGTTTAGGACTACCAGAAAAGACTGACACAGAACATATTTTCTAGTATCATTAATGTTACCTAGCAGTTTGTGCCACAACTTCTTTTGTTCCAAAAACTAGTATTTTCATAGTATCGTTTGACAAAGATAGAAACTTTTTTTACCCAAAATCTTGTATACCAATCAAATCTCTTGGATCCCGAGTAATTTTGAATGAGGCTTTCTATTTACATGCCTACAGATGGACATCAGCACCTAACATAGCTTCTTAAAAATCCTGTCTGAGGACTAAATTTAATCCCACTAATATAGTCCTATGTTACAGGATAGTGTGTGATAACAGGCCTTTTAAAACAGACGAGATGTATTTTGCAATTTAGAAAATGACTCTGAGGAACAATTTGTCAGTTTAATGAAAATCTGAAACTACAGCTTTACATAATAGATTTAATTGTAATGTCTCTGCTGGAATGATTTCTTTCAGATGGGTTATTTGAAGGATTGAATGAGGGATTTCACAGCTGAAAGAAAGAAAGGATTTATCCTAAGACCCATGTAAGCAAAACACGTTTAAATTTCATAACACAGTGCCTTTGACTCTGTGGGTCTATTGTTTTCGCATGTCTTGAGATGTAGGAGATACTTCTAGTCACAAGTCTATTCAAGAATATCTTAAAAGAATTCAGTGCTCTCCTAATGCAGGTGTTCATCACCCACAGATGGCAAAGGAGTGAATGCATTTTCTTATTAAAATGTGACCTTATAGAGTTACAAAGAGTTACATGGGCTTGTGTAATATCTCTGCCAAGATGGATTTACAAAGTAAACAGAAAGCTTATTTCTAACAGGAAGGAAAGATTCAGGTCTGAAACAGGTGAGATAGATGGAAAAAAAATTAAAAATTATATAACTCAGAGTGACAACGTGATCACTCAGGAAGCTGCAGCGACTCATCAGCTTCTCAGTTCAAAACATCATTTCGCAATGGGGCTGGTGACCTTATGAGAGAAAAGAAATCTTGATAATCCCATGTGAAAATTTGCTGTCTATGTCCTGAAACAGCATCATTATCAGTACTATCTTACACCCTTCATTGCTTTATATTAACTTCTGTGCACACTGTGTATGTATGTGCTGGGACACTCAATACTTTGGGTTGAGGGTACCCCTACGCACATGATCATTCCTCTTCAGTCTTTCAAATAGAAGGTCAATTCCATTCCTCACTTAATTTCTTTCTTCTCAGCTGGAATGATTTTGTCAGCTTTTTGCTGGAAAACAAAAATATTTCTTATTCTGACAATTCCATCCTAGCAGCCACCCCAGCACATCCCAGCACCAGAGCCATGCTAACATAAGGCCACAGAAAGCATTCCAGCTGAACTTTGTTATGAAGTGGAAAAACATATGAGTTTGATTCCATATGGCTTCTGCTCTAACTGATGACTTCTTAGCTGGTAAGCCATGCCCACGACTGGAGAAGGGCACTTAGCAGATGAACAAATTACAGGGCCACAGATGCAAAAGGACACAGATGCAAAGAGAAAAAGCAGGTGGGATGAAGGTCCCAAAGCTCTGACCAAAATTGCAACAAATAAACAGCAACCGTAGAGAGAGTGATATGTTGTAAAGAGTGAGAGGCAGCACAGTTTGATATCTTTGCCATAAGGGCTAACTGGGCCAACTGACAGCTCAACTCCTTCCCTCTCACAGCTGCAGTTATCATATTGTATCCATTCTTTCCCAAAAATGCAGCTGAGCATTCACTATGCAATTATTGTCATTTAAAATCAGGGCAAGAAGTATTTTTTAGCAAGTGGACTATATGTAGGATATTTAAATAAAAATTCTGATATTGTTATGGGGTTAATTCTCTATCCTATATTTTGAAATCTTACATAGGCTTTGATTCACCTCTGCAAATATATTTTCCAGGACATGCAATTGTTGCTCTGTGCTGTGTTGTAATGCAAGTGCCAACGTGTAAAGTAAGGTGTTTACTCCCTTTCTGCTACCTTGGCTATAATTTTCTCTGAAATGAGAGAGGGGGGGAAAAAAGGAAAAAGAAAAAAAGAGTTAAAGCATATTTCTGAACTAGCAGCTTAAAGTGTTATTATGGTCATAACAACACTAGAACTATAAAAAATGCAAGTATCTCCACTTTGTGATTTAAAATAAATACATAATTATCATTGTCTCCTGGTATCTAGGTAGATAATTATGCATCACATTTGTGCCACTTGTAATTCTACACAATTTGTTCCAAATCTGTTATTTGACAAGTGTAGGAAAGCACTACGAGTGGCTGGTATTTAAGGGAGTGTCTTGGGAACTGCCATAAGGTAAATAGATGTTAGTGAATCCCTCACCCTAAAGGCCAAACTGCAGAAGCTGAGCAGTATTAAATACACCATACTTGCTAACCTGCAAGCCACCTGCAACTTCCTCAAACAGCAGCACTCAGCAAACCTCAGCTGCATATAAAGTTTATTTATGTCCAACATGTTTTCCCAGAAGGGTGCAAAATACTGATTTGAAACACCATAACAATAAAGCAATGATAAGACATTATCCAACTTAGCATGGTTCTGCAGATAGAGAATGCATTTTTGATTCAGCTTCTATAGCAAAATTACTCTGTTTATAACAGTCTCTACCCTCTATGCCACCCAGAGTGAAAGAGAGTTCATGACACTTTTGATGTGTATTTTACAAAGACTGCATTTTAAATAAGCCAGGGAGGTTAATTCAAGATCCTTTAATCCCAGTATATATCTTTGTTAAAGAAACATAGAACAAACCATTCCAAACCCCAGCTAGAAAGCAGGTTTGAGTAAATCCCTCACCCTGAAAAAGCTCTCTCAGGCTGAATTCAGTGACTTACGTTCAGATTCTTTCTGTAAAGAAATAAAACTGGACAGTTGTTGACAGGAGTGTGCCTCTACCAGTGGGGGCTACAACTCCTCTCCCCCAACAGCAGCCTGGTGTAGCAGAAAAGGATGCCATACCCTTGCCAATTTGCTGAGCCTTGCAAGTGCCTTGGGAGACCGCCCACCTTTCTTCTGCCTCCAGCACCCTCCTAGTATGCTGCCTTGCAGAGGAAGGCATGAGATCTGGAAAGCAGCAGGTTTGAGAGTGGAGCATTGCCTGCCCACCAGGCAGCTCTCTGATGGGAGAGCTTGCAAAGATACGCAGACACCTTTGATCAGGATTGACAGAAATAAATTTGCCCTGTCCTTTTTAGCTATATCCTTGTAATATAATATTTTTTCACTTAGTTGAAGAACATCAATATATATGCCTGTAAGTAGGCACTGCCCATTGACCTAGGTTGATGTGGACCCTAAGTCCTGAAAAAACAACCCATTTTGGTTACAAATTACCTCCCCTATCTTCACTGACAGCTAAATGTATGTCTTCTATGATGAAGTGAAAACAACTGAGCTAATGGGCTGTCCTACCTGGCACTGTTCTGTCTGCCTGAAGAAGGAGTTTTAAAGCTATGAACAGGCCAATTCAGTTAAAATGCTTGCTCTGATCATTAGAAATCTCAGTGTTTCCTCCTTCTATATTTGCCTCCACTTTGGAGCCATCAGTGCTAGATAAGAGCAGTGCATAACTGCACAGGAAACTGAAATGTTTTGAGTCTTCAGCCTAGTTACAATGCAACGGGTTTTTTTTTATAGAGCAAATCACCATAAAGACTGAAACTGGTAGCAGACAATACATGTGAATAAACACCCTGCTTATACAAAGGACCGTGTTACATAACAAACTTACGTTTAGCTTTGGAAAAGAGGACTTTTCTTTGTTTGCCAAATCAAATTGGCTTGGAGGGAATACAAAAGATGAGACTTCTTTTTTTTAATGAAAACCTAAAACATTTCCACAAAAATATCACCTTCCTCTTAGAATGTTTGTCTTCCATAAAAAGATCCAAAACTAGTTTTACTATGCTTGACTTGATTTCCACTCCCTGCCCCCCCTGCCCCCTCCCACACATAGACTTGCTCTTTTTTTTCTGAACTATAGTAAAAAGACATGTCAGTTAAAGTAAATATAAGCCACAACCCAGGACTGAATCTAGTGATCCAGCACAATCAGACTAACATCTTGTTAAAAACTTTTTCAGACATTATTAGAAAGACCTCTTTTAAAGTGATGACATTTCTTTCATGTTCTTTTACGTCAACTTGAAAGATTCAACACCTCAGAAAGCAGTAAATATCTTCAGTAGTATGTAAAATTTGATAAAATTACTACAGGAACTTATCAACCTTTTGAATGTTTTTGGAAAATGAGTTAAGCTACAGGCTAAAAAATCTTGATTTCCAAGAAATATTTGCATGCCTATAGATGACTCACTATCCTATGCTTATCCTCTGGGTTTGGTAATTTTCCCCACCACAAAGGGTATGCTGTGAAAATAATAAGTTTTCAAGATAGCCTTTTGTGAATTACTTGTTCAAACTTTGATTAATTAAAATGTTTAATAATCCAATTTATTTTTCACTGGAAATTTGCCTTGCTCTTTCTACATTTTATTTCTCCTAAGATGTGTCACTGGCTTGCTATGAGGTTTTTTTTTTTTTTACTTAGGACACAATTTCTAATGAGTTTTGCTTCCTAGTAACTTTACATTATCATTATGTTGTGGTTTTCCAGAACTGATGGAAAGTGTTTACAGTAAAGAAATACTACTCACTTAACGCTGGTGTTTTTGGTCTAGAAGTTGGGTGCTTCATCATGTTACACACCATTCCCAAGATCAGCAAAGGCCAGACTCTTGTAGAGCCAGGAAATTCACTAGAAGCTCAGAGTGCCGATTCCCGGCATGATGCCCTCCTTCCAGGTGTGCAGCAGGGAAAAAGGTCATGATAACATTCTCAGGGCTGCAGATTACTTGCTGCTGTTTGTGAGAAGCATTTACTAATGGCATCACAGTTCCTCTTGTAAACTGAATTAACCTGCCTGCAATGCGACTTAAAGGAAGGGTTCAGAAATAGCAACTATCAGAAGCATACAGTGAGGCAGAGGACTCCAGCTTCAAAAAGCAGAAAAGGCAACAAACACAGACCTCAAAAGCCTCAGCTAAACAGTCTTTTATCCCCTACTCAGTCCTTGACAGCCCACAGCAGAACATGTCCTTGGGAAAAAGCAAGTAAAACCGAAAACAACGCAAAACCCCCAAGAAGCATTATTTAGAGCTCTGCTCTTTCCTACTGCCAAATAACCAGTTTTAGGAACAGAGCACAGCAGTGACGCTAAGTTTGTGGCATTTTGGACTCACATCTGATACAGCTCAAGGACCCTTTGTCTGAGCCTTATAGGGCATGATAGCTCCAGGGAGCAGAAGCAGCAGAGGCAGAGAATGGAGCATGTCATTTTGACACTACCATGATTTTGGAGAGCTACTTCTACCAAATTGGACTACCAAATCAGAATTTCTTCTGATCCAGCACTACTGAAGGGCTGTCTCTCTGAGATGTTTGGACAGCTTAAAAAGGCTGAAGCAAAAACTAAATCATCTGCATCTCCTGACTCAGAATCCCAGTCTTTGCAAATCTGCAGTTCTGCCATGGTCTAGGCTCCAGATGTCCCTTCTCTGTTGATTTGTTTTAGGTCACATAGGTCCTATGGGCATGGGACACCATTGTGCATAGGTCATCCAGCAACTGAGCAAATCCTACTGAAAATCATTTGCAAGATCTGACCAGAGGTACTCAACACCTAAGTCATTTAATCAACTGTACATCCCGTATCCAAGGATAAAGAAACACCCCTCACTTTTCAGCTAATACTTGTGTTTCAGTAAACCTTCTTTCACAAGAAATAAAGGTTCTCAAAAGTGAAATAGCCAAGACTAAATCCAAAGCTTTCAGAATAATACTTACCAGGAAAGATTCTTTTTTTCAATATTAGTGTGTCTCCACTCTCAACTAGAGGCCTATACACAGCTTTTGTCTAAACTCTATCTTTAGAGATGCAAATAGAATTTAAAATATTTGTTAATGGCTCCTACTGTCTTTTTAAAATAAAAATACACATATGCTCTGTGGACAAATGACAAATTCATGTTCGCATCAATTATTCATCTCCTCATTGCACCCTCCCCAATCCTTCAAGGAATATGGTCTAAATACTCTCCAAGGATTTTCCCTGCTCCTGGCATGCAAATGAATCTCCCATTAGTGTCAGTGAGAGTTATGTCTGCATGTTGTAAGAAGAATAGATATCTAAATAATTTATTAGACCCTACACCTAAGTATGCTCTCCTTGATGAACAGTTACTATCAATGTTCATGGAATGGTTCATTTATAGATATTTTTAGAAACTAAACTATTTCAGTTAAGACTCTGCTTACAATACAAGTGGTTTAAACCAGAGAAATGTGAGCTGCACTGATTTCCAAAGGCTTTCTACAGCAGAATCAGTTACTGATGCTGACACAGGAAAAATATGGGGAAAAGGCAATCAATGGGGCTACATTTTGACTTGACTTAATTCATTAATATTTGGAAACAAGTAGGACTGGTTTGCCCCAGGGACTGGTAATAGGATACAAGCCTTTCACCCCTAGGTCAGCAGTTCAAAGCTAACTTTGGTCAGTACTGACTGAAAGTCATTACTATCTATCCGAACACTCTTCAAGAGTATATGTAAAATAAGTTGGTGGTCTCTGTTTATTTCCTAATGGCTAAGGCCCTGATTCAGCAAAGCTCTTAAGCATACACTTAATAAGAAGCAGATGCTTAAATCCTTTTGAATTTTAACATCTGATTACAGTTAGGCACGTTCTTAACAGCCTCACCAGCATGGGCAAGTTGGAGCACACACTTAGAAAGCTTTGCTAAATAAGAGCCTCAGTGTGCTGGCTTGTCAGTTATTTGTGCACACACAGAGGGGGACAAGCAAGCAAGCCCATTCCCCTTCCCCCAAATATTACCCACATGCTAGCACTGTGTGCTAATGATGGCACAGGCATAAGAATGAGATTATCAGCTATAGAAGAGTTCACTTTTTCATTCAGCCATATTAATGAGACATGGTGGGGGGAAATAAAAAAGTTTAAACTACAATTAAAAAGCAGAATACAATGCCAATGAACTGCATTGCCTTTCTTGCTTACCAGCCCAGCAGCTTTCACAAGTACAGAACGTGCTTTAAAAAGGAGCGGAATAGAAACATGGCATTTGCACAGCCTTCCTGGTGCTCATTCATGCATGTGTTGTGCTAAAAATGTGTGCATATATGAATCTAATCTGGAAGAATGGAAGCCTAATAGCCCAGCTACATTCAGAATTTATCTATAGGCGAAGCTCATTTCTTATAAGGTAAGGAATTTCATGAGGGGGAAAGTTATTTGGGAATGTAATGCTTTGAGTTCTTATTTGTACTTGAAAATCATTAGGACTGGCAGTAGAAGTTTTTCAACACTGCTGTTGTAGCTGTCATTTCTCCTGCTAGATTAAATACCTTCTAAGATTACTAGTGGATCAGATGTTGTTTTATTTCTTTTAAAAAGAATTGTATTCTGGGACTTTACCATGGTGCCGCTACTCATTGTCTTGCTTGATCAAGGTCAACTGCTGTGAAATTAAAGCTGGTGTTTCAAACCACAGCAGGCTTGAGAAAAGCACCATTTTAAAACCATGACTGTAATGTTAGTAAGGCAAGTAGAATTTCATCACTTCCAATTGCCATTCCCTATCCCTAAAGACCTCTGCAATAGTATTAGGCGTAGAACCCAGCAAGTCCTCACACAAAGAAGTATTGGTCCCAGTTTTTCGTTGCTTCAGCTGAAATCAGTGGAGTGAATTATGCCACAGAACCGAGATCAACATCTAGTGCAGCAGTTGGTACATCTTCTGTCATGATTTCACTTGAACAACAAAGAAATAGCCAGTGATCAAATGGGTTCATAATTAAATGATCACACTCAATTTCCTGCAGCTTAAGCAACAGCTTTCCAAGCATCTAATCTCAGAAGATTTCTATCTCACAGAATTTTGGGTAATGTTTTGATAAACATCCTTTATGAAAAGGAATTAAATCACCAACCTCTATTAAATTTACACATTGCTAGTGGAAAATCAATCTAAAAAGTCATCATTAATCAAATGTTTGGCATGATTATGAACTCAGCCTGCAGGAATTCTCAGAAAACACTTCCTAGAGCATGAGAAGAGCTCACTCTTCTTCTGGAATAATCGAAAAAAGCTATTCCAGAAACTCTTTCCTAAGCCGGTAACAGGATGCTCCATGCTGATCCCAGCATTGAGACTCTTTATTGCTTTGTTAAGGCTTGCCAAGACAAGCCTCGCACTCTTGTGTTTCAAATGCATGCACAGAATTCATCCACTTTTTTCTTTAATCATGAAGTACCTACAGTTTTGATTATAATGACTATATATTCTTATACACAAACATGGTAATTTCAAACTCTGAGTGATTTCAAAACAATTTACATTGAGTGTTTTTTTTTATTGTCTCAAATTCATAAGCTTTTGGTTTTGCAGCCTGTGACCTTCATAAAAGACTAACACAGCATTTAAGCAGAATGCAAATAGGTGTCTGCCATCCTGCCTGAACTGGGAAACAAATCACTGGTTTTGAAATCACTGCATCACAGCAAAGTGATGCAACAACTTTTCTTATATTTTGCACAGTTCTGTGCTGTTTACCAGGAGAGCTCCACAGCTTTGTGAAAGAAGTTCATATTTATCTGGGATACTAGTGCTGTGGTCTGGGACCAGAGCTCTGCTTCTGCTTCTTTATTTTGGGAACTTTTTTTAATTTGATCATAATAGCCACAGGAAACTGCAAGTACCACCAAGACACATTGATGATAAATAAAGGTTTGAAGCTATCTTTCCTTTCCCTCCCTTATTTATGGAAGAACTTTATCTACTGTGACAGTAACCACAAGGAAAAGCAGCTTCATTCCAGTCCTCAAGTGTACCTTTAACTTTGTTGAAAACAAAGAGGAGTTTCTAGTTCATTATTTAAAATACTGTGACTAATCCAAAATTTTTTTTAAAAAAGCATAACAATAGGTGCCCAATGAAGGAAACACCTGTGTTTCATTTTCCTGTAGGGTTTCAGTGAAGCGAATTAAATAACTTAATTGAGGACAAAAGTTTAAATCCAGGTTAGAAACTGGAGCCATGTTACACTGCCTCACATTGACAAACAGTAAATGCATGTTTGATTAAATTTAATTTTTGGTGGTTCTTAATTAAGTTTAAGAACTTGAATGGAAAGTATAGTATTACCTGTTACAGTCCCTTGACAGAATTTGTGAATTGGACCGAGATGTTTTTATTACTTGTACAACAGAACCGCTCCTTAGGCTAGATGAGGGACTTACTATGTAAGGTCTTATACTTGAAGGTCTGTCCGTGTGGCACAATGTACTGCTGCAAAAGACATTCAAGAAGATTGGGAGAGGCGTAGGCATAGTTTTGGCACAGTTTGGCCTAACCAGCAGTGCTAAGAAATAGTATGCACTGGCTTGATTTATTAACACTGACAAGCAGCTTCTGGTCTGCAAGCAGGCTTCCCCAGAAGGAGCTTCATTTATCTACACAGCTTTACAATTGTACCAGGTAGACAGCCTTCAGTAAGACGCAAGTAAGATCCTTGCCTCAGGGAACTCCAGCATCCTTAAACACTTAAGATTACCTAACAATGCCAAAATACCTCTGAGATTTGAACTTTTAAAATGTGAATACATGAGGTAGATAAAGCCTGAGATGACAATTCATTCAAGCATAGGCAGGAACTAAGAGGTTGAAGAACAAGGAGCCACACTTCCCAACTTCAGACATGGCCCACTGGGGCAATTGAGATCTGCTGGTATTTTTTCTGAATTACATCCAGCCCCTGCCCTAAAAAAGTTGGTCCACTAGACTAGAGGCAGAGTGCAGTTTGTATGCAGGAACCTCCTTAGCTTGTGTAGCAATTCAGGGCTTCTCTGCAGCTGGCCACAGCACTTCTGAAACTGCAGCAGTAACACTGCAGCCATCAATGAATTAACATGGCAATTCGACCATCTGTTTCCCCAGTCATTTGAAATAAGTAGTCCTGCAGTTCCCGTGGCTTTGTAGTGTGGCAGTGGCAGGCAGGAAGACTGCTGAAGCCCTGCATGACATTAGCTGAGAATAACACAAGTCTCTGTGTTTTTCTTGGAAAGGCAAAGCTCATTTACTACAACTCCCTGAAGATAACACCTGTGCACTCTCACCTCACTCTTTTCCTTTGGCTTCTTCCAGAAGTCTCCAGACCCGAAATACTGATGCTCTATGTTTTCAGCAGGACCTGCTTAGAGAGAATCTCCTTGTGAAGAAGTCTTTTAGGGATCTATGGAGGATTGTGTGATACACAGGTACTCCAACAAAGGTCTTGAAAAAACATCAAGACAATGTTGCAAGGACAGAACTGTTCTCTGACAAACTCATTTTGTTAAGCAGTAGGGTACTTATGAAAAAGATACTTTCCATTCAAGTTTTCTATTTGAACACTTTAACCAACAATATTTTACAAACAGTCACTTGTGAGTTAAACTGACAGCCAGGGCTTGGAAAGAAATTTCTCTTTCATCCATTTCTGCCAGTCTTCCAATTCATGTCTGCCAACAGCATGGGGAAAACGTTTTTCTAAAGGTTTTACCTTAAAGTGCTTACCTTCCTCCTGCCTGTTGTATCACCTTTACTAATAAAACAGATTGGATGCACAATGACTATCAGTACTGAGCATCAGACAGTTACCTTGAGTATAAAGGCAAAGAATGCAAGCTACATTAAATAAAGGATAAAACTCTAAAAAAAAATCACCCAGTGAAAACATAGCTTTAGATTTCATTCCTTAGGTACCTGTGAAATCATCAACAACTTAGTTGGATACAGTAACAAATTCAAAGAATCGTGTCAGGCTCACTTTGTGTTCAATGCTATCAGAAATCTATACATAGACCAGCTCTAGGGCTGGAATCAGCACATGGGATATGAAAAGGTATGATTACATAAGACTTCCAATTTGAAGATTCAGTAGATATCTGATCCAAAGCTTACCAAAGTAAATGAGAAAAAAAAAAAGAGTGTTATATCTTAGTTTAGACCTATTCTATTTGGATACAGTTCAGAGAAGTTCTTGTACTTGGCAGCTGACGTAAACTAAATATATTAGCCTATCATTAGTAAAGAAACATGCCAGAATAGATCTATATAAGGGTAAAACTATGAACTATTGTTTTATGGTCTGTCTAGCCATTCCAGGATTCCAACACTTTAACAGGGAGATAAAATAAAACTTTTGGTCACTTTATTCATGTGGAGTTTTCACATTGACAGTTAAAATCTGAATAAAGATCTGATCCTACCTTTTTTCAATTGCACAGATAAATGCAAGTCTGCAAATAAATAATAACTTTTGTGAAATTAGTGAGGTTACACAGTGCTTCTCCCAACACTATTTTTCTCTTTGTTATTCCATGAAACTTTTCTTCTGTTTCTAAAGGGACAAAGAATTTTTCACATGAAAGATAAAACTCTGTGAAATCATTCATAGCTGACTTAACATTTGTTAGCTAACTTAACATTTAATGTCCAAGTATAACAGAAAAATTACTCTTAAACTGTAGCATGGTATTAATTGCTAATTAGTTTACCATTACAACTGGAATGCCTTCTAGCATTCTAAGTCAGTTTTAATCCATATAAACAGCCAAGGAATGCTCTATCTCATCAAAACATGCAATTATAGGGGATTATATTATACCTCCAGCATTTTGGCAAAACTTGCAATGGCAAAAGATAAAAAGTAATATCAGCCTTCTTGTGATTTCACACAAACAGAAAAAAAAGTTTCATTATCACTACAGCACAATCACTGCTTATAGTGGCTCCCTTTTAAATTCTTTTTAGATTCAGTTAATCACACTTTATGTCACACACAAACTGTTTTTTCTACATTCACCTTTGTTCATGTCACTCCTAAAGTAGAAAATGTAGCAGAAATGGTACTTATTCTCAGTATTTCCAAGAGAATTCCTGTACATCGCTACCATACACACTAGTCTTATTACAATAAGGTTACAGTTAAAAAGAAAACCCAGACAAACCAACAACACAGAACTTTATTTTTGTCAAGAATTAAGTGATGGTTATGTCCATTGTTTTCTGGCTAAATGACAGGAGATTTAAGCACTAATTATGCTTACAAGTGCTGTGGCTTTTTTAGACAGAGTTCAATTTAAATTGAAGAAGCTAGCTCATGGGCATTCACCTTCCTTTTGAAGTGAAATAACTGTCTGAAGCATTTATCATAACCAATCTCAGCCACAGAGGTATAAACAAACAGGAAACTAACTTACTTTTTCTTTCTTGGGAGAATGCACTGGCTTGAGACAGTTTCCTTACATACCCAAGATTCTGGGGATCTGAGCAACTCTTTACCTTCTGATAGGTCTTTGTCAGTGAGGATCCTGAAGGAGACGAGTGAGATGGGGCAGGAAGATTGGCCATTGGGAAACAGCAGAAAGAAGAACATCCTGTCCCTTTTGTCCTAGAGCCATTCAACCTGCTTATTTAAGATTTGTAACTTCAGTTCAAGGCCTGGATTTGCCTAGGGAGATGATGTCTTCCTTGCATTCCTAGCTGCACTCTGAAGCATTCAGTGCTTGGCCTTCATACGTCTCTCCCGAGATGAAGGTTCTCCTCAGAACCAAGCAGCCTGGTAGCCTTTTATTAGTCTGGCTTTCATATTATTTCTTTACTCTCCTTTATACCTGGATTTGCTTTTCCTTGAGAAGTAATAACTCAGTTTTTGAAGAGCTTTAGGCTTGATCCTCATCTGTACCCATAGGCTCTTGCTGCCCTTTAATGACTGCTAGCTGCTCCTGCAGGCCATGGCAGCATCCCCTCAGTTCCCATTTTCATTCCTGGCTGCCTTTGTACCTTCTTGAAATTAAGTGATAAATTTAATTGCCCTTCTTCCCAAACACCTCTTAGGCTTCTCATTGACTCTACCAGCGAAAGCCTCAATTTTCAGCATCCACAGCTGGAATAAGATTTTTCAAGAGGCTTCTCTTTCAAGGGGCCTTGCCCTTAGAAGGGATACATTTGATGAGATATGTCAATATTTTGTAATAAATGGATATGGTCACCTTTTCCTACAACTTGACCACTGAATGAGCTGGGCTCTTCTGAATTTTATTAGACCCTGTTCTCTCCTTTTCACTTTAACCAAAGCCATGGAAAAATTTCAGATTAATGGCTTGAAATACAGATTTCTGATGGAGTTTGTTTTAAATCCAAGTCTTTTGCACTTTGGCAACACACTGTCATTTTCACTTAACTTTCCTAACAAGCAGCCAATAAAGCCAAAAGTCTGTTTAGCAGAAGTGAATTAAAGTGCACCTTTCTCATCTGAAGAAATGACATCTGCTTTTCTAAAGAAAACTTGTTATTTTGAACAGGAACAAGACATTAAATAATCAAATCTTGCTTTTTACCATCAAAACCTGGGAAAATAACAACAAAGTGGCTTATTTAGAAAAACAGTTTGGTTTTGAAGGCATACTTTAAGAAATATCTGCTCATATTGTCACAGAATTTTTTATTTCGAATCTTTAAGTAATTCCAGTGTTAAACATGAGAATTTTATTCCAAGTTTAAGAAAGTTCCTTTATCCTGTGAGTCCTTCAGATTCTCCCTTGAAAGGAGCTTGACTGATTTCATTTATTTCTGTTTCATAAACTGGCTCATCACATTTTTGATTTAAAATCATCACCTTACAAATGCATTGTTCAAGAACTACTGGCCAGCTGACTCATATCCCAAGATAAAATTTACAACAGTTTAGGTAAGTAAAAAAAAAAAAAAAAAAATCTGTTACGTAAAACTAGAGGAAAATCCTTACAATCTAAATCAGCAGATTTAGTGCAAGCCTGTGAAGTTAGTTGGAAAGTATTTTATTAAGCGTTTGACAGATTACATTTCTCAAGATCAACAAACATTTAATGTCATTTAAGACCTGGAAATAAGGTTTATTTGTCTTATGGACAAATAAAGCTCTCTCCCAAGCACTGGATTTCATTCTTTGTCAAGCCAGTGTCTTATGCTGTACTGAGTGGATAATAAGGCATGCATTTAATACATAAAAATCAGAGTCATGAGACACTGAAAGTTAATTACAATGTAGCACAGTTTAAGGGCCAGGATTAGCAGGCTAGGATTACTTGCAAGTAGGACTAAAAAGACCAAGGAATATGAGGTCCATCACAGTAAGGTAATAAAAGAGGGCATTAAAAGGACATCTGTGGAGATTATGCTTCCTTTTCTTTTTTTTAACAGGAAAAATCTGATTTTGAGATTTGTTCCAAATATCTAAAATCATAGAATTTTTTTGTTGTTTTGAACTTCAAACGTTGTGTTCTTTAACTTAAAAGCTTTAACTTTATGCGTTTTTCTTTTCCTGGCATTGGTTAAGCACACTTTCCCTCTCATATTAGTTCCCTTCCAGCCTTGTGCTATGAAAGGAAAAACTTTATGGAAAGAACATAGTGCCTTGATTGTCCATGTATACTACAAATAAAAAAAACTCAAAAACCTGTAATGAGCTGAGCAGCTCTAGATATGAACTAAATATCTGTTACTAGGAGAGATAGACTGTACCAACTATATTCTGAAGTGGAATATCATTTTCAGATATACTCTATTTCCATGCCTCCTTAGTGGAGTTTATCCTATGAATTGCTAAAAATCAGATTTTGTCAGCAAAGGAAAAAAATCCAGAAGAAAGATATTTGTCTTGGCTTATCCAGAAACCTTCAGCTGTTTGTATTCAGGGAGTAGAACTATTTAACATGGGCCTGGTCCTCAAGACTATCCTCAGTTTTATATTCCCTCCCTAGTCTGGAAAACATTCCGGTTGACTTCAGTGGATACTTTTGCTGAAGTTTACTGAGAGCCAGTGCTGAAAACTTCTGCACATGATTTCTATTAGTAAATCTCCTTAAGGTCAATAAAACTATTTACCTCAATTGTCTTAACTTTTCTTTGTAACTTTGAACAAAGTAATTAACCGAAAGGTCAAGAGACTTTGACAATTCATCTGAGGGAAAACTATATTCTTCAGAAACCTTCAAAGATCATTAAAAATCCTACCAAAAAATAAAAATAAAAATAAATCCCAAACCATCAAAAAATCCTCAAATCTTTCTCTCCTCTGCCCCCAAAACAAATAAAGGAAATGCAACTGGTCACACATTTGCTACTTTAAATAGTATTGAGATAGACAGGATCAATGGCAGCCTTGAAGACACCTTCCCTGCATACATGAGATATGCAGAATTTCTGTGATTTGCTGCGATTTTGTCAAACCATTCCCTAAAGTGCACATATGCTGCTATTCCTATTTGTAGCCTTTGCGATTAGATTGCCACTAGCCAAGCTTCCACAATAAAATAATTAATTTCCTACAACAGACAAAAGCATCCAGAGATTAGAGATTAAACTACTCACTAAATAAAATAATACATTGCTTATTATTTACAGAATGGGGTAAGCCAAGACCAGGAAGCGGGTAGGATCAGCACACACTGCTGCCAGACGCTTTTAAGCCAGCATACAGCAATAAGTAGGATAACTGCAACAGAAATCAAATGTTCACAAATTGACAGAACACATTCTTCTGTTGCACAGAGTCAGTGCTTTTCAAAGAGTGAAATGCAAGTGTGGAAGTCACCAGAAAAAAGTCTCTACGAGCCAGGACTTCACCTTAATAGAAAGTAATTAACCTTATTATGCCTGCCAAGAGTTTGGGTCTGTGGGCATCAACACATTAAGTCATGAAACTTGCCTATGCTACAAAAGCAGCCGTTGCAAAAATGTGCAGAGCACAGCAGGAAGAAAAGTTGTCCTGGTGACGTTTGGACACTGTGGTATTTGCATGATTATATAGGAAGGCATCTGTTTTTCAAAGCCAATATCAAAGATCATCAGCAGTAATGTGAAAAGAGATGATGAAAAATTACAAGATGGCTTTTCAAATATAGTTTTGTCAGCAGGCAAAATTTCCAGCTTCCAGACAGTTTCCAACAGCTCTGTCTACAGTATAGAAAGAAGTCCAACTCAGCACTCTCAGATCTGAGTGTGGGCTTGAAATTTGTGTCTCAGTGTCATTACTGAGTCATTTTAAATAGTCTATAACCTATTCTCAGACACTCTGAGTTTTAGTTAGAGTCAAGATTGGGATGGCTTTGATTTAGATTTGCTTGTATTTTAGGCTCCCAGTTTCTACCTTGCCCCTTACATCTATGTGTTTACCTAACTCCACTCCTTCTGTGCTCTTTGACAGCTATGACAGTGGTGACTGAAGTAAGAGAAAGGAACAATGGCAAATTAAAACTTATCCTTAGCTGGTAGAAAACCCAGAAAAAAATCTTAACATGTTGAACATTGTGTTTAAGATCACGTTTCCCTTTGTTAAGACAGCAATCTTTTAACCTTCATTACTCATTGCAAAGACTTCTTTATAGCAAGCCAGGCTAGAATAACTAATATGGATAAAGACATTAATTCAGAGAGGAAGAGGTCTCTTACATTACCCTTAGAAAGATCAAAATAATGTGGCTCAAAAATGGTAAATGGTAAATGTTGTGAAGCATGAAACAAGATGTTGGCTCCTCTGCTACTGGATAATGCCTGCCCAAGGAGTAGCACGAAACCTCTATTTGGATGTCTAGATAGAAGTGGCATTTCAAAAAGGTGAGGTCTTTTATCTTTACAGAAAACATAGTTACTTCCTGTCAGATGAGCGTCTGGCCACAGTGACCCAAACAAGTGTTGATTACTACCATTGACAATGTGAGCATCATGCATTTCCACTTGCCAGAAAATGCCTTTGCTCACTCTCCAGCAGAGACCACAGTGTCTCTAGAAGGCCTACACACCATTGGCATTCATCCAGCTTCCTTACGTCAGTGCAACTATGCGATGTTGCATATCAGTGCCACCATTGAGCTGCTGTTTATGTGAGACACACTTGGCTCAGGGCACTATGAAATCTGAACTGTGATGCACAATGGATCAAAAAGGAGAAAGTACACAGAAACACTAGAAAAAGCATTTCTGACTCACGAAAATCACTTTTCAAAAGACTTTAGACAGAGTTATGTTCTGGTCATTTGGAGAAGACTACAAAGCTTTCTTTTTTTGTTCCTGTCTCCTAAATATTTTAACACCAGAAAAGTAAACACCAACCAACCAATGTTAATCTTTAAAAAAAATTTAAATTACCAACTGTAAAAGAAAATTGTGACTGAGGTGGTAAAAATTGATCCCAAACATCAATAACTCAACAGAATTTTAATCCTAAGGACACTCACATATGCAAAGCTCAAGGACTGAAGCAGGGGTTTTGTCAGTATTAGTAGGGTGGACAGGATGTAAATATGTATAAGCATAGAGGGCAGATAGCTATTACAGTTGGGCTTTTGGCATGGTTCTGGTTTTGCAATCATAGTTACTGTTGTGAAAGCATAGATTTCTTTGGGCCTTGGATAAAGATGACAGAGGACGTTCTCCAAAGTCGATAATGCCTATGACCACATTGAAAGACTGGAGGTCAGCATAAGACTCATGTCATCAGCATTGGCACAAATCTCTTTAACTCTTAAAGTTTCCCTTAGTTCAGAAAAATACCTAACAACCATTTTCTCTGAAGACAATTAGTGAAAGTGCTTTTATTCTTGTTCAGAGAGTGTTTTAACATTATGATTATAAGTGATAAACTTTCATAACAGACTTTTTCTGGTTCAATAGCAGCTGATTATACAGGACACGGTCAAACGAGCATTAATGAAATTTGCCTGATATTGGATACTCGGAGCATATGTTTGCAGACTTGTTGGCTCTGATTGTAAATAGGCTTGTCTTCCATTTTAACTACAGTTCATTTCCAGGGAGCAATTTCTACTGTTGTAAAAACCAGTCTGTACATGTTGTACCTAAAAGCAAATGAAGAACATTTAGAGAAGGGAAGTAGCATGTGTGTATTTCCAGAAAAAACAGCCATTTCAGCAGAAAACAGTGCCTGACAGTACATACTTAACCGTAAGTAGCCTGGCAGCAGAGAGTAGAGATGTTACACAGTGTGGTGGTGCATCTCAAAAAAGTTAACCTACTTGACAAAACCTAAACTAAGAAACTTATTTTCATTTCTGAATGACAGGTAGTGTCAGAGACTGCAAATCCTTCTTAGATTGAAAAAATTTTTAAAATAAAATTCAAGAGGAGCTTTTATTGAGATAGAAAACTAGCCACATTTTCATAAAAATTTCATAACAAAAATAATTCCGAATGATCCTTTAAAACACCTTCTGTATGATTCTACACAAATGGATAACACCATCCTACTAATATTTTTGGGTCACTCATATCAAGCTTACAATATCCCACTTCCACCTGTTTTATAACTTACTGACACTTCTTTTATCCATAACAAGGTTGTAACGCCTACCTGAGACTTGATCTGCTGGCTCCTTTCTTTGATGTTCCTCGCTCTGCGTCAGGGGTCACAGTGCTGGCAGACATGCCATGGGGTATGAATGATTTAAAGCAACAGGTGAAAGTCTTTACTACCACTTTTCAAGGACTCTGCACCAGCTATGCTTGATCATATTCCATGAGTGTTCTCAGACACACTTTCCATTGTGTTGCTCTATAGTGGCACAGTCATATTTCATTTAAGTTCGATATTCCGTGAATTTCACGTGCTCATCTTATAAAGCTGATCTAATGTGGATGGCCAATCCCCTAGGCTTTCATCACTCAATAAGGGACAGATGGACTTCAGTGTTAAGCAAACTAGTAATATTTTCTACTTCTGCCTGCATTTCATCTACTTACTCTTTAATATTCACCTCTGCTGCCTCCTCTCACAGCAAGTCTGAAATGTCTCATATCGCTTAAACAACTTGCAATTTGAGGCAATTTTACTTTCCTTCCTTCAGTCTTTTCCTTAAAGATCACTTCTTCTAGAGCTATTTTGTCCCACACAGCTTTAAAAGCTCAGCACCCCCTGAGGCATGACATGCCTCTGACTCTGTGATGCTGTGTCACAGCTATTCCAAACATATTTTAGGCTTTGTAGTGGGTCTGGGATGGTAGTGATTTTCCACAGTAGCTCTTGCAGTGCTGTGCTTGTTGTTGATATCAATTCCAGCACCAGCCTCTGATCAGACACTCCTCCTCTGCACAACTGCAAATTAGAAGAATCTCCACTCTTAAGATGTTACAATTGCATGATAAGCTGTAATGACTGCAAACCTAACTGTACAAAAAAGCCCTGAACCAAGACCTGAAAATCAAAAACCACAAACCCAAATCAAATGCAAAAACTACAAAGTCCCCCAGTGCAAGAAAAAAAAATACTGATGAGTATAAAAGGGAAAGAATGTCATTAGCAGTCATCTGTAAATATTGTCGTCATCACTAAAATAGAGAAACACAAAAGCAACTGTGACAACATACACCTCTGATGTCACAATGTTTCAGTGCTGAAAATTTATATATTTGGCTAGGACTCTGTTTATCTCATAGGAAAATGAATGCACTCATAATGTAAAGAAAAGAGTAAACAAAAACAATACTTATTGGCACAAATTATTCCTAGATTAGAGGCAATAAATTAGAATTTTCTTGCTAGGTGACATAACATTTACTGTACACAGAATAACAAGGTCAGCTCCTAATATTGATAATAGAAGGCAATGCTGCTAAAGAGCTAGAGAATGCATTACGAATTAGGAGACCTCAGTTCTAACACAGCCTACACCACTGTTTCATCATGAAGTTGACCCAAACACTTCACTACTCGGTGCCTCTATTCCCACTACAACGTGTTTCTACTACATAGCATTTTAAATGCTGTAAATATTTTTTTACTAGTTCCAGTAGCCTCAAAAAAGATTATGGAATCTCTCCTTGGAGTTCATGGCAGCATCCTGTAGCACATTGAGAATTTCACATTTTCAGGTGTTTAAACATACCTAAATTACACTTAAAAATAAATATTGTTAATAAAAATAAATAATTAAAAGCTACAGAGCTTAAACACACACTCTTGGTTTCAGACTCCATTTGTAGGCTTGTAATGATCAGCACCTAGCCTCATGGGCAGTGAAACTCTGGACGGAAGAGAGAATGTTTTCAACAATAGATGATGTCTGCATCAGCAACAAAAACAGTCTCTGAGTACTGGTATCAAGAAGCATTTGATGTGAACAAAGTGACATCTTGTTTCATCAAAGGTTACATCAAATGAGTACAGCAGCTCTGTCAGCAATACATTAAGACAGTAGTGTCACTGTTTGTCATACTTGGTGAGTTCAAGGCAGACTGCAGGCATCACTATTTGCGGATTTATCAGGGTTTCTTTTCCCTTCTGGTTCAGCGAGTTTAATGTGACTCTACATTAAGTTACTATTTCAACATAAGCAACTCTTTATGCTGTTTTTCCACAGAGTAAAATGCTTTTTTAATCCTGGTACTTGTGCTGACTGGAGAACTAAAGACTTTTCTCAGTAAATTTTATTTGTTTAACTAGAAAGCAAAACAGAAAACATAATAAAACACCATTAACTATTTTTTTCTTGGTTTTAATTTTTCTGATAATTTTTTTTTTTTTTTAGAAAATGCAATATTGTTCAGTTAAAGGCTTTCCTTTCAAACACAATTTTTGGGCAAAACTTTTAGTTTAGATACCTGTTCATTAAAATAAGTGGCAAAGAACATAGCAGCCTCAACAGGGAAACAAAGAAATAGCACCAGTGAAACACTGTACAACTTAATTCAGCACTGTGCACGAATTCTGCTGCTAGATCCAATGCCACTGGGCAATGCTCTGAAACACATTACAACCAGCTTCTCAGCTGGTAGAGTTTTTTTCTCAGTATCTCAGAAAATTATAGTGTGGCTGAACACCTGACTCCAGGACAGATTAAATAAGGACTGTATGTATGAGCAATGTTTTGGGACCTGGACCTTAGATGCAACAGCATTTGCTGCTTTCTGTCATCCAAATTCATAAGAAACAGCAGCTTGTTTCCCTGATGGATAATACCTTATCAAACTGTGGACAGGATATGGATGACACTTCCATCATCTCCATGGCATTAGTTTCCAGAACCCACAATGGAAAACTTCTTTCTGCTTGGGAGCTGCCTGGGCAAGGTAAATGTCTTTGTAGCCTTTAGTAAATCAGTATTGTTTTGCGGTTTTTACTAGGCTAGCATTTTATGAGTTATGCTCACATTGTTGCTGTAAGCACTTCTGAGTCCTGCTGCTGTTGGCAAGTTGTGGCTATTTTCAAAGGCTTTGGGTTCTCCTTCCTCTAAGGGCTAAATAACTTGTTCCGGACAGTTTATTTCTATGAGCTTGTTTGTTTTACACAAGTCAAACTTACAGCTCTGTCAGGCTTTAGCTAGAAAAATCTTTAATAGCCTATTACACAAAGGTCTTATTTACATTAATACATATCTGTGTTGCACAAGGCAACCTGTAATTTATAGAAGAATTATAGAAAAGGTGGTTCAAATGGAGCTCAGGAGGCCTTGTAGCCATCAGGTATTCTTATGCCATTCCTGACAGGTATTTGCATAATCCTGTTTCAACAAACTAATAATAACAGAGGTCTCACCTCTGTTGTGAATGCACAAGCCATTCAGCCTTTGCATTAGAAAGGTTCTCTCTCCCCCATGAAACATTTACCTTACCTCTTTCTTGGTGCAAAGACTTGAGTTCCTCACCATGAACACAGAAAACAGAGTACTGTTCTCCTTTCTGTGGCACTTAAAAGGATAACCATATATTCTTTTGTTTTCTCTGAATAACTCAATAAGGCAAAGAAAAAGGAATGTCCTATATAAAATTTATATTTTTACCCATTTAGCAAGCCTACAGTCACGTTTGTGTTATAAATTTTATTTCACTTTTTGGCTAGCATCCTGTCCTATTAGCTAAGGATAAAGATAGCATTGAGTTTGGAGGTACTGTTTCAGCAAGCCCACTCTCTCGTTTTCAAAGCAAAAGGAATGAAGGCAGACATGACTTTTACCCTGGTTTTCTGAAGATATGAGACCCTACACAGTCATGCCACACAAGATTTTCTGTCCAGTCTTCCAGTCCCCATAGCAAATTTCTGTAGGTCAATGTCAGCCTGATTTGTCAGGAATGAAGAGCTCAAAGACTGAATTTCTGCAAGATTGGATGGAAGAAAATAATAATAAAAACAAAGAACCAAAAAAAGAGACCATCTGAATCAGAATAAGCAGATAACATACCAGACATTCAGAACCCTTTTAGAAGAGAGACTTACAAAGTGTCTGTTTTGCAGGACAAGTTTCACCTGAAGAGCTGGACCAGCCTAGAGAACATACTGGTCTTCTTGGTTCCAGAACTCCTGGATCTGTTTGCACTAATCTGGAAAATAAGTTTGCCATAATATGAAATTCTTGGTGAATAGGGTTATTATTTGTTTCTGTGAAACTCCTTTCATCAAAAGATCTGAAAGCAAGTGACAAAGAAGGCCTTGAGCATTATCTCTGTTTTATGAATTGAAGAACAGAAAGGGTATGCACCCTGCCTGAGGTCAATAGATCAATGGCAAACCCAGGTGTCCCTCAAGCAATTCAAGCAGTTGTCCACGCTGCTTCAGGCACACTTCAAACAGAATCAGGTAACTTTTATTTTGCTATCCTATTTTTTTCCACTACAGGTTTGACACTCATTTGGAGTAGTGGTCCAAGCTACTTTTCTCTTTACCTGACAGACACAAGCCAAAAGGAAAGAACTTGGTTTTGCAGAATGTAACACATCCTTAGATTTTTGAAGGTGTGTTCATGTGAGCATCCAAACTTTGAGGCATTCCAACACACAAAGTAATTTCTCTTGAAAATTAGCTGTGTCTTTGAGTGAACAAAGGGAGTTGCAGAATCACCTCCAGACAGCTCTTGTGCAGTTTAGAGGCAGAAACTCTTACTGAATTATAGCATGCTTTTACTACAATTATGCAGAAAAGTAACATTTGCTTCCACTTAAAAAAAAAAATCCCGTAACCTCTGTGCATTCAGAACCTCATCATATGATTTGTTTACCTCTAAATGCATTCTAGGAGATTATGTAGCCTTAACTGTTGTGTTCTGTTATATTAAACAACTCTGTTTTCCACAATCAATTCTTATCCACAAGTAGTGGATCTTCCATAGAAGATCCACGCGCATTTTATAAGATTCTGTTTTAGTATTCCAGACAAATCCATCCAATGTCAACAACCAAGGATAAAACCACAAAACAGTGTTCCCTCTGCTAAATATTAGTAACAAAGAATGATTCATTTGAAAGAATTGTAGTTGGAAGTCTTGTATTCCAACAACTAAATAAATGAGGTGCTAAAAAGCCCTGAATCCAAATGATGTTTCTAAGATGTCGGGGTGGGGGAAAAAAAAAAACAAAAAAAAAAACCCAAAAAAAGACTAGTTCTTACCACACAAGTGCATTTAAAATTAAATTATCCAGCAACCTCCCTCATCATTACAAGCAGTTTTTCTCATGTCTTCAACAATGCAGATTTGAAGAACCTTAAAATTGTAGGAGAGAGACACTGAAAAAGATTGAAAATAGTCACTGGTTTTAAATCTAGTTATTGATAAGTCCTTCTGGACATACCAAGATCTTGACATGCCCATGCCTTCAGCAACCCAGGTATAAAAATGTTAACATCAGGATCACCCCTCTGAGCCCCAGCGAAGCAGGTGGCCTTTCTCTCTGAGTCAGATATTAATCCCCATGATTGGCAGGCCTAGTTGTCCAAGCAACATCNGGAGGCAAGATTCATTCTGGGCCTTCCAAAAGCAACCGTCATGCGTACTGAAGCCCTGCTTCTCGGGAGGTGGCCAGACATCGCTGCTGATGGAAAGTAGAGAGTAACAGCTTTATCTGCTTCGCTTTGCTTCTTGCGCGCGCGCGGCTTTGCTGTCTCTATATTAAACTGCTTTTATCTTAACCCACGAGACGTTTGTCTTATTTTCTCCCCTTCTCTGGCTTGCTGAGGAGGTGGGTGATCAAGTGGCGTGGTGGGTGCCTGACATCTAGCCAGGGTCAATACCACAGGCTTACATATTTATCTACTTCTGCTTGAATGTTTTTGTTTGACTTTCTTTCATTGTCGTTTCAGGCATTGCTTCAGTGAAACACTTCAGCAAATGTTTAACTTTTGTCATGTAAGTAACCAAGCCATCTTGTGCCAAGCAGGGCTTCTGCAAAGCACAGTATTGTTCCACTTTAACTGCAAAGAGAATTTACACATGTGCTTTATGACTTGAGCTGACCTGAAAACCTTGTCCTTGTGACAGAAGCAGAGCTATTGGTAGCAGTCAACTTACCAATACTGCTGTGTCACCAGGACTCACATTTGATCTAGAAAAGTCCTTTCATCTCAATGCCCATTCAACTCCTGCGTTCTCTGATGAGAGCATCACTAGTATTTTTGAAAAAGATAGTTCTC
The DNA here is from genome assembly GCA_013401255.1 of Urocolius indicus. Classification (NCBI taxonomy): domain Eukaryota; kingdom Metazoa; phylum Chordata; class Aves; order Coliiformes; family Coliidae; genus Urocolius; species Urocolius indicus. The sequence goes on along the minus strand of WBNH01009915.1, from coordinate 166,527 downwards.
CTTTAGGAAACTGAAGCACAGTTTTCAATAATCCACAGTTTTAGATGTAGTACAAAAATACTAGAAATAAAGGATAAAATTAAGATTTGCTTTATTTCAGAGAAATCTCTAGTGTAACATGATATCTCCTAAAATTAAGGATTGTACCAGACATGGACAAGAACAATAATCTGAAAATTACAGCAGAAAACAAGTATCTGTTTTGACATATACGATACAGAAGTACTCTGATTTCAATGAAGAACATACGCTGTTAATTAGGTCTGAGTTGAAAGTAATATCCAACACTCTGAGGATTACGGTAAAGTCTGTGAGTTTGCACTTACTCCAAGGGTGATTTTAGTGAGGTTTTTTTGTGAGCTAAAATTAATGAAAGGAGAAAAAGAGCCAATGGATGATGAATGGAAACTCAATTATTTAATTAACCCAAGTGATTTTTAGATGTATAATCAGTTTCAGGGCCTAACACATTGCTTTCAATGGCTAATTAGAACACTACTTGAGATGTTAAGGATTATGTGTGTGCTTGAATGAAAGTAAGAAATCAGGATTTGGATTAGTTCTTTGATTATTGGCAGCCAGTATGCACATATCTAAATGAGATGGCTAACACAAGTGAGGTTAGTCATGTGCCTGTGTGGTGGCCACAGCCTTCACAAACACAGCAGGGAACTTTAGGACTGAGAGCATAAGTCTGCATGTTTGGCTTAATAGAGAGACTGCCAGACTGGGATTTGTTACCAGTAAAATAATCTGTCAATCAAGCACACAGACAGCGTTGCCAAACGCTGGATTATATACGTTTGCAAAATTGTGCTTCTAACGTGCATGATAGATATACTACACATTTTATTCACAGCTTTGGGTACCACTCTGAAAACCATCTGATGTCAACAAATCAGTATAGCTGCTATCTAAAAGGAGGTGTACATGTTATAGAAGCCTTTATGTCAACTATTGTGTCTGCTTTCATAGAGTGAAAAAGTCATAGTCAGACTGAAAACTTAATTGATCTGCAGAGAATATCTCATGTACACAACATAAGCCATGCACATGGCACTGAGAATCAAAATATCCACCAAAATTCATGCACGATGTATCTATTCTCTGGTGTAGTAACTGTCCATTTCCACATATTCAGGTCACAGAGACTTTCTTTAAAATATGAACGTTGTTTTGAACCACAAAATCTAAGACTTTACTTACTAAAATTTTAGTGTAAGTATCTTACAGATTTTCAGATGTCAGAAAGATCATAGCATAGTTTAATATGCTATGTAGGAGAATTTATCAGTCTTTACCGTCTCAGTTCTCTACTCTCAATTTGAACAGATACAGCTATAGTCCACTTTCCCACAAAGACAACAATAATGAACTGTAGGATGGCTCCATAAGTCCAGCTCATGCGTCTCTAGATTTACGTCTATATAGCACAAATTGTCAAAAAAATGCCTGTAAAGCTTCTTTCAGGTGCCAGCTTAAAGTGACAGTACAACAAAGACAAATTCCATGGTCATCTCATCAAGATAACAATAAAATATTAAGGCTCTTATCTACCCTGGATTCATCTGTCTTGCAGATCATGCTCCATACACTCATAAAACAGAGTATTTTAAATATACGACACAAAATAGAGGCTGAACAGTGAGACTGTGTGTCATCACTGTGGATGTACAGCCTCAATATAATCCTCTCAGATGTGTGAATCCTGGATGAGAATAAAACTATGCATGATGAAAATACAAGAATGCACAAAGCTAACACAATTGCAACTGGTCAAATTCAATACCTGCAGTTTTCACAGCATGAACTTGCTCAGGCTTCTTCATCTCCAACATCACCATGGAAACTTTGATCTCACACACTCACAGAATGTTCTTTTGAGGGCCAAGTTCTGATTTGCTGCTTATCTTAGAGACAACTGTTGATTTCTGGGTTTTCCTGTAGTGGTTTCGTCTGTCTATATTGCCTGCCTCCTGTCATAAGTTTGGGATGGGATCATCTCGCCTGCACAGAGCTTAGCACAATTGAGTCCTGAGTTTGAGTGCCAAATATCATAAGAAACACCAAAAACTTCGAGGCGCCCTTCCTTTACTGTTATCTGGCTGTAAAGGTCAGGCAAATCACTTCAGTAGTTCTCCTAAAAACGGGATAAATACCACCCTTTTCAGAGTAATGACAATTGCTTGTTTGATACTCTGTACATTAGACCTGTAAAGTAGCTGGAAAAGCCCATTCTTATTAAAAGAAAGGGTCTTCTTTCTCTGTAGACATCGAAGAAAACAAATGCTGACCAAAGGACATAAGACAGAGATTAGTTAGACAAGACATATCTCTAAATAGGCAAGCTTCATGAAATCTGGTCTTGACTACTTCAGGAACTAATCAAAATGATCTTTGAACCATAGGAAATCACCTTTGAGAGTATACAGAGGCCAGGGATAAAAAGAACAGAAGAGGAAGGAGTTACAGAATTATTAATGAAATCACAGACCACTCAAGTCCTGGAAAGGTTCTGGATTGAAATGATTAAGTAAACAATTTTCAACTCCTGGAATACAACTGTGATAAAAAGCTAGAAAAAAAAACAAAACGTGGCAAATCAGTCCAGTCTCCACCTCTGGTTAATAAGCTTAATAGATAAAAGGAGAGTAGTAGATATATTTCAGGTTCAATAAGACTTTTGACTTCATACACAACCTTACTAAAATTGATGAAAAACACCAGAGTGTATTCACAACTCACTGAAGAACATCTATTGGCAATTACTACAGAGAAACAGGTATCTGAAACCCATCCTGGAAATAATTCTTATTTAATGTGTAATTTCAACAGTAGAGTAGGACAGGCAAGAAGTACACAAACAGCAGTCAAGGAAGCTGATACTGCAAGTATAAATTCAGGGTCTAATTCTGTCCTCCGGGGCTTTTGAGTAGCATGGTAATACTGGAATATAGTATGGTGATAAAACAAACTAGAATAATCAATAAGTCCAAAACCAGATTATGAACTCCAGTAAAAATTACTTTGAAATATTATACTTAAGAAGGAAAAAACAAATCCCAGGTGCCTGCAGAAGAACAGTAAGGCTGTAATACAGTAAAAAGATCACAGACTAAATGGGAGCATACAGTGTGACAGTTTTAAAACAAAATATCTTAATTGAGTCCAGAAAGGAATACTATAGGACACGGGCATTGCAAGCAACACTTTAATTCATCATACTAAGACACCTCAAATTACTTGACAGACATTCATATACAGAGATTCCCTTTAGAGTGACTTGTTCACTTGTGTTTGCTTGGAAGCCAGCTTGGTATCAGTCTTGCTTGGTTCTAAGTGCTTGTGCAGCAACAGCATCAGTAATGGCCATTCTTGTCACTTACACCATGGCCCATATATTTGTAATTGATTTAGGTCCTGGGAAGTGGACGAATGTAAGTTCCATGAGTTAAACATGGATGAAAACTAAATTCTGGTGCTAATACAAACCTGAACTGAGGAGCTCCTGGTCTCCAAGTCTTAGCTATGGGCATCTTCACTGGCAAAGAAAAAACCTCCTCTGGTAAAGTCATTGAAGCACATTCACAGAACAACTGCATGATCAGCATCACATCATCTTTTATAATTGGTCAAACAGATTTTTAAAAATATGCAATAGGCTGTCTTTCTATGACATGGACATAGTAGAAATTTCTCATGAACGCTGCTTCAGCAGTTTTAGGAAGGAGGAATCTGAGTCTCAAAGGTTTCTGAAGCAATGAAAGGTAGGCTAATAACATAACAAAATTACCAAGTGCTCTGCCAAGCACGGTTCTTGCTTTCCCTGCCAAGCTGGGCCATCAGAATTACACATCGCTGGTTTTCATCATGAAGGCAGCCACTATGAGAGCTGGCAGAGCAGAAAATATTGCATGCTTCACTCCTCACACTAATTCCTTCTCTTCTCTCCTCCTCAGAGATGCTCTTGTGTTATGGTATCATTGACTCTTTAGGCAAGCAGTTTTTTAACTTCAAGACAACCAGTAGGAAAAAATGCAACAGCACCCTTTTCCACAATAGCAACTTTAAGTAACTGCGAAAATGGCAACTGCAAATATGCGGGCAAGTGAGTTTGGAAACACTGTATGTAGTATTGACAGTTTGGTAGCCACACATAGGTTCAGAGTTGTGTATATGGAACACAAAACACCTCCAGCCCTCCACAGCCAAAAAGGCGTAATGTCAGCATATTAGCTGAGAAAGCATTTGCTATCCTCACCTGGTACAAAGTATAGAATAAAGACAGACAACCAGGATACCCATCTGAGTATACAGAAAGAAAACTTTTCTACAATAACTAAATTAATTCAAGTAAAGGCCCATTTGACTCTGTGAGGGAGGAAAAAGAAACCAAACCAACCAAAACACCTTAAAAAACCCACAAATTGAACTTTCTACACAATTAGGCTATATTTTCTCAGTTTGGACATTCAATCTGTTCTTACAGCTTTGAGAATTTGTTTACAATGAAGACAGGTTACAGTGGAGCAAGTGAGATAAAAGCTGGTGACAGACAGGGTCCATAAAGGATTTTTATAAGCTGGAATCAGTTTTACCTAGGAGACAGTGAAGAATCACTCTGCAAAATAATTCTAACTGTATTTTTTTTTTTTTTTAGCAACTTTGAATGTTTTGGAATAATGGGAATAACATTGGGCATTCGCACAACTAAATTGAAATTCTAGTCAGAAGTTACAGAAGTACTCACAAATTACTGCCTTTGCTATTTACTAAATAATTTACTGAATTTTCTTCTCAGATATGCGTTGCCATGCACCAGGAGAAAAGCCAAGGCAACACAAGCTGACTGGAGGTTTGAACACAGGTCTGCTTGTGAGGCCACATGTGAGAAATGTAAGTTACACTACGCTTTGCTTTTGGTATCTAACAAACTTGTCTGAGTGAACATAACTGCCAAAAATTACATTAGCAATAAGTTTCTTGTGTCTGTGCCAACACATTTCCCTTCAAACATGGAAATAGCTTACCCCACGTGTCTGGCCTTCACTGACGTCTTGGAAGCCGAGACATATCTGTTGCAACTTAATTTGAGTTTTTGGTTTGGATGAAGGGACCAGTCTGCTGGCTTGGTGGATTTGGAGCACATAAGAGGAGAGGCTGAGATAAATGGGTTTGTTTATTTTTAAGAAGAGAAGGTGAAGGGAGATCTTATGGTTTTCTTCATCTATAGAACAGGTACTTTTGAATAACACAGAGAAAAACTTCTGGAGGTACACGGTCAAAGGAAAGAAGCAATAGACATTAGATGCAATTAAGGAAATTCCAATTAGATGTTAGGAACTTTTTTTCTCCATGAGAGTGGTCACATACTGGTACAGGTACCCAGGGGAGCCAAAGAGTCTCCATTCTCGGAGATGTTCAATACCTGGTTCGACCCAGCCCTAAGCAACTCAAATTCTCTTTGAAGCTGTATTCGACTTCAAAGTTGGACCTGCCCAAAGCATGGCTGTTGTGCCAGTCAGCCTCCAGAGGCCTCTTCCAGGCTGAGTTATTCCCTGACTCTTCAAGAGTTCTGCGAGGCTGGTTGCTTAGAACCATGTCTGATCTTAACAAACAAATACCACAACAAATAAAGACTCACCTTTCTGAGGTTGCTCTCTAGGTCCCATATGCCAGCAAGGTGCTAAGAGATATTGTTAGATTGAAGACTAGCCCTGGAATTTGATGTGTATGTTGGTCAATCTATAAAACAATTCTTTAGTTTTACTGTCTCAAACGGTAGTTGTTCCTTTATGAGATGCTACTTCAGAGGAGGAAACACTTTACAAGAACACATAGGTCTCAGATTGTTTACCTTGTAATGATATAACAGAGACTCTCCTCTTCATGCTTGCACTGGAATAGAATAACTGAGTTGGATCTGGGGGGCTTTTTTGTTTGGTTGGTTTTGTTTATCACATCCCTAAAAGCTTCCTAGTGTTAGAACTAAAAACAAGCAAACAAGCAGAAAACTCAAACAGGATCTGAGCTTCATGTTACAATTGCATCCAGCATCTGCAATCTAATCTCAACAAAACAGGGTTTTTGTTTAAAATTAGTTTGGATTCTAAACAAACAAGTGAAGAGTTAGAAGATACTCTTGAAGCACATGGATTAGATAGGCACTGCACTGGAGTTGGGGATCTTGCTCTAAGACCCAGGACCCTAGAGGAACTTGGTCAAGACATTTTGGTTTTCTCTGCTTTACCTCTCTCACATAAAAAGAAAATTGGTATCACCTTTTTGCCATACTTTCTTTGCTTTCTAAATACACAGGACTGAAAATATCACACGTAAAGAGCTCTGTCCTATTTACACTATGAACCATGACACAGTCAAGTTATCAAAAACTTGAAAGTATGGCTAACATATGAACAGAAACAGAAAGAAAAAAAAATACTCCCTTGCAAATATATTCTTGATTTTGCTTGATTGAAAAGCTGGCAACTCTTGGAGGGCTGAGGCTTTGTCACATTTTATGCAACAGTCAGTTGTGCTGTGCAGACTGTGTCCATGAACACACAATAAATGTCTCCTTCCTCCAGGGTACTTTGTTTTACAAGAAACAAGAATTCTCACCTCTCACCAAGGTCAAGATTTAGAAACACAACCCCACAAGTTCTGTGTGAGTAAACTGGAATCTAAGCTGGTGGCCCTGAAAACAGAAACCTGACACACAAAGGACAGTCTCCTGTGGAACCAGATCATCAGTTCGTCTCATCATGGTTTGCATAGATCTGCAAACCATGATTTGGATTGTTATTTCTCAAGATATCTCACACAGAACACTTTGCAGATTGTAATGCAAACATTCAAACAAATGCAGAAGGCAGAGATGGCACATTATGGAAGGAATTTTTTTTTGGTAGTGTTTGGTTTCCAGTGTTGTTCTTGAGAACACGCACATTCAGGCCTTCAGGTGAAGAGGTTCCTCCATTCCCTTTAAAGCAATCTATCTCCTTGTCTTTGTCTGTACATTCCTTGACATTTTACAATGGAAGCTTGGACACACACTATCTGAAAGCAATGGCCACTGAAAATGCCTATCTGCCAATGTGTCCTGACTCATGTAAGAGAACAAATCCTTCATTGTTGCTCAAGTGCCATATGTCAATACAATAAAATCACTGTCTTCTGTACTCAAGGTTACATTTGTTTACGATTACAATGTTTATTTCTTGCTGTGAGACTATAACTGTGCATGCTCTTTCTTCTGTTAAAATACGTTTTTTCACCCCCACCCTGTTAATCTTTTTCCCATCCCGCACCCACGTCTCAACATATAGCCAGAGGAGGAAAATTCTCTTGTACGTACGTAAAATAATATCGTGTTTCTTTTTCAGAAGTATTAATAATTGGGTTACAATGGCATGCCTGCAGTGACAACATCTAAATACAAAAATGTGTTTAGGTACTTGCTTTATTTAAGCAAGTTAAGTAAACCCAATGTGAACAGATGCATACTTTTTATTTAGGCTGGGTGACTACTGAAAGCACCACAAAGATCAGGGATTTGGATTTCATACCAGTTTCTCCAACCTGCCCTATTACTCTGCAGTAAGTCTCTTTTCCTGCTTGTGCCTTTCAAACCAAGACAGAAAATACTGTGACATTTTTTCCAAAGTGTTCTGAGATGCAAGGATAGATCAATTCAAATACAAAATAAGTGTTAAGATGCCTATAGTGCTCCAAAGTTTACAGTGTGCTGCCCTTTCCACTTAATTGACAAAGTGTCTATATGGGAAAACAACGTTGCTTTCAGATTTCCACCATGGAAGAGTCATTTTACACTTTGAGGGCATTCACTAGAGCCCAGTAGGAAAATGCAGGAACCTTCTTTGATGTGCTCCTCTGCCTGGCCCTTGGACCCACTCCCGTCCTTGAGCTCACTGTCCAACAAGAAAGAGGAAGTGACTGCAATCTCATTGCTTACTAAGCACTGTCTTCCTTTAAGTATCACAATGCTGTAATACCAAAGTCAGGCAAATGAGCCCCCCAGTGCTTGTTAATTCTCTAAGAAGTGTTCCCTGGTACAATCAGCTGCTCTGGAAAGGATGCAGGATACAGTACTGTCAACACCCATACCAGTGAAAATCTACCCTCCATTATTGCCGGAGCAAGAATAAGGTTTTCTCCAGTTTCCCATGGGAGTGATAAGTCTCGCCTCTCTGGAGTGGTTTTTGATAAGTCTGAATGGGGTTGGGATGAATGAAGGCAGCTGCCAGGTTCCACCCACTCTCACAATATATATACTTAGTCTAACGTGCCACAGAGCAATACAACCTACAATATATCTAAACTAAATATTTGCCTAGTTAAGTAATTATGCTGAAAGGTTTCCCTATCTTTATTATACCAGAAAGAAATGCATAAATCACCTGATGTGTTATCTCTGAAGAAATTTCCTCCAACTGGGGCACTGGGAAGTGATTTTTCAGTTTGCTAGTTGGAGTAAAGGTGGGGGATGGAAAGGTGGTATACTCTTTTAAAATAAAATAAAATAAAACCAAGAATACTCAACAAGAAACCAAAACCGAATGGCAACAATATTGATGTTGCTACAAAGGTTTCTAACAGGTTAAATGCATATAAAAGGACAGGTGCACTGCTACTTTGAGGGAATTTTTAATAAAGACAAGATTTTTACTAGAAAGTAACAACATTCACAATTTCCTGCTAAAGATGCACATGCAATACACATGCAACTTAAACAATTGTAACTGTTGACTATTTGCGGAATGACTTTCATTCCTTAATTCTGCACATGATGTACTCATGCAACATACTACTGCAGTGCATCAAATATCAGACACAAGTCTTTATGTAGAAGCAGGATACCAATCCTTGTCTGCTTTGGCTTTTTCTGCATTCATTTACAAGGAAAAGTTGAATCGTAGTTTAAAAGAAAGACATTACACTTTGTGAGTAACTTGCTTGGATATGGGTAAGAAAATACTCAGCACCTACATTTCCATTTTTCGTGCCTCGTACTCTTGATGTAAAATTCATTAACTATCGAGGTAGAGTAGAAAACACAGAAACACAAAAGACCGATTTGAACAACTCAAAGGCTTCAAAAGCAACAAAACATCAGACATTTGCTTCTAGAAAATGTTAGACTTCTGAGCAGCTGAGGAACCATGGCTTCTGCAGACAGCCCTTTAATTCACATTACTTGTCTTACAATACATAGAGGATTACTGTCAGGATCTGTTCTGTTGTAGAGATTTGGAGATTACATGACAGGCAAAGAACACGAATGCTAGTGTCCAAAATTTTCTAGGTCAATGCTGGGCAAACTTAACTATAAGGAGGAGTATTCTCACATATTGTTTTGAACTGTCAAATATTCAGGCAGTGGTCCCTTTTGTTAGTATTGTGAAGTGTTAGAACATGATTTATTAGCTAGTACTGAAAGGTAGCAAAAAGAGCAAACTGCAATCTTGTTTTATTTTAGAGAGCTTCTGTGGAAATAGTCAGTGCAACAGAAGGGTAAACAAAGTTATCAAATGCACACAAATTAAGACCAGAAATACAGGTAACATGCAATATTAATTCAAGCATCAAGTCACAGCACATAAGCAGAGAAGTGGGTCAGAGGTATTTGTGGTCCATTTATTTATTAACTGTATGGTCCTTAAATGATAAAAATATGGGTTAAAAGTATAAATAATTGGAAATGAAAAGCACAGTTTTGTTTTGAACAGAACAGAGATCCTCTGCGTCTGATGAATTTCAGATTTTCATGCAACCAGATTCACATTCACCATTAAACAGCCAGGACCATGACAGGATCTATTGACCACTGTTCGCAAAACATAGTCTTCTGGTAAGCACACACATCAAAGTTGTAGACAGGAAAATGGTGACATTGGAGAGGATTCCAACACATATATAAGGATTGTTCCCACATGAAAACAGAGAATAATTAGTTTGAACATCTAGAGGAAAAAAAGGCCCTTTAGTATTCTAGTATGATCTAAGAGGCACCCTCCAGCCCTCATTAGACCCCACAAAGGGGTGTGTAACTGCAGCCCATTTGCAAAATCACTGAGTCAGCGATTTAGTCAGAAAAGAAACATTGAAACAGAAAGTAATTAGTTTATGGACTTAATTCAAAAATTTCCAACTTTCTTTACTGTGGAGAAAAAAAATGTATCGAAAAGCATTAGCCAGGAATACAAGGCTCATCATCTTGCCTTTAGTGTACAGCTAATATATAATTAATTTACAATTGTGAAGGACTCTTTATATCACTTCCATGTAGCATACAGTCAGAAACACCTGAGGATGCTCTTAAGATGGAACTTTCTCGGCACTTAGTAAGAATGTTTGTCTTAGTTCTCAGCTGGACTGAGATAAACTGAGTCAAACATCCCAAGATATAAAATATCTAAGTTCCTAATAACAGCATGTAGGATCTCATACCATGAAGAAATGGCCTGATTGTCACACACAGGTCACTTGCTCTGCTTAGCTTCCTTTCATAATTAATAAATGTAGAACTACTTTGAGGTTTCAGAATGATCAACAATTTTCATCATTAACATAGCAAGTAGTGAGGAAACAATTGCAAAAGCAAGCAACAGCTTTAAAAAAATGAAGAGTAACCCTATTCCTGACAGTTCCAGTGCCATGATTTTAATGTTTACACTCAATCTGTTTCCCAAACACTCACGTATTTGACATATCTTTTGGGAATTTATTGAGCTGATGGATTATTACATTCTAATGTTGAAACGATTATTTTCTTTGTATTAGTACCGTTGCTACAAAGTTCTTGGCAACATCTTAGAAGACATAGTACGTACTAAAACAAATGAGCATCTGCAGTGGTCTTAGTTAAGAACAACTTTCTGAAGTTTAGAGAACTGCCAAAACATTGATCTATGGTAACATTTTCCATACAATTGTCCTGACATAATAGAAAGGAGAAATCAGTGGAGACTGAATAGAAGAAAGGCCAAGTTGTCCTCTCATTGACCTCACTGTAAATCGGTTCTTTGATTTAAGGTCAACAATTTCAGATTTGTATTCCATTTATATTCCATGCTCAAAGGATTTATTCTCAATTTAGAAACACACAGAGTTTAGGGCTTACAGGTGTGGCTAGCTTAGATTACTTCCTGTTGTAGAATAAAATACACCTTTCACTGTTGTATCCATCACATTTTTTTGGGTACTGAAGAGAGAAGAACTGAGAGCACACCAGTACAGCTGTTATGAATAGTTATAGAATAGTTCACTCTCAAATTTCAAAACCCTTGGATTAAATTTAAAAGGTAGATACAGAAACTATTCTCAAGATACATATATGACTGGGATGGCAAAATGAAAGTTCTGCTTTCAATTGTTAACATCTCTGTGCTTTACCAAGGCAACATGCAACTTCAGTCTGCACAGTTGAGATAATGCTGGGGCTCCTACATGAGTACTAAACAGAGAGGGAGGAAACAAAAAAAGTAATCACTCCATTTCACTGATACAAGCAGCAGCTCAAAAGAATAAACTGAGCATCCATTTCAACTATCGAGCATCCATTTTGACTATCTTCCATCCAGTTGAGAAATAAACCAAACCTTCGTTATTGTTTAAATGGCTTTTGATGCGGAACATTTTATATACAATTCCTGAATCTGCATGAGCCAAAACAGGTGTTTGTGCTGGAACATAGGAGAGCTCCTACCATCAGCAGCTCAAGTGCAGATGTAAATGATCAAATGAAAAATTGATTAATCTATTCTCAAGGCATGAATATTTTTCTCAAATAGGACTTTGGTTCTTACATAATTGAATGGCATGCTTCAGCATAAGCAGGCCCAATATCAGCTTTCACATCTTAGCAGAAGTTCTAATTGAACTTACGTGTTTTAGGAGGTTGGATGAAGCAATCAAATACATTGGGCCGGTTTCAGTTAAATACTTGCCTAGTAATTTTATTTCACCACATTGCAAAAACAGGTTTTCTTCGCAAAAAGAAAGAATTAATCGCAGCAGAGTTGCCCACAAAACTACACCCACCGTGCTCTATTCCATATTCCCACGCTTTTTAATATTTGTCATATTTCATCTTTTAATGCAGTCCTAATGAGAGCATATTGGAACACTACAGAACCAAGCTCGTAAGAATGTGGTCTTGAAATAAAACACGGAACAGAAGGAGCATTGTATTACAGCCTCTGTTAATGTTTTAATGGTTGAGAGATTTCCAACATGTTGGCAGTGTCAGGACAAACCAATTTAATAAATTATTAACACTAATCAAACATTTTTATGATGGCAGTCAAAACTTCCTTGGCAGTTAAGGTTAATTCTGTTGAAGTTTGACAAAGATGTTACTGTTTGATGGAAACCACATTTAAAACTACAGCTTCCTTCAAATCAGGACCTTGTGCTGCACTGCGAAGAAATAGTTAAGCAACATAACTTGAAATACATAAAGAAACAGTGAAGGCAGGGCTAAAGCCTCCATCAAGCAGTGCAAGAGCTGACGAATGGTAGTGAAAAAAAAATTGATTTCACCGCATATAATATGCCTGTCACTTCTAGGGAAAAGATAGAGAGAGACTGTTATCGGGAAGAGATAAAGCTTGAGCTGTCGAGGGGAGAACTCTAAATCAATATACAAAGAAAATCTAGGAATTCCAGGCACTTGACAAGAAGGTTAGAGAGGAAAATAAAGAATCCTGCCAGTTTTGATCTATTAAACTTTGGAGAAAAGGCATTTTAAAACATCCTTTCATTCAAAAGGCAACTAACAATAACAGTGTCAGACAACACCACATTCTCCCTCCAACTTCTCTAGTCCTGCCAGCTAGTTGAAACCCAAGGCAGCAGAAGCTAATGAGGGGTATGGATTAACAATACAATGTTTCTCAGGCCTTTCTTGGGCTTCCCCTGGGGCACCCACAGTCTATACATCATCAATCTCCTGCAAATTGATGTAGTCAGCCTGTGACAAGGGTCAGGTTTCCCCGAACAGCTACCAGGCATGATCTAGTCATTTTGAGTTATCAAGACAAAGCTCTGTTCTGCTGAGCTCCAGCTATATAAAAATCCACGGTTCCCCAAGCCTTCAGTGAGCTGAAATCAAGCCATAGAGCCCTCTCTGTTCTCCCACTGAGAGACCAACTCACCTTTCTGAAGTGACACTGGTATTATTTTTGCACTCTTACACACAATGCCATGTCAGAAACTTCAGACTCACAAACAAGAAAAACATGTACTAACCCACACATTTATTAAGAATTAAAATTCTTATTTATGGTGTGCTAAATATTTAAATCACATTAAAAAAGTAATAAGACACTTATTTTCAATATATGAGAACAATCCAACAAAATAAAAAGGTGTTTGCTGATGCAGATTTCTAAATAAGGAATAAGTTTTGTTGGAGTATCAAAAGCTTTTGTTCACCCACAATATTTTTCCTGAATAATTACACACAAGATCCAAAAACTCACACACCACCAACTTTTCCCATATATTCTGAGGATTAGTTTGATACATGCATATTTATGCTGATGTTCCCTTAGCTTAGATGAAGTCAGTAGATTTCTACACAAACTAAGTGGCAAGCATGCTCTGCTTGGCTCACAGCACTGCAGCACTGTTAGCTGCATCTAAATGCATCCACATTCGGATGGAAGAGACTCAAGAATCCAAGTATATGACACGCTGAGAAAAGTGAGATGGCTCTGTCAATAAGATCCATGCAGTGCAAAGACTCAAATCACTGGAAAGGCCTCTATTAATTTCAAAGGTTTTGACATCATCCAGACTTCTACAGAAACTGCAGTAGGTAAGACTTACATAACATCTATAGATTTAGCACCACCTAAAGTTACAATTAATAATTCTTGTTGAAGGTATCTTTCATGGCTGATGATCTGTCTAAGAAGGAATAAAAAGTGAGCTGCCATATAGGGGGAAGAGGTGTGTAGGGGAAGATTATTTGATCCCAGTTACTTAAAATATGTCAGATTGCTGTGATATCTAATATACTCAAGTTAAATTTAAATACAGCTGCTTGTGGTCCAACATAGGTGTGAGCTACCAGTAGAAGACAAGCTTCTTTATTCTTGAAGGAAGTTAAAATGAAATTCCATGTATTTGTTACTTATTATGTTCCTATACTCCATTAATATACTTCAGAATGTGTATGTCCAAAAGAGAATTCTTGCAAACACACTACTTTGGGATTAACAAAAATCAAATGCTCGAATTCACTTTTTGTTTTGTCTTCTCAGAATGGGCAGCAAGCTTTGAAAAGCAGGCAAGAGAACTCAGCAAGCGACTTGTGGTATGAACATCTGATGAACATTTGCTTGTATTTATTCATGCAAGAATGCCAGAATTTCTCTGTCATAGTTGGTCTTCCAAACACAACGTCATGCATATGAATGTGCACGAAAAGCAAATCAAATGATGCACTAATACCTTTGAAGTAACTTTGTGCTTTGTGCACTTTGTTTCATTATTCACTCAAGTTGTTCATACTGACAGCAAACTTCTACAGGAGAGGGAAAAAAAAACCAACCAAACAACCAAACTCTAAATTGCCAGGCAATCTCAGTTCTCACTTTCCACTAGCCCCTTTGGGCAATGATGTGGCTTGAATAAGTTTATAAAACATATCTACATTTACATGTTCAAAAGTTAAACTTGTACTCAAGAAGTTTCCATGATCCCTCATAATGAGCTTCTGTCACTGGACTAGGCAGCGACGACAAGTTCTTCTCTTTATTATACCAGTGAGCTTTTACACTGATTGAGATGTAACCAAGACACTATTTTTGCAAGAGGTTATAAGGGAACCTTAAGTGAATTCTTGGGGGAACTGTAACCAGCCTGTGGTCTGCAGCAGGTAGCCATTACCTACATCTTGAAAAAACAGTATTTAAGCCTTTCAAGGTTCCAAAAAAGACATGTTCTTCAACCTACATTTATTTACCTAATTTTTTTACATATGTTTGTCTGGGGGTGTGAGCGCACATTTACCTTTAAGTGCCTGTGTAGCACTTTAGGCACATTTCCCATCAGTTAAAATCAACGTCTCAACTAGTTGATATGAATGGAAGTCTGGACAGAAGGTGACTGTAGCTCTTTCTTTTTGCATATTACCACCCATAAGTGATTTTACCTAATAATTTTGCAGGTCTTTTGACTCAATTTGTACTAAAGATAAAACATGTATTCACATTATTACAGTTGATTGCTACTAATGATATCTAGAGTAGAAATTTTTAGAACAGCTGGTAACATATAAACAGCTGATAAGAGAAAATTTTTGGAAGCAGCAGCACTTTATAGAAATAAAGATTCACCTGAACTGATGTCTAAGTTTAAATCACCTTCTATGTATTTTTCCTGTTGTTAACTACAAGAAGGAACAATTTTTCCCTTCAGTGGAAACATATGCAAAATGTGTTCATGACAAAAGAAAAGGAGACCCTTTAGAAATAACTTACAGAAATTACGCTAGTTATTCATCTAAGTACTTGACCATCTGTATCATTAAGCCACAGAGGAAAGTAGTATGAAAGTGTCCTTCAATTTGTGGATGCAACTAGTGGCCTGTTCAAATTCTACTCTACATGGAAGCCTATGGAAAATATGTCCCCTGAATGAGCTCTGCACTGCTGACCTCCATTTAAAATCTCTGCTGCAGCTTCACCACTGCTGAGAGTGCTTGCTAGCTTTGATCAGTAGTGAAGGATCAAGGCTAAAATCCTGATTCACAGCTGGAAGAAATTTCAATCACCATCCAGACATGAAATTTTACCTATCATATCTGGTAATGGCGCACATAAGCAACAACCATCTCCCGCACCTAGAACATTTGCCTTTACTCCTCCTCCCAACTGCAGCAATCCCTACTACGTAACTGCTCCCTATAGGAGTGGGAAATCTTACAGTGGCTATTCTCTTAGAGGAAAACTGTTAAAACTCTAGCCTCCAATCCCCAACCAGTCCACTCTAGTATAGGCCAAAAGCTGGCTCTAGTGTGACTGCTCTCTCCATCTATAGAATTGTTACTTTCTGTCCTTCCTATGCTAAACCTAAAAACAAATTCAGTTCAGTGTAAGTCAGCTTTTTGAGCAATAATAAATCAGAGTGGTTTGCCTGTGCAGCACACTGGAGAGAAGCTTCTAACACTGTTTACATGAAAGTTCATTATTCCCCTCTCAGAACAATGCTTCTCACTTTAAAAGGCTCCCATCCTTCTTTGCTTCTCTTTCCACCTGTCTTTATTTGGCTGCTTTTCCAAAGGCAGACAAGAGCTCCATGCAAAACTGTGAATCTCTTATTTTCAGAGAATAAAATACCTTCTCCCCCTCTAGGAGAATTGACGCACTCTTTTGGCTTCAAACTTTAAAAATATCCCTCTGCTGAAGCAGCTGTTGAATAATTTATATTTCTTAGAACTGAGCTGGGTATATGCACATTTTTGCTTTGATATATATGGTACCGTTGCTTTTCCTTCCTTTCCATTGCCATCTTGTTTTTCACTTAAAATTTCAAAGTAGGAAATTCTGAAGACTTCAGAGTCTGGGAAAACCTGATTCGAGTTTTGGGAGCAAGAGAGAAGGGGAGTGCAATTTGTTTGTGAATTTTTTTTTTAATGAAAGGAAAAAATCCTGAACAGCTTCTAATTAGCAGCTCTGAAAAGTTATAGTTTCTTCAATGGCACACAGCATGCCAAGTAAACCTACAAGAGATTCCTTAGCCTAACGTGCCTGGAGCTGGATACAGTTCCTCTAAATCAAAGCACAGCTCACACTAACAGTTGCAGTATGTTAGTGGCTGGATGGTCGCTTTATGAAGAATTATAAAGTGACAGAGCAGCCTAGTTGAAAAAAACACACACCATGCTTTGATGTTTTTAACCACTAACTTCAAGAGGACCAGAGACCTTCCTGTTTTTATTGCAGCCTCTCTATCATCCCTCCCCCTACTCCCCCTCCCTCCTCTCCCACTGTTAGATGGGGAGCTGTTATCTTTCAGTCACTTTGTAAGCTTGGCTTGTTTACAGACTGAATGTCTCTGTTTATAGGCCTATATCAGAGAACAAACAGGCCAAGTGTGACTTCCTAGGATCTGAAATGTGATGCTTTTCCCTCTTGGGCAAGTAGGAGTGGCAAGGAAGAGAGGAAGGAAGGAGAGAAGAGAAATCCTATAATTGTCCTTCTTGTCCCTCTTCCCTCCAGGTTAAACATACACACCTGTATGGTACCAAGGTATTTTAAATTAGTTAATTGCTTAAACATTAGCTTATCAAATCTCCATGAAAATACACAGCAATTGTCTCAATAAAAATTAGGTCCACTTCAGAGTCTCTTCCACCAACAGTAAAATCAATGCTAAATAAATGCGTCTCTTAAAGATATTTTTAAAGTTTTATATTATAGATCCATTCAGCTACTAATTTGAGGAACCTTAAAAGCTTATATCACAATTTATTAGGGATATTTAAAGGGTGCCAACAGGGTAACTATAAGCATACACACTGTAATAATGAAATTTTAGGAACCATTAATAGCATACGTTTGGATATTCCTTCTTATCTTGAATAATATTTTACCTCAAGAATTACCCCAGTCCAGTCAATAAGGATAGGCCTTAATAAGGTACTCCAGTGACACGAGAGACAGTTTGCTTATATCACTACAGGCAGATTTCTTTTCAGTTCCCCATAACATTCAGATTATAAACATCTCAGGAGGTATGGTTTTGTCCTTACTAAGGATGTCTTACTTTTACACTGGCAATTTTCATTTTAATTGTAGCTTTTATTTTTATAGATATCCAGTTTCAAAAGACTTACTTTTGCACACACACATACACACTTTGGAGCACAAGGGTTTTTTAAGGAGAGTACAAAGAGGTGTATCACATTTGCTTTTACATTATTGTGAGACACTGGGCCAGCCAATTTTGAGATAGCTCTAGCTAGGCTCTTATGGGCTGCTCAGCAAAAGAGACTGAAAGCTTTTGAACTTTAAAAGAAACACAAAGGAAAAACAAACAACAATAAAATCTAGGCAGTTAACTCTTTGAGCACAATACCTTCCAAATAAATAGACCTGACAGGACAGAAGAGGAAAGATTTTACACATGGCTCCTTCTCCAACAGCTATGTTCATGCAGGTGGGACCTTAGGGCACTGGAACTTGGTGAGACACAATCTAGTTAGACTATGAGTAGCAGAAGTACCCAGTTCCTTCTGAGTTCTTCCATCTACTTTAAACTCATCTGCTCCTTGTTCATCACCTCAGAGCTGGACAGGTCCACACTGTGGTTCTCTGGTTCCTATCATCCCCTCCAACATGTTCAGTAGCACCTCAAAAGAGCAAGCTCCTGCCCATCTGGGGATATCACTACCTCCCTGCTTCTTACTGACAGAATGTGCCTGCACACACCTCTGTTGTGCAGAGAGACAGTCAGCTCAGTATGTATCAGCTCAAAGGGCTGAACTTCTAAAATAGAAGTGAGAATTTGGTCTCCGTTGGAGCTTTTGGTACAATTTAATCCATCTAAACACAGCATCCAAGTGGACACTATCTAGACGTGCCCTGCTGCCACTCTGGCTGCTACAGAGATCAGAATTCTTCCTCCTTAGCTGGCCTAGCCTGAAGACATATAAAGGGACTGGCCTTTCAATTTTCTCCCACAGCAGCAGATTTCTGCCACAGGGACCCCCTGCATCCTCTCACTGGCAGATAGCCCCACCAGTTTGCTGCATCATCCTTTCCCTTTCAGGTCACATCTCACAGGAGGCACAGGCTTGTACCCTTGTCTGGCATTTCACACCTATGTGGCTTCCTCTACAGAGACTGCAGAGCACACTATGTAAGATACAGGCTTCTCCCTCTGCGGTCTCCTTACTCCGGAAACTGTGGAGACTTGCAAGCTCAGTACACACCACTCCTGCCAAAAAGCAAGCAGCAAGCAAGGAGACAAACCAAGGCTTCACAGAGTGCCAAAGCCTCCCAGGACAGCTCAGTGTAAAGAGAAGGCAGAGATTTGTGGCTCTTCTGTTTTGTTTTAAAACTGAACAGTTTGGACCTTTCAAACTCTTTTCAGTTTTTGGTCTCATCTGAAGAAAACAGGAAATTAGAGTATATGAGTAGATGGTGGTTTTTAATCACAACTGCTTTGCCCCCTAGAGATGAAAAGCATGTGCTTGAATTAATAGATTCTTTCCACTTAATCACAAAGGGATCAGGATAGATGCAAGAGAATTTAGGTTTTCCTCATCATGCATAAACTTTCTTCAGTTTTCTTAGCAGTTTCACATGGGGATGATGAAGCCATTTAGTCTAACAAGAAAACCTGGCTTGGATCCTGGACCAGAATTCACATACCCATTAATTTCTGGTTTTGGCATTCAGATATGATTAACTCTTCTTCTGTCCATTTTTAACACATTCCTCCTTTAAGATGCCTAATAAAAAAGAACTTAATGCTCAGTACAGAATGGAGGCTAAATTTGAAACACATGCTTCTTAAGCATGGTCTGCAAGGATCTGTAGATAGGTCTTTTCCCCCATACCTCAGTACTGTCAAATCCCATTCTGACATGTATGATTCTGTCTACACCAAAGA
The DNA here is from genome assembly GCA_013401255.1 of Urocolius indicus. Classification (NCBI taxonomy): domain Eukaryota; kingdom Metazoa; phylum Chordata; class Aves; order Coliiformes; family Coliidae; genus Urocolius; species Urocolius indicus. Next base: position 146,877 of record WBNH01009915.1, on the reverse strand, counting down.
CACGAAACTTTGTATTATGGATTTTACTATGCAGGACGCACCTAGGCACAATGTGACAGAATGCTTTGCACTTTTTTTTGCCTCTGGCATTTACCATGTCAGTTTGTCACAAATCAGACATTTTTTTTTTGTCATGACTGAACGTAAAGCCTTCACAGCCCTGTATAACTGGAGAAGAGATGATTGTTTGCTTTCCTCATGGGTCTAAGGATAATCAAGAGTGAACTTCAAGGTATGAAACTATGTGAGACTTAGACACATTCATGAAATGCATGAATACACCTATATAATTTTCAGAATAAAAAGAATTAATATTTTAACCATCAGTCTTGAAACAGGTAGCATTCAACCAGCATTACTGTTTTATTTCCATAGCTAAGAAAAGCTCACAGTTGGGTTAAAAAAAAAAATTGCATCCAAGCCTTTATCTTTCCTGCTCATTCTGACAATTTCTAGCTGGATTGCCTTTCCACATGAATTGTCATATTTTAGTCCCAGCGGGAATTATTGCCTTTTTGAAAATACTAAAATGCAGGTCTAAGTATTACTATTCACTGAAGAACCAGTGAAGTCCCAGAGCTGATACATCTCATATGATGTGTAGGTGTAAGACTTACAGTTGCATTTCAGCTGGGCAGACAGGCTGAATGAACGTGGGCTTCTTGAACTCTTTTCCTGTTAGTAGATATGGTAAAATATCAGATTTTACCTCTTTGAAGCTACTTTTGCATGCTTGCGCAGTGTACACCACAAAGTAGGGCTTGCAAGCAATTATGTTTCTAGAACATATAATCTAGTCACAAAAAGTATATTTTTCTTTATTGTATGATTTCCTGAGCTACTTTGCCCTGTGAAATCCAGCACAAAGAGAATGTAAGACTTAGGAGCTCTTCCCGAGAGATCAGGTGCCAACTTTTCTTTGTGTTCCTGTGCACATATCTAAAGTGATATCAAGATCAGAGACAGGATCAGAGCTTTAACTCCACCAGTGGGAAACAGCTGACAGGACACTGGGCATTAGGCCTAAAAGTTCCTTTCCAAAGAATGCTACTTACCTGTCCTTGAGACCTTTATGTATATACTGTGCCCTGCAAGACTGATTTGTTTCCACATCTTGTGGGCTGAAGTTGTACAAGCCCTACGGCAGGGACTCTTCTCCCTACCCCAACTACAGCTCTGTACAGCGACTGGGACTCCATGACTCTATTACAATGCAAGCATTTAATTAACAGCCCAAGCAGGCTTTTGTGCAATCAGTTGCCAAGTTCTTTGCCTTGCATTGAACTGCTTGCTCTGCTTAGTTTTTTTCAGTCTTTAAGTTCACAATTTACTGCAACAGACTAGGTTATAGCACAGAAATTTTAGAGGTGTGACCCTAACTCTAACCCTCCCCAAGTTACTTCTGAACAATAACAAGTCATCGTGCAGTTGTTCCTGTACCCTGATGTGCTTTGAACTTTAATAAATGATTAATCCTCTTTAGAAGTAACTTAACACTGCCTTAACTGCATCTTTCCCTGAAGTGTCACTTAGACATCCTCTGTTGTGTGCATTCATTGCAACTTTCACAGTCTGTAAATTAAGAACATTTATACATGCAATTAGTGCTAAACAAATGCCTGAAGAACTCCTTGGGGATTAAGCAATTAGATGGCATCATGGAGTACCCTTTGTACTTAATGCTTATGATGAAAATCATCTACCCGTTCGGTGCAAATTGCATACTGGGGTAACCATTGTGCTGGCAGGAAGTGCTCACATGAATTGCCAAATGCATCTTTGAGTTCATACACATTGCCTTCTCCCTAGCTATCCCATCCTTCCCCTACTGACTTAAAAGAGAAATTTCTATAGATAAATTTGTGATCCGGATAGCACTTTGCAATAAAATTGCTCTCTCCATAAAATAACCTCACAGCCAATCAAACCAAAACATAGGTTATAGGTTTTATGAACTTGAGTTTTTAATATCACGGTTGAATTTTTTTTTTAAATCTGCCTAGGAAAAAATACAGCTATGTACACATGGGCCACTTGCACAGCTAGTGACAATAGAGGCTTAACCCTTTCATATCTTGTGCTTATTTGATGTTTCACAAAAATAGTAGTCAGTATATTTGGCAAGGTATGCAAACAGACCAGAAGGAGAAATATGTGGCACACTAGCGCACTTTTCAAATAGGAGTATGTATTTTATGTATAAACCATTCACACACACTCCTAAAGCATACTGAAAATAACAGCAATCATTTGCCCTGCAATGTATATAGTTGGTACTCAAAAAAAAAAAAAAAAAAAGATTAATATGATTAAACATCAAAATTAAGGTACAGAGAGAGAAAAGGACAACGATTTTTTATGCCTGGAAGGTCAAGGTTAAAGTGAATCTAATTCACTCTCATTAAAACCCTTCATTCACAGGTAGCTTTGAGAATAGGAGACACCTCATTTGGATAAAGTTGTACCTAACACATGGAATTACACACAAACAAGAAAGACATAGGCACACCACACACACACACACACACACACACACACAAAAAAAAAAGAAAACAACAAGAGAAAAAAAAGGCAACTTTGGGAACAGAGTGAAGTTAGAAATTGCACTCTGAGCACTTAAGCCAGCAAAACTTCAAAACCCCTGTGCTGATACTGGTACAGGAGTCCCAGCTTAGGGGCACCATGACCTCCACTCTACTGAAACGAACCACTGCTCACAGGAGTCACCCCTAAAGCCCCACACCCTCCTTACAAAGAAGTCCATTGTAATCAAAAACTTCCTGAAGCTGGTTGGTTAGTGCTGGGATACAATGAAGGTGGTGTAAGACATGAAGTAGTTGAGGTTGTGTTTCACAGGAGAAGAGAGGACCTTGTGTGCAGGGGAACAGGATTTCTAAGTGCAAAAAAATAAAAGCAGAACAACAATTAAAGAAAAAAAACCCCATCAAACCCTAAACAACACAAAACAGCTGCAGGGAAGTTGTTTTTCCACTTGATGCAGCCCATCGAAATTGTTTCAAAGGTAGCCCTGTGGATGGGAAGCCACCGCCGCAAGAAATCCCAACCTCGGAGCGCCAGCGCCACCTTCTTGTCACGGACCTCCGCGGCAGCCTCTGAACACGACAACCGGAGGCTGCTGTCGCGTCTAACACCTACAGGGCTTTGGGGCTGATACCGTGAAGGCGCTCGGTTTGCAGCCCCAGGCAGGCAAAGCCCTCGCATTTTTACAAAGAAAGCAGGTTTTTTTGGGGGGTATGAGACTAGGTGGTCTTTAGAGGTCCCTTCCAACCCCTACCATTCTGTGATTCTGTGAGCGTGCTAGGACTACCTGCAAGTACTGACGTTGAAAAGTATAAAATGGGGAGAGAAAGTTGTCTTTAAAAATGCATACCAATTATTTAAAACTCATGGGAAGCCATTTGAAATAAAACATAACCCGGCCTCTTCTTAAAAAGTGCATTATTTTCCTAATGTTTTAAGATAATATTTCTACTGGAACAAATAAAGGCAGTTTACTTCTGTTTAAGGAAAAAAAAAAAAAAAGAATAAAATCCACAGTAACTCTGTTCAATCAGAATAAATATGTTTCTCTGATATGAGTACTTTTTCTGTAGGTAAACATTCCTACAGCAACACTTTAAAAGAAATCCTGAAAGAGTTAGTGGGTGTTAAAAATACTTTAATCATATTTGGGTCCAGTAGAATGTTATATTTGGGAACAGAAGTTTTATAATCTTTCCTACGCAAAATCAGCAGTTCAATGCTCTTTCAAATCAGTCAAAGGAAGACTAAAAAAGCCATCAACTTTCTGGAAGAGAGGCCAGGATCCTCACCTAAGGAGTTCTTGGACCCACCAAGGAGCACCTCTGACTAGAGCTCACTGGAAAACCCATCTCCTCTTCTTCTGTCAAAGGACCATGGCTGTGATTGGCAATTTTGCCTGTGTGAAATGAACCAGCAACATTAAAAAAAAAAAAAATTAAAATTATGTCTCTCAAAGAACTTCAGAGTTAAGGGTGCCAAATGAATGTCCTCAGAGCCCAAATGTTGCCGTGAGTTACAGACTCATCAGCAGAGGGGAAGACTCTGTTGACATGAAAAAAACATATAGTCCTCAGGGTGAAATAATAACTTCTGAGCCTCTCCAGTCCACTTTCCTAGAGTGACTGACAAAAGTTTTTTCTGATGACATCTAATATTTTTTTAAAGTGACATAATTCCCCTGAACCATTCTGATTGCTCTGATCATTTCATCCATGTGCCATCAATATAATTTCAATCCAGTCACCAGCACAAGTAATACCCTACACATTTTCATACGCGATTTTTTGCTATTTCCACCTGGAATAGACGTGAAAACAACAAAGTTCCAGAGCAAAGCATCAAATATTTTGTTCCAAGTGTAACTAATGAGGAAACAGACTCCAAAGATTTTATTTCTTTTCTTTTCCCAAATAGTTTTGCATCAGATGATTCAGATAAACATTGCTGAATATTCATCCAAAAAAATAAGACCCTGAACATTTCTAGTCTTGATTTCTCTTGTGATCCAGAGATTAGAAGTAGAACAGCAACAGCTGCAAAAGGATGTGACCTCTTAATCACATCCAGGTATCTGGAGCTTGCCTGTCCTTGCTGCACGGATTGAAGACCTATTCAACAAGCAAGGAAGAGAAGAAGCAGGATCAAAACAATGGCATGCTGACATTACACATCCATGTCTACACAGGGTAAAATACAGATTTCCTGGGGCAGGTAATGAAGTCTGCATTGTAGCAGAATTGGCCACATGTGGTGTTAAAATCTGTATCTTGCTTATATACTGAGGCCATACCATCTTCCTATGAATTTAAGCAACTTTAAAGCTGTTAGTGTGAGCTGTCTACCTTCTGCTTAGAACTCACTCAGATTGCAACCACATTGTCAATGTTAGATTGTGTATGTGTGTATACATATATATATATATATATACATATATATAAAACTTGCATATACATACACATACCCATGCAACTAGTTGTTTGCTACAGGAGGAAGAAAACACAATGCAAAAATAAGAGAGGTAAAAATAAAGGACACCTGAAGAAACACAAAAACAGCAACTAAGAATTTGTCAAATAAAAGACAAGAGACTATTTTCAGCTTTTGGAAACTCCTGAGAATGTAGATTATTGCTGTGAAATATTACTGTATTTCACATTCCCTGCCTTGATCTCAGGAACATTCAGTCCTAATATATTTAGCTGCTTAAGAAGAAATATCAGTTAAGCTCTCGAGTAAGTGTGCATGCACGCCTTCCCTGGGACTCCTCAGCAACTGGCTGCGATATGTGTTTCCTTTGCGTAAGATTGACTAGGAGTAGTCACAATGTGATGGCCAAAGTAAATTCATGCAGTAAAACCTGGAACAGCAGAGATAAATGCAAAGTTACTTCGAAAGCAGAGCAACACTGATGCTACTGAATGACGAGAAGGGTGCTGGGGGGAAGGCACTGACTGTCCTCTCTCTCGGTCCTGTTCTCTTCAAATCGTCCTCACCATCTCTAGGCTAGATATGTCAGGGCAACTACACTTCAGGAGAGCTCTTTCTCCCTACTTGGAATATTGTCCCCATGGCTAAAGCTGCCTCAACCCTGCCCATTTTCTGTTAAAAGTCTGTATACATCCATATATATTTATGAATAATATGTACATATATTTAATATCAATTACAGAGAAGACAAGGTAGCCTTTCAAACTTCCAATATGTCAACACGCTGTACAAACAGGAAGTGGCACTGCAGCAACAGGTCATTAAAAAGACTGCAAACCAACCAAGAATCAGTAGTCATCTGAAAAATGGGGGGGGAGGGAAGAAAATATTTTTAAAAAATTAGGCCTTCCCCACCACAGTTGGCATATCTTAATTCTCACATAGTCTCATACCTTCACAGAAGAGAGATATGTGTTTCAGGGAACTACTTGAGCAAGCAGCATTATAAATAATCAGGTATTTTCACATTTCCTTTTCTGATAGCACTCTCTCCATCGTTTCATTGCTTCTGCTCTTTTGCTGTCTCCTTGATACACACAACTATGGAGGGTAGGGAAAGAATGGGGAGAGACTCTCAGAAAGCATAGCAGAGGCACCCTGTAAGCAGCAATCTGCCTTTCCCTCCTTGCATGCTTTAATCCTTTCCCTGCCTTCCACCTTGAATCACATTATAAGGAAAGTCATGACCATTTCTCAAGAAGCTGATGTGGGATAGCCAAGATCAGCTGTCAGCTAGAGGGAATCCAAGGGCTTAAGGAAAAAAAAGTAAGCTCTGACCCACACAAGTTCTTGTTCATATAAAAAAGCACCTACTACAAGACAGAAAAGCACAGCAATTGCACTATTGCTGTGAGAACTCTCATCTAGAAATGCTCTTCATTAGTAGAATCACAGAATTATTATGGTTAGAAAAGACCTTTAAGATCATTCAGTCCAATCACTAACCTAACACTGCCAGGCCCATCACTAAACTAAACCATGTCCCTCAGCACCTCATCTATACACCTTTAGTATTTCCTATCCTATCAAGCAGATGGAGGTGACATATGCTGGTTTACTAGTAACATCTGAATGTCAGCTGTACTTCTTTTTTGCCTTAAAGGGGAAAAAAAAAGTAAAATTAAAGCCACCCTCTTTCTCCTGACCATTCACAATTTTTTAATCCAAGCTGTTCCAATGCAGCATGAGTATCAACACAACCAGATATGCTTTTTTAACATCTGCTTTTCATTTTCTTAACAGGAAATCAACACAGTTTCCATGACAAAGGAGGATTCTGGTGTTGTGCTCTCATTTATCTGTCAAGTGTACACTTGGCAGCATTTGATCTTTATTCTCTAGACACTCAAGGAATAATCTAGGAATTACTGCTCCTTGACAATACAAACAAATAAGGCTATCTATAAATAAACCACGGCAAGGACAGGGAGAGAGTCACTTCACACCCACAGAGGGACTGCCTTAGTGATAGGTCTTGTTTATTTTTTGGCTGTGGCTGCAGATTGGCAGGTCATCCTCCTTTCTGAGCCCTTTTGTGTGAGCTTGCACAAAGGGAAGAGGGACTCTCACACAAAGTGTTTCTGAAGAAACTCACTAACTTTTCCCCCTTCCTCCCCACTTTTCTTGCCAGTGTCTCTGGGGATCTGGTTGTTGGTGGGACTGGTGAACATAAGAAGTGGCATTCCAGCAGGCAGCATGGTTTGTCCTCACCACCCCCTTGCCCACACCCAAGGCAGTGGTAGACAGGCTTCACTTGCAAACTGCAGCTCAGCAGAGGGAAGAAGAGGTTTTTCTTGAGTTATTTAACCTTACCTCCACTCTACAAATTTCACTTTGAAAACTCCGCAAGTGTAATATTCTTTAAACAAATTGCAGGGCACAAAACCATTGTTTAATTTATGCTATACTCATGTAGAGTACTCTTCCAAGCACTTGCCAGATGCTGCTCTCTTTTTTTTCTTTGGAGGTGGGGGGGATTAGTTTGTGGGGGTTTTGGTTTTGGTTTTTTAATGTTACTGTTTGAGCATCTGTCCAGGAATATTCTTGTTTGCTTTGGGTCTGATCCAAGTAGCTATTTGAGGAAACAGCCAGGATACCTATTGACTTCTATAAAAGTTGAATCAGGGCTATGGGCAGTAATGGATACAACCCACTGAGCCTATTTTGAAGGCTCTGAAATCAATATCAGTCCCTTGATTTACACGCTACTAATATGACAGGTAAGTCTTTAAAAGGATAAACTTTTTTCTTGCCTTCTATGTGAAAATGTTGCTCATTATAGAAAGATGTATCTGTGCAGAAGCCTTCAGATTCCATCAAAGACAAATTTTATAAGGAAATAATTTTGAAGCAGAAAATAAAAGATGTTTGTTAAAATTGTTTCCGTTTAATATCTTCACTGTCAAATTACGAGATTGACCCTGCAAATGCTTCATCATGGCTGTGATTTTCTTGGAAGTGAAGAGAACAAATCGGTTGAGTGCACATTCCAAAGTAATTTATAGACAGATGTAATTAAAATAAAATGGCATATTGCCTACGCCTCTGTGGCAATATGTGTCTCCGATTTCTATACAGTTAATGAGACTTTGGAGTCTCAGTATAGAAGCTAAAGCAGCCTTTGAACAAGGAGGCAACACTGACATAAGCATGTTCAGCATGCAGCTACTTGAAACTGCCCAAGAGAAAATGCTAAATGCCCCAGATATTTACCCCTCCCAGGGTTTCTGCCTTTCACTCCTTGCTCGAGCAAGGTTACCTTTCCCTATCTGAGGCCAGTAGCCTAGAACACCTCTTCACATAAGACCTTGCAGAGGTTGCCTTTTTAAATGATACCAAGTATCACAAGTCACATTTAGTGTAATAATTTGGTGGTTGGAGCTTTACCCTGAGAAGTGGGTACCTGGGATCTAGATCTTTTGCAGCCTAGGGCTGTCCAAATACGTGAGCCATCAAAAACTGGTCACAGAAATTAAACACCCAAATGAGAATACTATCCATACATAGACCAACAATAGCTCTATTTTTGTATACAAACTCACTTATATTCATCTTACTTTGGCTCATTTCCTTTTTTAAAAAAAATGCTATTTTTGTCCAAACAGACCTGCTTGAGGTTTGCCAAGCCATAACAATTGAACTTTTTTAAAGCAGAGATTTTATGCCAGAGGTGGTCTTTAAAACAAAACAAAACAAAACAGATCAAAACCCAAGAAACCCCTTGTTTTGTACCCTTCCTAAAAATAGAGAAACAAAAGGCTTAATCTACTCAAGCCATTAAAAAAAAAAAGGTATACCATGTTTCAAGGAATCCAGATCACCCTTCAAGATGGAAAACAAGCAACCTTATTCAGGATTTCAGTTAACAGAAGAAAAAAAATATCAAAACAAACCAGGAAAGAGTAGTACTGTTATTTTTTCCTCTCTTCATGGCTGTTAATCACATGAGCAACCTCACACAATCTTCTGAGTATTTCTATTAGTAACTGCTCAATATTGTAAGCAATACACCTTTTGGCCTACAGACAGCATAGCAAAGACATCTGGAGGAAAAAAAAAATCCTTGTAAGCATACATATTCTCACCTTTATCAGCATGTCTACTGTGTTAAAAATACACCAAGCAAACAGTTGGGGAGAATAGTAGAGAATAACCTTCTCAAAAATGGTTATAATAGTATGGACAATTAAAAAGAGAGAAGAAAATTCTTTCCAACCTCCTAGGGCAACTAGTTAAAATAATATTCAGCATTGGAATGGCCTGTCCAGGGAGGTGGTAGAGTCCCTGGAGGTGTTTAAGAGATGGGTGGATGTTGCACTTAGGGAAATGGCCTAGTGGTTGATAAGACTGGGACAAAGGCTGATCTTTAAGGTCTCTTCCAGCTGAAACAGTTCTATGATTCTATATTCACACCTTATTGGTCTATTGTGTTAAAAATAGACCAAGCAAACAGTTGGTACCATGTGGAAAGAATAATAGAGATCTAAAAAAAGTTAGAATAGTATGGCAAATTAAAAAGAGAGGAGAAAATTATTTCCAAATGCCTTTTGGAACTAGTTAAAATAATATTCAGCAATTTAAATGCGTTATACTGAAAGAACTAGATAGAATAGGTGGAAGGTGATAGTACCCGAGAGACAGTTTTTCATTTAAACATTCTTTTTATATACAGGAAATATTACTTTTTTTATTGTCTACCAGAAAAATTTTAACAATATATACAGTTTCAGGTGAATTCTAGTCAAGATATTTCAGCTGTCAAGAAGCAACAATTTATTTGGGGTCAGTTCAGCAATAATTTGCCCTTGACTGAGATGCCACAATGATTCATGGAAAACTATAGTTTGGATGTCTCTTTCTTTTTGCCTTCATGGACTGATTCCATACCAGATTTCACCTCTGGTGACCTCCACAGTCTTCCCTTTAACTAAATCAGAAGTAGTGGACTATTGAAATCCTACAGGTATAGTATATTACGGCGAAATGCAGTCCAGCTGTGAAGACTGAGGCACAGAAAGTGACTTCTAGTTAATACTCTCCAATCTTCAAGCTTGTTTTCCCTTCTCAAGCTTCATGTTATCTCAGACATTTTTCCCCTGATTAAATCAAGTAAATATTCACCTATGAGAGAAACGATTAAATAGCCCAAGTGGTTTAATTATATGCATATTGACTACTCTAACTCAAGCTGTGTCTTCCTCCTGCCTACACTTTTCATAGACTGTGCAAAGAAAACACAGCTAGGGGCCTTGGTTTTGGAAACAAAGATGGTATTTGACATCATTATTTTTGTCTTACACCAGCCCCACAATCTTTGTGTTTTCTAGCTCAACACAAGTGCTGCTACAAGCAGCAATCCTGCAGTGCATTTGTCTCTTAGGACTCTGGAAGTGAGGTTCCTGTTAGGGCTACTAACTGAAGGTGCAGTAAAAGGAATGAAGGATAGATGCAGTCAGTTCCCTGTAATAGTGCTTTTGTACAGTAGATAAATTGCATTAGGTCTACTCTAACAAACAGAAACCTGAAATACAAGTGGGCCTAGAATATCGTTCCATTATTCAGTCTCTGTCCGCTGCCAAAGCAAGTATTACATCAGTTATTATAGGTGCGTGTATGTGCACTTACTCTCCACATACATTTACAAATGCACCTTTATATAGAGAATGTATGAGCATACATATGTCTGTATAGAAGACCAACTCAGCTAACATGTGACTCACAGACAGCCTTTCCTGCCATCTAACTATGGCATAAATGAATCATAACTCCAGCAAAAAAGTTTCTGCCTCTAGACCCATGGAAAATGTTATGGTATTTTTGGCTTATGTCAAAGCAAAGTGAGGTGATAAAAGAGGAGGTACAGTAAGGTCCAAGTTCACCTGCATTTTCATCCATAGATGTCTTTTGATATATCTCTAGGTTCAGTTTACTCATAGACTCAAGAAATACACTTTATATTTATATTCATTTTACCACACTGTAGATGTAAATAACCCATTCAGCAGTGCGCATTTTATACATATATAGCAAGTATAAAGATCTACAATTTGGTTCCACAGTTTGCATAAATATTCATCAGACTACAAAAGCAGCAAATTTGACCAAATTATATAGAAACCTTAATATTTAATTTTGTTTTTGCACCATTCTTCATCCGTACTCAAAGGAGGGAATTTAATCCTTAAAGAAAATCTATGTGAAAGGAAAATTACCTGTAGCTTTTCACTTTACTGTCATAAGAATGAATTCTAACAATTAACAGAAATAACTTTCTAATCTGTGCTGTCACCCATGCTCCTAGACAAACAAAGATACCTCAATAGCACTGCCATCCAGAGTAAAGACCTGTAAAGGGCAGACAGCCTCAAAGTGAGAAGTCTGCCAACAAGATCTTTTTTCAGGATGGATGATGCTTCCTCTGGAAAAAAAAAAAAAAACAAACAAAAAAAACCACACACACCAGAAAGAAACTCTAATACAATGTTTTTGTTATTGAATTATATGCCACTCCTTCATTCAGCAGTCTAGCCAGACTGCACATTCAGAACTGGCTCTATCTGCCATCATTTCACAAAAAACAAAATACTAAAGACAAAAGATTAGCAAGACAGAAATATTAGATCCAAATACTCCAGAATATGGGCAAATAAAAATGAGACGTGTGGTTCATGACACGGCTAATGCACTCTTCTTGCTTGTCTCAAAATACCTTGCTTTCATAAATTTGCTCCCTCTTATTCCTGCCAAAAATTCTCAAGACAAGCACTTGCAGCTATGCTAGACTCACTTTTTGGGTTTTTTTTGCTCCTACATTGCAGGATGCAAAATGACTGGCTTTGGTCTCAGCTGATGTAACATCCTACCCCAGCCCTGGACCTCCGAACTGCACATACTCCATCCTGCTCCATGTCATATTACTTCCTCCAGTCCCTTCTTTCCAATAAAACATTATTAAAGTTTGCAATGGGTCCAGTCATCCTGTGAGTATCTGGGAGGGATGGCAGTGCAGACTCAAACCAGGTGGATCCCTCTCAAGTACCTCCTGAGGTTCCTGAGCATATCTTCTTAGACATAGCCTCATGCAGGAACACAGGGCATGTGTATCCAAGGAGAGGCACCCATGAGGAAAGAAAAGCCTGTTAACACTTGTTGTGATTAACACTGCCTTGCAGTTTCAACTGAAAGTGCTCTAGATGCATTACAACATTAAAAAAGCATCCAAAGGGTCATGACAAGATTTTCCTAGTACGGGAAAACCTTCCAGTTGTGAAAGGCTACTCTGATGCCACCTCACCAAGGCTCTTATAGGGTTTAGAGAACAGAGGGCATTACTCAAAGGTGGGATACCATGGGAGCTAAGAACTATTTTCTTTTACTCTAAGATTGCTGCTTGAAACAGGACATTCACTAATTTACAAAGAAACATTTTCAATCCTACTGTCAGCTCAAGACTGATTGATAGAGGCACCTCTTCTCTGAGTCTCAGTTTCTTCCTCTAATCTCCTTTGAATGCTGATAAACTACAAACGCAGTGCTTCTCCAGTAAGGTATGAAACAGCTAAATAGTTCATGCAAGGATACAAAATTTCCTTAAAGTTTCAGACATTTATTTGGTCTATGAAGGTTGTTTCAGGAAAAACTCATGTGCTATTAATAATTAGTGATTATGAGACTTCAAGAGCAGAAAAGGATAAATAAACCATGAATCACAGTTGGCACCTACTCCCATACCAATATACCTCTACAAGCAATACATCTTTGACATATTTTATTACCAAATCACATCCACATTTCCATGCTTTCCATGCCTTGGCCATTACTACAGCAGAGTGTCATGGTTTGACATGGAGCTATTACTGGTAATGGGGAAGGAGCTGTAAAGTCGGCTCCCGTAAGAAGTTGCTTGAAACTATGCCCAGCTCTGAGCCAGAGCACTTCTAGGGCTGAGCCAATTAGATACCTCCACAATCACTTTGTAGGAAGAAGCTGGAAGAGGAAGGTTCTTCCTGTTCTTTCTTCTTCATTGTTTTCTGGCTGGAAGAGAGAAAGAAGCGACCATGCAGACTCCAAGATCAGTGAGGTCGGAGGTGTGCTGGAGCAGAGACCCCCCCCTGCATCCTGTGGAGAGGACTGGTGAAGCAGTGAGTTGTTTGCACTTCATTAAAGACCCCGTGTCAAGAGCAGTGATAATGCCCAGAGGAGGCCATGTCCTATGGGATTTACCCCCTATTCACAGAAGCTGTAGGTGTTGGGAAGAACCTGCACCAGAGAGGTTCATCAAGGACTGCATCCCATGTGAGAGACCCTGTATTGCAGCAAGGGAAGGATGCAAAGAGTCACCCTCCTCTGAGAAGAGAGAAGCAGCAGAGACCATCTGTGAGAGATTGACCACATTCCCTATTCCACTGTTGGAAGGAGAGTGAGAGTGGATGTGGGACAGCGAGCAAGAGACTGTCATGGTGCTTCATTGCTGGCTGGGCAAAACCACAACAGAGACACTAATTTTTCAGCTTTAAATCCCAGTCTGAGTACTCATTTTCGTGAGCAAAAACCAACAGGCTACTGACTGGCACCATGGAGTGAGTGCACAGAAGTAGATGAGACAATAACCTGATCAGCACTAATCTTCCTTTATGTCATAGGTAATGAAGATTTGTTATGGCCTCTAGCAAAGGAGAGTGAACAAAAGAGTGGTACCTTATTTGAGACTGAAGTCTGTGTCTGTCTGAAAGTTTGAGCAAAACAAGTATTTCTCCTACAGTTTGAGTAAAAAACACTTCTACACATGTGCAGAATTCCTATAATCTCCAAGAGAATTTCAGTCTCCTATCCCAGAGATGAATTTGTCCCACAGAGGGCAAAAATAAATTTGCTCTGCCAGTTTTCAGCAGTGTACCAGCCACCAACAAAAATGGTTCCTATTAATGATTAAATGGGAAACTTTACCGTTCCTCTCCCACACAGGTCCTTGCAGACCTTTTTGGCATTACATTGAAAAAAAAAATTGCATAACTGCAGCTGCTTTTCCTTTAGACTGAGAATTATATTTTCAGTTATGTTTTAACATTCGTATTGGAAAAAAGTTCAAACTCCAGCAACTGAGTCAATATAAAACATGCTCATGCTCGTATGGGAGAAATAAGCATGAAAAAAAAAAAACTTCACAGAGAGCTTGCAGGGGCAATGAACGTTTTCTTGTAGAATCTGCCAGGGAGTGGATGGGGGTAACAGCTCACCTGCAAACTACATTGTAGGCCAGTTTTATCACTTGAATCTTTGGATCACGCTCTGCCTAAGGCTGCGTGCTGAGCTGTAGTGCTTTGTTGATACAGGAATGCAGCACTTTCAAATATACTATAGGTACAATTTATAAAGATGTTCAATGTTTTGATAAGCTAAACTAGCTATAGTGTTAAAAAAAAATAATTTGACAAGGCAGTCGTATCTCTATCGGACAGTTCAGCTGGATTGCTCTTCTGGTCAGGAATCACACCTATTTTTCATGCAGACTGATACAACTATGCTGGCAGACATCCCTAGTACAGAGCTTACCTCAAAGGAGAGGAGGACAACCAAGAGGAAAGTTTATATTGAAAACTGTCCAGCATGAACTAAAGTGATTTTACAGAGCAAAATCCAAAGTGTTTTGTTTATTCTACTGAAGGAGCTTGAAGACCACTGAAGGCCCTGGGGGCAAATGGCAGGAAACAGTTCACCTTCCACATAGCTAAATTTTCCCCCTGCCTTAAATGCATGCCCCTGTCTTACTGTCTGGTGGGTGTTGTCTCCACCTGTGCTGTTTTTTGGAGTTTTCCCAAGAACTTCCTAGAAGACTGCCAGTTGGCATGGATTAAAATCATGCCAGGAAACTCACTAACAATTAAAACAGTATGGGGCACCTGCAGAAGAGTGCTCAAGGCTTTCAGCCTGACCTGCTGAATTTCCCGACTTAGCCTTTCCACGCACCACTGTAATAAATGCATAAATGCTACATAGTGTGTAATTTATGTTGGACATCTATAGGAAGCATAGCCCACACTTAGGTCTTAGACACCTCTGCATAGCAAGTAGCTCAAAGGCCTGTGAGCACTGCACTGTAATTCCAATTTCACATGAAAAGTGTTATTTTTCTGCTGCTGTATAGACACAGAGATAAAATACATTAAAACAGTAGTGAAAGACAGGTTGTCTGAGATACCTTTATAATAATTCATTTATTTGCAAATAGTGTTTCAAACAGCCTACTCATGCAGATACTATGAGAAATGCAACATATCAGCTTTGTTTTCCACACAATAAATATTTTTCAAATATATCTGGTACAAATATTTTTTTTTCCTTTCATGGAGTTAATGAATTATATACTTCTCACAGAATAATTCCCTTTGGGATAAAGAATTTTCAGAGATGGAAGATTTCTTCTTTAGATTAATACAGCTGTAGCAGGCGATGCAAGTGACAGGTGCTATGAGGATTTTCACTGCTGAGGAAGCAGTAAGTCAACCACTCAATGCCTGAAACCATCTAACCAGAATTACATACAAGTCTCCATGCTAATTGTGTTTAGTTCTCAGCCTCTTGTGTGACTACACCACCAAGATACATATTTTAGCACAGAAATATAACTACAAAGTCATCTGCCGAGGTCATTTAACATGTCAATGAAAAATTGTCACTGCCAGGGTACCAAAGTCCAGAAACAGCACACTTCTCTGCCAAAAGATTAGCCTGCAACTTAAAAGCACAGCCTACAGATGTAGAGCACTTCTCATAAAACAGAGTAACTGTGACTGACTTTTGTTTGCCTACTTCAAGCCCTCAGTCAAAGCAGAGGCATCTTAGGAGTTACACCAGATAGATAAAACTGGAAAATAGTAAAATTTTTATTATCCAAGTTGCTTGTTCTCTACCAACTTCCAATTAACCAAAAATTTTCCAAGGTGACTCTTTTACATAAGATTTTTTTACATAACCTCTGTGAGCATGTTTTACTCTATTAGAGTATGGAATGACTCCCTCCTTGAAATTCCATGAATTATATCTGACTTATATTAGAATGCTTTGATTCTATCAAGTTGAAAGCAAGATATAATCAGTACCAGGAAAGAGTTTACATTAGTAGTAGAGGTCTGTGAACATGGCACACCTTAAACATAGAAGAATACAGGTAACATAGGAGAAAGAGAGGATAAAGTCAGGACATTGTAGTGTCCACAGAGCCAAATGAACCCTCATAGAATGCTGTTACAGTTCACTTACACTCTAAAACCAAGCAAAATATTTTGGCGCAATTGTGCCCCCAAAAGACACACTAAACATGAGATCATGTGCTTGTATGTTGATAACAGCTTTCTCAACAAAAAGCTAATACACAGTAAAGTTTCCAAGCAATATTTGCTTTACTTATTCATTGCCAGTATCTGAATGCTACAGTCAGATTTCACTTGTGCGTCCACCTCTCATTTTCTAGTGTCAGAGAAAACATAAAGAGATGATAGAACATTCAATATCTTTCAGCTGTACTGTGTTCCTTTTTCAATTTTACCACAATAACTAGCAAGAGACTTTAGACTTTTAAGTAATAAACAAATATAACATGTAGATACAATAAAGGATTCTGATTTGTAATCCCCTTCTGTACGTTTTTCAGCAATTTCTGATTAGTTTAAGAAAGTATAAATCAGCATACAAGCCTAGTGGCTACATCCTACCTTGTCTCTGTTTTCCATCAACCTTTAGCATCATTACTGCCTAACTGGAAGGCACTGGAGAAAGGAAAGAACCACTTGAACATGAAAAAAACAGGAGCAATCTGTAAACCATCTTCTGAAAAAGCATAATAGCTTCTCCACAATCAACCAAGATGAGTGATTTGTTTCACACAGCTTTGCAGTTTGTGTAGTCATTTACACATCTGTGAAACACTACCACTTGATGAGGTGGTATTTTGCACTCACTTTAAGCAAGGCTAAATAACTATGCAAGGTAAAAGACAATGGGTGAGGAGGTGGTAGCTCAGGTGTTTCAAATGCTTAATTACAATAGGACAAAAATTCATGTGTACCTCCTAAAGCATCACATTAGCTTAAAAGTTTTTATATTTAACTACAGACTAGAAATATCTGCAGAGAATCTTGAATATTGAAGAATCTTCTGAAGTATTTTCTCATCAAATAAATACTTAAAGTATAATAAGACATGTTAAAACTGTTACATCTAAGCACAGTGCATGGGAGCCTTAATGGCTGTCTATTCACCCTTTCGTTCCAGAAAGAACTTGGGACACTAAATTAGCAGAACACTAATCAGAAAAGCCCAATCACCAAATAGTTTTCTTCTGTGGCAGCAAACTGAATCAGTTTTTCAAGGGATCAGAGCAAAATGAGCTGAAGCTAAGTGGCGTGCAAGCCTGAGGATAAGGCCAAAGAGCAGCCCAAAGGCAAAATAACAGCAGTGACTCACCAAATCTGCTCACTCATCAGACCACTCCAAAATACAGCAGAACATCTGGATCCAGAATGCAGAGTAGAAAGAAGCACGGAGACGATGAAACTGCCATAACAGGCAATTACCTTGATATTTACCTTGAAATTACCTATTTCCAATCTGATGCTACTTTATTTATTAATAATACCAGCGCAGGAGTGCAGAAGTTTCAGTGCTCGAGTGCAGTGCCAGTTTTATGCACTCGAATATCTCAGGTGATGTACAGAAATACAACATATCAAGGGATCTGAAGGTCTCAGGCAGGCACGTATGAGCTATATGTTCACTTTGCTGTCAAACATGTGGGGATCTTATTTAGAAGTGTGAACAACAGTTTCTTTTAAGATGAAAGATTTAAAAATGTGCTTACTGCAAACAGTCTAAACTGCAATTAGTTCGAGTCGAGTTTTAAGATTTTAACTTGTCCAAGTTGTACTTTTGTGGTGAACAAGTGCTAGGGCAGTTTTACCCTCAAAAGCTGATATTTGCCCTACATTTTAGTTTATGCCAAATCTTCAGCTGAACAGTGACTACAGCTTGATTCATTCCTGTCCCCAGCTCCTTAGCTTCAACGCTGTGTTGGTGTGCCTGGTTGAGTGGCTTTATGGTAAACTTTGTGGGAGAAGACAGAGGACAGGGTGCTATTTTTGAAAGCCATGCTACCTTCCATCCATTTAAATAAGAGCCTTTGAAACTCTCTTAAATCATGTGGAGCAATCATCCTCCATCCTTCCCTACCCTGTGAACTTGGATATCTATTGCTTTTCAACTTAGAGGCTCATTTGCACCAGCTCTTCGATTAAACATAAGAATAAACAAAATCCAAATGTCATCAATGTATACCCAGCTAACATGAGTGCAAATACTTCTAGTACAAACAAGATAAAGGTCAAGCCAGTCTGTTGAAGTTCAGGTTTTGTTCTTTTATTTTTTACAGGCTCTGGACTGCAAATCCTCGCTAAGCAGTGTCTCTGTTTTCCTGTGAAGCCATCAGGATCAGGCCCTGCTTCTGACCGTGATCGTTACAAAGGACATGAGAAGAGGGGTTGAAGTTTTCTCCAGGGAAGAATAAAAACTATCCACGGCACTGTACCAAACAGAAAGCCCACAATGCTTCTCTGGAGCAACAGTTACAGCTGGTCTGGAGACATTTACTTTGAAGTACTATTTTTAGTGTTTTATCACTTGTTCACAAAAATTCGCTTAGTCTGAAACGTGGCATTCAAAGATACGATACCAGAGAGTGAAGGATTTTGTAAAAATCTTTTAACATTAAAAAAAAAAATGAATAAAAGAAAGGAAAAAATACCAGAAATATATTCAGTTTAATTTTAAGTTAAACATGTACAAAGAAAAACAAACAGACTTCCCGGTTTGAACTGTTTTCCCTCTCTTGTGCTTGTGTAACTTAAACAAGCTTTTATTTAAAACATGATATTTTCCAGACCCTTAAGATTTTTGCATGAATTAAGCATTTCTGGACTTTCTGATTAAAAATTGAAATGACTGAGAAGCAAATACAGCATAATGCAAACATAAGCCCTATGTTTTGGTAACTTTATAACATATTTCATTGCATTTATCAATATGAAAATCTCTCTATAAAGTTTAACTAAAGACTGAAATAATACACAGGTAAAATTACATCCCCACTGAGGTGTTCTGTTGTTTTAGGGTTATGGCAGGCTATGGCACACCACAAGACTAATGCCACATTTTACCAGTGAACAGCCTTCTTTCGGGCCAGAAATCATTTAAGTGTGTGGCTAACTTCTGTTTTGCAACTAATTCCATTGGTTTCAACAGGACCATTCATTTGCTTTATGTTAGACAAGTGCTCAAACATTTTGCTGGATTTGAGCCAAGCTCAGCTTTACACAGACCTCCTCCTTTAATTGTCTGTCTGATCCACCCTACTGGGTATCCTGAGGAATTCCTAAGGGCATAAACCAAAAGATGTTAGAGCAAAGAGAAAAGATAAAGACTAAGAGGCTGTCTCTTCAAGTGAAATAGTATCTAGCCCTGATCACATTCATTACATTACCTTGGATTTATAATGTACTATTGGCCTTAAATTTTGAGTTTCCTGGCTTTGGCGGGAGTGTGACACAGATTTAGCTTTACTTAAACAGAGAGGTTGTTGGGGGTTTTTTTTTGGGTTTGCTTTTTTTTTTGTTTGTTTGGTTTTTTTTTTCTCTTAATTCATTTAACATGTACTCCCTTTGGTTTCATTATGGAGCAAGTTTTGAACAAGTATAAATCCTGGGAGTTTTACTACCTAATTAAAAACATGTTCCTGTTCCACACATTGATGGGAAACTCATGTCTCAAAGGGTTAATTAACAGTCCTTACACATTCTGTATTTAGCTCAGGGTACAAAGCCAAAAACATAAATAATGTCTCTGATGGAAACAGGAGGTACAGATGGCTTTTAAATTTGGTTCTTAGTGCATTTTACACTAGCCAGAAATATGTACTGTATAAAACCAAAACAATGACTCAGTAACCATACTTGATGTAAAGTTACATTTTAAATGTTCTTCACTTTTTGCAACTTCATATCTTTTAGGCTTATAAAATAGCAATTGTAAGCATGCTGCAGTCAGATGTCTATAAGCAAGATGCCTTGAGGAAGGAGTGTAACAAAAATCTTCTGAGAAAGACAAAGGACAAGCATGAAACTACACTGTTGTGTACACAACAGATAATCATCTGACAAAACCAAAATTAAACACTGGATTGACAACAGAAATTAGCACATTGATTTACCAGCTCTCCATTTACAAAACAAATACCCTATAAAATAGCACTAATTTGACATTAACTTTAAATGAAGCAGAATTATTAACTGAGAAAAAAACAGCTTAAAAAGAAAAGTGAGAAAGGAACTTTCTGAGAAGTAAACACTTAAAAAAACCTCCGTTACAAAGGCATAAAACAGACCATCAGCCCACACAAGTCCTGCTAGTCCCTCATCACCAGCTCTCACTTAAATAAATATTCCATTGAATACAAATAGCAAAGAGACCTGGTAAAAGCCAACCCTAATTGAGACAGCTGAATGAGGCTATTGATTGAAAGGCTGCTAATTGGGTAAAAGTGTTTGCAGCTTTGAACTCCTAGATGATGCACTATGAGACAGTGGAAATGAAGGAAGCACAAGATGAATACTGAAGACAGACAGATCATCTATTAGATGGTCTATTAGATCCCTGTTGTTACTAGTTATTCTGTTCAAACTACTAAGTGGCTTTGAACATATCACGACCTGTATTTTTCACTCTAATGTCTCTTAATGGGACTTAAACTTTAACTAACCTCTAAAGGTGCCATGAAAGTGAGCTAATTTTTAACAGGCATTTTGTAAGAGTTCCATTTAGTAAAAGTTTACAGATTTGTGAAATGCCAGTTACAAATGTTCTTGGAGTAAAAATTGTAATTTAGGATTGCAGTGGCCTTGGATGTAAAATACAAGTATTCCTACAAACCACCTACAGCTAGATTAATACTCCACCTCAAAACTGTAACTCCAGCTAAATTGCTTGTCTTCCCATCTGCCTAAAAAGAGGGCTCTAGGGTGTGGTTTTAGAGCAGATAATTCTGTGTAGCCTTGGCTTAAAATTGAAGAGTTTGATGTTTTTTATATAAAACTATCAACTGCTGTGGTCCCACTAAGGCTTCCTTGCTCAGTGTGCTGATAGTTTTGGAAGCACCCATCTAATCTGTCTGCAGACTAACTCCTTTAGTAATGAGGCAACCTTCAGACCTTGATGTCCAATATTAATAAATCTGTAGGCCCTTAGCTCCTTACTTTAGCTCCTCTCAGGAGAATCTTTTTGTATTTGTGAGCACTCTTTTGTTTCTAAATAATTTAAATATCATACCATGTCTAAAAAATATGGCGAGTCATCTATAATCTGACACTTAAGAAGAGGACAATATAGAATCCACTGTTGAATGAGGAGTGTGCCCTGGCGACAGAGGATGAAGAGAAGGTGGACCTACTGAATGCCTTCTTTACTTCAGTCTTTACAGCCAAGGCTGGACCTCGGGAAGCCAAGTCCTTGAAGGATAGTGATATAGTCTGAAGAATGGATGACCTTCCCTTGGTGGATGACAATGTGGTTAGAGACCTGTTAGGCAAACTTATCACCCATAAATTCTTGGCTCCACAAGTGTGGAGGACCAGTGAGGTGCCTGAGGACTGGAGGAAGACCAATGTCACTCCAGTCTTCAAAAAGGGCAAGAAGGAGGGCCCAGGAAACTACAGGCCGGTCAGCCTCACCTCCATAAACTCATCCTTGATGTCATCTCTGAACACATGAAGGAAAAGATAGTTACTGGGGAGTCAACACAGATTCACCAGGGGGAAATCCTGCTTGTCCAACCTGATAGCCTTCTATGATGGTATATGATGGTTGGACTAAATGATCTTTAGAGATCCCTTCCAACCCCTACCACACTGTGATTCCATTATATGGCTATTACCTTAAATGAAAATAAGAAAAATGATAGCCAGGTTTTCAAACATTTCCAATTTTGCTGTAAGACTTTATGAAGGTACATAAATTGCTAAGACTTCAGATCACCAAGTAGCACCTTACAAATCATCTCACCTTTAGGATGCCCATACTCTCTAAACAGGATGCAACTCATGCCAAATACTGTATGTTCTAGCATTAGACATGTCTGTCAATGAGACGTATGCTTCTCCCCCTATGTAGAATACCCTTCTTCCTGCTTCATGCAGAACATGATAAAAATGTGGCAGTGTGCCATATCTGCAGTCACTCAGAAAGAGCATTTTCCTACTACTTTCAGTAGTAGAAAAGCACTCTGGCAGCACAGAGCAGGTAACATCAGAGTCCTGGATGTCAGGACTAAGGTCCAGGTCCCAATTTCAATGTAAAAGTTGAAGCTGGTAGCACAATGAATAAGGTTTTGAGCCTCCATGCCTACAATGTGGAGACTTGCACTGTCTCTGCCCTGTGTATATGCTAGGAGACTACCTGCTATCATCCTCCTTTTTCCTCCTTCCTCTTATAGGTTAGGGCTGGAGCTGTCGCAGGGGAAGCTAGACTCCCTGCCATCCCCGAGATGGCAAATTTGCCCCACTTGCAGGAAAAAATGCTGTACTACTGTAGCAACAATACAGCAAATCATGCAAGAACTTGTAGGAGAAAGGAGATTTTATTTTGAAACAAGGCTCATTTCACTCAAACTCTCATAACCCCACCTCGCACTCTCAAGTGCTAAGGCTTGTTGCATGAGTGGTCTGCCCAGCATACAAGCACCCAGATGCTCTTATCCACGTGTCCTCCAGGCTTCTGTGCAGTGACACAGAGGACCTGTCAACTATCGACTCCTTCTTATATCTTCTTTCCTTCCTTACTTAGCAGCCCAGTGCTGGTTTTGGATATGCCTTTTTGTACCTTTCAGGTGATAACAGTGATTAATTTCTCCATCCTTTTCCACTTCTGTAATTCATCAGGAATTGCTCACTATACTTTGTCTCCCAATCTAGGCTACCGAGTGACACGTGTGCTAGGTTTCTGATGACCTGCTAATCCGGCTGCCATCAGCATATGATATTCTGGTAACCCTTCTTTAATTGTATACTCATTCTGTCATTTCTGCAACCAGAATTACCCATTTACTTTACTAAGATACCAATATTAACGTTTCTACAACCATTCTCCATGCACTGGCTTTTGGTGGGTCATTCACAAGTAGTTAATGGAACCTTTCCTATTGCAGCCTCTGTTGCCTTTGCCAGCAGGATGTGGCTTTTTTGGTTGTGTAAGAGGGAAGGCAACAGGATCTTGCCTGATATTCTGGAAAATTAAGTACAATCGAAAGAGATATAGCCCTAGTAAATTATATCAGCTCATGATGCTGAACATATGGGAAAGGAAAAGTAAATATGATGCCCAAATTAGAACAACACTCCATAACCAGCCAGCAGAGACGTGAGGTAATGGGTATGGGAAGGGAAACAGCAAGTCCAGTACAGAGTAGGAGGTCTTTCTATTTCAGGTTAGCCCCTGATGAAGACAAAGGAAGAGAAGTCTCTTTCAAGCAGCAAGGTCATTAAGGGGATGAAGGGAAGTCTCTTGTAAGCAGAAATATGTGTGAGCACTTTGAAGGGAAGCTGAAATTCTCACTAAGGGCAGTGCAAATTTGAAACAGAAAAAGACTAGGAAACAATGTTTGTGGCATGTAGAAATACAAGTTACTGCATATCTTGCATATGACATTGTCTCATACAATTGTTACTGGTCAGAATACCACAATAACAGAGACAGAACTACCAACCCAGTATTCATGTCAAAGAGATTTCCAGAATGAGGACTGCTGGAGGCATTTATGTAGGCAGCACTCACTAGTTCACCTACAGTAACAATATCCTTATTCATATTCTTGTCTGCCAGTAAATGCCTTAGGAAACCATGTGGGACTTAAGTGCGCACCTGAAATTTAAAAGAAGTGTTTCTCTGAAAGTTCTCATAAATTACAGCCTTCAGCACAAATCATAGTATTCTGCTGTAATATGTACAGCAATATCCATGTTTTATCTGGGTTCAAAAAGCTGTTGTAAGATGTATAGAAATAGCATGCATACCGTGGGTCAAGAGTGATAGTCTGAAAGAAAAGGAAAAAAAGGAAAAAAAAGAAAAGTGAAGTATGCCTAGAAAATATGTATGCAAGATAATGTAGCACAAAGGTAAGGAACAGAGAGTGTGAGGAAGAGAGAGAATAAGCAGTTATGCCTCTAAACTCTCTGATATTAATCCCATATTTCAACTCTATTTTGGCATTTATTTTTATTTCAGTAAAGCATTTCACACCATCTCCCACAGCATCCTGGCAAAAAAACTGAAAAAGTGTGGTCTGGATGATCAGGTAGTGATGTGGATTATTAACTGGTTGAAGGAAAGAGGGCAGAGAGTTGTGATCAATGGGACAGGGTCTAGCTAGAGTCCTGTGTCTAGTGGAGTCCCTCAGAGGTCAGTGCTGGGACTGGTACTGTTCAATATATTCATTAATGACCTTGATGAAGGATCAGAGGGCATTGTCAGCTTGTTTGCTGACCATACTAAATGGAAGGAGTGTCTCACACACCAGAAGGTTGTACTGCAATTCAATGAGACCTGGACAGGCTGGAGAGTTGGGCAAAGAGAAATGTAATGAAACTCAACAAGGGCAAGTGTAGAGTCTTGCATCTGGAAAAGAAAAACCCCATGTACCTGTACAGGCTGGGGGATGAACTGTTAGAGAGTAGTGTAGGGGAAAGGGATTTGGGGGTCCTGGTGGACAGCGGGCTGAACATGAGCCAGCAATGTGCCCTCATGGCCAGGAAGGCCAATGGCATCCTAGGGTGTATTAGAAGGGAGCTGGTTAGCAGGTCAAGAGAGGTTCCTCTCACCTTCTACTCTGTCCTTGTGAGATCACATCTGGAATATTGTGTCCAGTTCTGCACCCCTCAGTTCAACAAGGACAGGAAGCTGATGGAGAGAGTTCAGTGCAGGGCCACCAAGATGATGAAGGGAGTAGAGCATCTCCCTTCTGATGAAAGGCTGAGGGAGCTGGGGCTCTTTAGCTTGGAGAAGAGGAGACTGAGGGGTGACCTCATTAATGTTTACAAATACGTAACGGGGGGTGTTGGGAGGATGGAATCAGGCTGTTCTCAGTGATGTCCGGTGATAGGACAAGGAGCAATGACTATAAACTGGAACACAAGAGGTTCCAAAGAAATACAAGGAAGAATTACTTCACTGTGAGGGTGACGGAGCACTGGAACAGGCTGCCCTGATGGGTTGTGGAGTCTCCTTCTCTGGGAAAATTCAAAACCCACACGGATGAGTTCCTATGTGACTTACTCTAGGTGGCCCTGCTCTGACAGAGGGCTTGGACTGGATGATCTTTCGAGGTCTGTTCCAATTCTGTGATTCTGTGATCTCTCAAGTGTTTCTCTCAGTTTTCCCCTTATTGGTCCACTCACCGTGCACCAACACTTGAAACTACTTTCCATTTACTGTGTCTGGTTAGTTTTAGGAAAATTTAGGCTTTCCCAGTCTGTTTAGCTCTGTTGAACTCATCCAACAAAAATACAGGCATATTTATCTAGGATAATATAGACATTTCAGTACCAAATGCTTAATTTTAGGGTTCACTGTTGCTACCCACCGAACCTTATGTATTTTGTACTCTAATAATTGAACCACAAATATTACAGCTAATTTTGAAGCCCTGGTGGGGAAGAGAGGGAGGAAGAAAAAACCCTGGAATTACAAAATTACTAGCACAGTCTGGTTAGAAAAGTCATGGATTCCCACATCTTGTTTTCTATAAAGAATACATGTGAATGCAGTGACTTCTTTTTTTTTTTTTAGTTTTTTTTCTTTCAATGCCCTTTTTTACCAGTTTGATTAGTTCTTGCTTCTAGGAACATTTGACAGCCTGAGCAACGGCAGACAGAAATCTCTAACTGTTGTGTCACAAGAGTAAACTCAATCTGTTTTCTGCAAATTGTTAACCATATTTTTTCCTGTCTAGGACATGGATGCAAAAGATAAAGAGTTCTAACCATAGTCTGACACTATCCCATCTGTACTGAAGACACTTTGTGTCTGCCAGAAAAAGGAAAACAGTACCACAAATTTAATTTAAAAAAAAATTCATAGATGGATGAATAAGTGCAAAATTCCAAGGTAAAAAAGGATGTCAGTTCTGTTACTTGTGTATGTGACAATAAAAAGCAAACACATGCTGTTAAACATTTCAATTGCTCAAGTAACTTAATTCTTTAAGTGTTCCTTTTTATTTTATAAAGAAAAGTATGTCAACTCTTCCAAGAAGTAACATTTTTGTACCTAGAAATCATAGAGCAAATCCTGCTTGTATCCATCTCCCGATATTTCCATTTCAAGGCAGAATAATAAGAGAATGTATTCCTAGAATGATGGGAAATGATCTCATAGTACAGGATACAATGCCACAACTTCTTTTTAGCTCGACAATGTTTAACAAGCCTTGCAAATTAAGTTTTGTTGTACCAGGAATGCTTTAATTCTGTCTTTTACTTGCTACGCGTGAAATTAGCTTCACCCTCTAAAAGTTAAAATAATGTGATTTCCTGGAGGAAAACAACCTAGGAGTAAGTCTTAGCTCTTCTGAATCAGCAGCTCCAGTTCATGTATTGGAACTGCATCTGAAGTCTCTGTCCCTGCTGAGCAAATGAATTAGTGCCAGATAATCTGAGGCTGGTCCAAAGACCAATGAAATAAAAGGAAAACCTCCTTTCTCTTTCAATTAGCCTCAAATCCAGCCTTCAGGCATTCCGTCCATCCCAAGTCCAACTCCCACTTAATGCTCTTTACTCTGTCTAGCCACATACTGTCTCAGCTCCAGGTACTGCAAACCTGAAGCAATGGTGCTATTCCCTCATGCAAACACTTCAAAACATAATGTTTGTTCACAGCTTTCTGCTGATCCCTGGTGAATTTCACTTCTATATTTATCTAAGGAGCAAAACTTGAACTCAATACTGCTGTAAGGAAATATTTTTTTTTTGTTTTCTCAAATATCTGGGTCTTTTAAGATTTTTGAACTGGTTTGAAAAGAGAATAAGTAACATTTGTATAGTGATGGAAATATCACTTAAGTCAGTTTTTAGTCCACAGTCTTGGAACTAGGGCCAAAGGAAAATAAGATTTTGTATCTTAATCTTAAAAATAAAATAATGGAAAAGTTAAGTTGAAAACGGATTTTGCTTTACTTTTTGGCTTGCCAACAGAAAAACAAACAAAAAACAGCTAGTCCATTCAAGTGCACGTTATGTACTCATTCTGAGTAGTGTGTACATGCCAAGAACATTTTCTACTATACAATTCTCTTACTATGTATAACTGTATATTTCATTTTGCCTAGAAATAACCTCACAGCATCACACAGTAGAAAAACAATGGCCAAGAAAATTAACTACCCACAAATCAACATTGACGCATGGGCTTGCAAGCCAGCACTTCAGATGATTGAGAAATCCAAGTCTATTTTTAATGTCATATTTGTCCCCAAACCATTGCTTCATCAGCACAATAAACATTATAATCTGTGGTTAAAAAAAAAAAAAAAACCAACAAAAATCCCTACGCAGGCAAAACCATATTTATGCAACTCTTCAAGCATCTAGAGCAGAACATGTGTATTCATAATTTTAAACAAAACAGTAATAAACAAACAAATGAGTTGCCTTCAGTGTTTTTATTTATTCTATACTGTGATATTATCTTTTGGTATTTAGTGCAGCTAGAGGACACAGGAATCAAATCTCATTAGTTAGTTTGTAAACTCCCACTCATTCCTGCAAGCAATTTTGTTGTCTGCCCCATGTATTCATTTGTTCTATAACAAAATACACTATGTGAGTTGTTGAAGAGGCAGCTGTACAGCATTTCACTACTAAGATGTGTCATGTTTACCCTGGGCTTTCCTAGTCAAGAAGAACGTGTACTATTGAGAGACAGATTTGAAACACAGGGTTGATCCAAGGCTATATGCTTCATCAGTTTAAACCACCATTAAAAATAAACCTGGTATATGAAGCAGCCAGAATGAGGAAACAGGGCAGATCAAGGAAGGAAGTATGTGATAGAAATGGCTACACAGAAACACAGTCTAAGTATTACCAGGGTGATGAAATCACATCAAGTAGAAAGACTCTTAAACACTTAACTGCTTCTTGTCACCACAATTACCCTACTGTCAACTGTAAGCAGGTTTTGCACAGCACATGGACTTTTCACACAGACATTAATGTCCGTTATCCATTATCTATTATCATCCGTTGTCTATTTACTGGATCAAGCCCATGCTGACCATGAACAGGCATTATTTTCCAAGTTTAGCTTTCTAGTAGAGAAGAATTTGGCAACAGTAAGTTTTGACATTTTCTCACTTTAAACAGTCGAACAGAGATAGTCAGATAACCTTATGGAACACCCTCAGCCAGACAGTTCAACACAGTCACCAATGCTGCATCTCAGCCACTTCAATTCTTCTATTTAGAAACCACAGAAAAGAGTGAACAAAATTAATACAAATTAATATAAAAAATAACCCTCCTCCTTGCTTCAACTCTGCTAAGATAAACTTTATAATCCTAAATTCATAGCAGAGGAGCATTTCTTCAGAGTCTGAAGGGGTCTTTTTTTAAGCTGTAAAGAGTTTATAGAACAATGAGGAGCAGTTTTGTGCAGTTACTCCCAATACAGCACTGTAGGAACGTATTCACTGTTTGCATGAAAGTACAGAGATACAACCACTGGAAGGACAGAGAAACACAACTCTCCATCTATTTAATAGGCTTCTGTTGTTGTCTCCCTCAAAGTAACGGAAAACACCTTAAATCTGTTATTCAAAATACTCCAAATGTTAAAATGTTAAAAGCATGTTACAAATATGAACAGAGAAAGTCAGAGAAAATAACTAAGATCATCAAATATCAACTGAAGAATAAAGAATATTATTTTCTAGTCTCTCTCACTCTCCTCCCACACCCTAGAGTCTCCAGTTCTTTGGCTTGAAGTAAACATGGCCAACAGTTCTGGAAATATGGCTTTCCTCTGGGAAAGCTCGGAATTCCCTGCTCACCTAGTGTGCAGCACATCTGACAGATACCTTCATTATGTAAAACTGTGCTGAGGTAACTGCTTGCTCTCACCACTTCTCACAAAAAAAAAAGACAAAAAAAAGAACAATCTGTGTGAACAGTGGCCTGATCTCACAAATTCATTTTGCAAAAACAACTTCCTAAGGGAAAAGAAAAAATAATTTGAAAGGTAACTAAAAGAACAGAGCCCCTGGCACCTTCAGCATTGTGAGTAAGAATATACAGAAGAACACTTCCATAAGACTATACCCTCTGTAAGAATATTCTCTTTATTCCCACAGCAAACACCTCCTTACTTGGCAACTCCAAGTAAGATCCTGTAGAAGAGAACAATGTTGGTTTATGAGGAAAAGCAGGTAATTTGGACAACTGAGTGGCAATTTTAAGACTTTATCTTTTCTATGAGGGACAAAGTTCTGGCTCAAGGCCTGGTTATTTCAGGGCGATCAGTGCATGGGGACGCATGTGATCTCCTGCTCCAAGTTCTGTTAAAGTTGTTACCCCCTTCATCTTTTGTTTTTCTTTTTTTTTTTTCTCCCTTGGCCTTATTTCCTCCTTCTTGTTTCCTTCACAGCAGAATGTGATGATAGTCAAGAATGAAACATCTTAAAACGCAGAGCAAGAAACATTGCTGGTATGAGGAAAACAGAACTTCCCATAGAGGTGGTTTGTTTCTCACCCTCTGCTTCACTGAGAGGAGCTTTTCCCTTGATCTCTGCCTGCTCCCATTCCCTCTAACTGACTGCTCTACATTGTTTTCAAAGTTTAAGAAACAGTGCTGATAGCTTCATGAGAGGTGGTCAGCTGTACTCCCAAATGCAGCTCATTTTTACTAAGCTCCTGATGAGGAAAAAATAGTTATTTCTGAAAGTTGCTAGACCCAAACTTTTCCTGAAAGGAATGTTCTTCTATGTCAAATTTACATTCTTCACTAAGTACAAAACCACATCTAAAATACTATATTTCTTTTAAAGGCAGGGTGAAACTGAGCTACGCTGAGTTATTTCATGACACTAAGAAGTAAGAATAATATATAAGAAAAAGAACTGAGTATGAATTGACATTGCTTTTCTCCCTGTACAAGTGCGACATAAAAAGTGTTAAAGTTGCCATGTCAAACATGCAGAAAGTCAGAAATTACAGTATTCTTGACCTTACTTTGGTCCCCCTATGAATAAAGAATATGACAATTACATATTCAGAGTTGTTTTTGTTTGGGATTTTTTGAATGGATTTTTGTCTCATTTTATGAATTCAAATGAAAAATGCTTACACAAAGACAATTTTCATTTGGTTGTTTCCTTCTATGGATGTTCACGGCCTTTATGTGCTTCACTTTATTCAAAAGCTGTTCTCAAGATAGTTTTATTAATTTCCTCAAGATTTTTTGTGTCATATTCAATACAATAGTATCAGAGCATTTCATATCTATTAATTATCCTCACAATATTGTTTTCATTTTGCAGCTGAAATAATGGTAGCAGTATTTTTTCAGCTGTGATACCTGGGACTTAAGTTTTCATAATACTTATGTGCCCAAAGTACAAGTTCTATTGCCTTTTGATGCACCCCTAAACAGGGATCCAGAAATCAGAAATAAAATTCTTAGTCATGTTTGATAAAATCTGTTTTTAATGACTTGGTTAGTGTCATCTTACGGGAATTCTGGGAGAGAGATGGGCAGAGATCATCCTTTCTCTTCCAGTAGTCCCCTGTCTCACTGGTGCAGATGATGATATACTCTTTGAAAGTACATCCAAAGGCACTAGCCTTCTTGGCTTTAGAGCTCTCATACATCCTAAGAGCAGACATATCTTGTGTGCTGAAAAATGCAAAGAACTTGTGACTCGAAAACAAACTATACAATTAAAATGCAAATGTGGAACCTGAACTGAAACTGTTCATGTAGTTTCAAATTTCACTTTGATAATTACTTGCCTCAAATTACTTGCCTCAAAAACCTTAACAATGTTTTCTTAATGTGGTCTTGCACATGTAGTGCATATGAATACTAATTTTAGTGGTAAGTCTTAATGAATCTTTCGGCCTTACTATCACCCTTTTTTAACTGAACATATGAGAAAGTTGAAACGAGTAAAATGCAATACAGAATAAAAGAGAGGCAAAACTATATTCACTAAGGATCAAATTCATCTCTGTAGGAGGCCAATGTAAGTCCAAACACAATATTAATCCTAATATCTCATACTTTCAGAATCCAAATGACACTTGATTGCTAAAAATGTCTTATGATGAGTGTGTAAAATGATATGCTGCTTTTATCTACTAGTTTTTAAACTTTCCCTATTAACACAAAATAAAGCTTAAAATATAACATTTAACACAATGTGAAATCCAGTTTCACATCACAAAGTATAGCTCTTCTAAGCATAATGCTGGATTTTTGACACGAGTAAGCAGCAATTGCCATCCACAGTTCATTATCTAAACTGACTTTGTGTTCATCACAAGGAAATCGTACCCAATTAAATAAAACTGCATTCTAACACGCCCTTCCAGAAATATGAATGAAGCTTAGACTTCTTGTAAGGTGCTACTGTAGTTATTTAAAGAAAAATTATTGTAGACTCTACAAAGGTACCATTACAGTGGTATGAACTCAACTATCTTTAACTTCAAATAACAGTTAGGAAAACTTCCTGGTAAGACAAGAAAGGTGCCACATAGTTCAAAGTTGCAGATAAAGGTTTAAGAGATTTTTCTAAGGTCTGTAATAATTAGGCAGCATTCAGTCCTTTGGGAAATTACAGGAGATTTATGTGTTGATGGGAATCTCTCTCAGAGCTCCTTCATATGGAATATATAATGTGGTGTCCCTGGAGGAGTCAGAGGCTGCATGCAGCTGCGGCCTGGTTCCTGCAGAAGGAACCAAGAAGCATTGTGTAGTGTCTGTTCTTCAGTGAATGCATGAGCATGGTTTCAGGAAGTTTCTTACTCTACACAGTAACAGGTATCAAGTCATACCAGAGTGTCAGATCCAAAATCTTTTGAACTGTTTCATACCTGAGCCCAGAGCCAGAACTGAATGTTAACATTTCTACGCTCTTCAGTTCAATCGGTTTTAACTTTGAAGGGCAGAAGCGGACTCTGTGGCTTCAGGGGTCTCTGCAAAAGCCTGCCTACCACTGCATACCTGAAATTCCTTATGAGAATATGTTAGCTAGTTCTCTTTCACTGACAGTAGAAACTAATAGCATACTAATACTAATCCTCACATCCCAGGACTCATTTTCCCAATGAACTAAAAAGGCAGGAATGGCTAAATATGTATTTATTCAGCTTGACCAAACGAAAATGACATTTTCACACATGATTCTTTTAGCTGGAGCAAGAGGGCCTGGGCTCCTGCCCCTACAGTAGTCCTTGCTGGCATGCACAAAGCATGCTGGTGACTGACCCACTTGTTGCAGTAGTCCAGCACTTTTGTAATAACCCTCTGGAAAAAAACCAACCAAACAAGCCTTTTCCAAACAGGAGGAAAAAGGATGAATAACTAGTCCTTACAGTGCAATCCCAAATCGGCATTGTGGAAGAGTTAACAGGAGGAGCTGAAATTTATTTTCTTCCTATGACTTGACTAGTCCATGCCTCAGTCATGTGATATTATAAAAAGAATTTTCCTATCTGAAACTCCAAGGCATTAGGAGCATGCTTTCTACTATTCTGAAATTCAAAACTCCTCATTGACCTTGCAACATTGCAGCTGCCAAACGGCTGAGCCCTTCACCAGAGTAAAGTGCTACCTATTAAAGACCAAACAGAATCTGCTTCTGAATAAAAAGCTTTAATATCCATAGGAATCTCTAAGCATCTGGGAAAAGAGTACAAGCTGGTTTGTTAGGGTGCATGCTGAGTGTCGCACTGAGCTCCAGCTCCAAAAATACAGCTCAATTTGAAAGGAGACAAAATGGGACAGACTAGGTAGGTTAGGTATTACTCCATCGTATAGCCTCCCAGATCTTTACTCATTTTTAGAACAAGACTGGGACAAATGTTCTTAAGGTGTTGGAATTTCTGAAGAAGTGTTTTTTCAATTCCACTGTCCAGCTAGGATGGGAAACAGAAGTGCTGAAAACTACAGGAAAAATGCTGCTCCAGCCCAGTTTTATGGTCTCAGAAAAATCTGGAAAGCTTTTATGAACTTTGGATCAGTGACTGCAGCTCTTTCTGAACGAAACCTCTGAACTTCTGAAGTCTGGCCAAGATTCAGATAATTTGTTGACTTTCTCCATGTGACAGTTAAAACATTGAATGTACATGTCTGTGTGGTTATGACTTGACACTATGTCAACATGTAGAGACCACTCCTTTGTCACCTGGCAAAGACAGTGATATTGTCATTGGGGTCATTTTCCTGTTTCCCAGGGAACAACCAACACCACATTGCATTTGAGCTCAGCAGTTCAGACTGCATGTATCCATTTCCCTTACCATTCCCTACCAAATGGGAGTGAGCACAGTCCACCATACAGAGGCCTTTGAGTCACTGAGCCCTGTGGTATCTACTGAAATAGCAAAGGTTGCTAAAGACTCTTTCTTGCCAGTTTGCTTGCATCAACAGGTACTCAAAGCGTGGAACAGTTTGTCCTGGACACCCTTTGTCCTGTCCCTCAGAATACAGGGACATGAACACTTGACTTGAAAGGCAAAGCTCTGTGCTGTCCTCTCAATGAGGCATGACCAACAACACACGACTGTTGAAACACCACCACGATACCCAGCTTCAGGCTTGAGAAACACACAGTGACTTTGAAAAAGGAAACAAGCAAGCAGCCTAAAACTAAGATCCAAACTTGTACCAAATATTTGCACACCCATGTTTATAAAACACTATACCAAGTGCTTGCCTTTTTTATTTACATGTAAACAGATTGATGAAACAGAAACATTAAAAATAAAGAACTGAAGTAGAAATGGTTATCTGCCAAAGTGACCACAGTGGCTAAAAGTTGGTGCTTATCTTTTTTTTCTATTAAATCATCAAGAAATAGCTTGAATAATACTCAACAGTTGTACACTTACACTTTATACAGTATTCTATTATTTTAATAAAGAGGTCATTGTGCATGGAGTGTAATTACTAGCTTAGGACAAAATTAGCTATGCTGACTTAATTGAGGCTATTTACTTTTGCAGTCCATTGGCAGCCAGCCATTTTCTCTGAATACCAGTTCTCCAATTAATCATGATGTTCCTTCAGCTTGCCAGGGTTTTCTGCAACAGCAGCTGCTATCCGGTAACAACTATCATGCATATCAGCAAAAGAGCTATCTCTCTCTTTAAATTTAATAATAGTTTGTTTTATCACTGAATGCAATGTCCCGAAGCACGATCTTCTGAAATCTCTTTTATTGATTTGATCAGATTTTAGGGAAAGACAATCTTCTTGTTTTCTCTAGTCACACAATATATCACATAGGAGCTATTACACCCTACCTCCCACCCCTCCCCAACCCTTGCTAATTCCTCAGGTTGTATCTACAAAAAAAAATGGCATTTCTAAATAATCCATTTCACAATTGTTCAACAGTTGCCTGGGCAAAACAGTGAGCAGACTAAAGTAGATGGTGAATGCAATGAAGTGTAAGAAAAGTGTTGCTCTACTGAATTAAAAATTTCTGAGGCTTGTGCATGTTCCTCTCAGAACACTGCTGCAGGCATGAGTGCTGCTATTTCTACAGGAAATTCTCAAACCCACTTATTCAGATGGTATGTTATGATGATCCAAGAAGGCAGTATTTGCAGAAGTGTAAACCAGGAAAAAGTACATAGTATTTTGCCTTTGAAGAAATCAGCTGGATGTGGGTACTTATTGGACTCACCTTCAGCTTTCTATGTCTGGTGTCTGTTCTTGTTGTTATTGTTGTTTAATGGGTGACAGATGTGAGCTGGTTCATCCCACTTCCTGTGTATAATACAAAAGTAAATATCTCTTTGCAGCTAACATACACAGAGCTGGAAGCACCACCTTCTGGAAACCTAGCAGGACAGACAAAATGGAATTGCTTATATATATATATATGCACAGAGACACATATGTATCTCCAAACATACACATCATTTGTTAATACGGAAATGTCAGCTTTGCAATAAACTGATCCCACAAAGAAATTTAGAGTAAAAATATCTTTTAAAAATGCATGTTTTGATTCAGAAGCATTATTTAAATGCTATGTTTTGACTATATGGGTCCTGATCATATTGGGGTTTACTCAGTTCAGAGTTTGGCCTGATGGAATGAGGATGGAATAAAGATAAAGCCAATGACATTCTCTTTCCATTAGCTGGGAAAAAAAAAAAAAAAAAGCTACGAGGAAAAAAAAAGAGATGATGCAGACTGCATATTCTTTGTTAAATGTGATGCACAGAAACACTTAATGTAACAGATTTACACCTTTGCAAAATATACCCAAGTCCAGTCCAACAGATTTTGCTAATCCTTGGTGTTATAGAAACACTTAATTCAGTTACTACTGGAAGAGAATGTGAAACTGGTGCTTAGTCTAAAAACAATTATTAATGAACACATATGTAGCCCTTCACTAGCTTTTATAGTCTTCTGAATATTTTGGATTATACACAGGTATATTTCTGTGTTGGCTGTGCATTGATACATATATATAACACACATACATATGTATCCTTAAATCAACTATAATTGACAAAGGTTCATGATCTGATTGAAGTTACACACAGCCTGTTTAATTCTTATTCTGTTCTAATAAAACCAAATCAATATGAGAGAAAACCTGTAGGAAAATCTGTTTTCTGAATGTAACTGTGCTGGTTTTACCTGAGATAGAATAATTTTTCTTCATAGCACCTAGTATGGCGCTGTGTTTTGGATTTGTGCTGAAAGCAGTGCTGATAACACAGGGATGTTGTTATTACTGCTGAGTGGTGCTTACATATTGCCAAGGCCTTTTCTGCTTCTCTACTAGTGAGTAGGCTGAGGGTGCACAAGGAGCTGTGGCAGCTGACTCCATCTGACCACAGGGATATCCCAGACCATATGACATTATACTCAGAATATATAGCAGAGGAAAGAAGGTGAAAGAAGGGGACATTCAAAGTGATGGCATCTGCCTTCCCAAGTAACCATTATACGTGATGGAGCCCTGCTGTCCTGGAGGTGGCTGAACATCTCCAGGCCCTTGGGAAGTATTGAAATAACTTCTGGTTCTGCTTTACTTTGCCTGGCCATGTAGCTTTTGCTTTACTTTTTAAACTTAATCTTAACCCATGAGTTTTCTTACATTTACCATTCAAATTCTCTCCCCCATCCCACCAGCAGGGTAAACAAGCATCTGTGTGGTGTTCAGTCGTTGGCTGGAGTTAAAGCAGAACAAGAATCAAACTGCTTCTCAGAGTGCTTACACCGCCTTTCTACTGGAAAGCCAGCTGAGACAGGAAGTATGATAAAATCTGTGCTGTATACA
Organism: Urocolius indicus; assembly: GCA_013401255.1. Lineage (NCBI taxonomy): Eukaryota > Metazoa > Chordata > Aves > Coliiformes > Coliidae > Urocolius > Urocolius indicus. The sequence continues at coordinate 110,228 of WBNH01009915.1, read as the reverse complement.
CTATTCCCCTGTGTGGTCTAAGCTCCAAAATAGGTCTTGCAATGAAAATAGTGAAATACTGACGTACAGTTTATAAGGTACAGAGTGTAACAGCAGGTGCAAAGAGAGACACCTGTGTTATTAAACATCGCTAACCTTAAGGAAGGCATTTGCAAAGCCTCTGTACCATTTCTGCTTACCTACAAGTGCCCACATTCATCACAAACTTTATTCTTGTTTATGCTAAATTACAATTTTCCTTCTTTCTCCCCAGGTAAGCAGACTTTAGCTAAACATCTTTGTCAATTATGTGTCCCAAAAGAACTGCTATGGGTAATCGTGTTTCCTACTCGTTAGAGCAAGGATTGGATCCAGAGAAAGACAGTGATTATTCTGATTAAATGAAGCTACCTTGGAAATGATCACTTGTGGAGCCTAATGTGTTTCACTCAAAGCTGATAAGGTGTTTGCCAAATCCAACATATGGTCCTGGAATCAGAAGTGGAAGAAATCATGTTATAAAAAAGAAGAAAGTGATTAGAGATGGAGAAGGATAAAACCAGAAAGATACCTCTTGGGTCTCATGGCATCTGACCAAGGACCTCACTCTGCTGTTTTGAGAGGAAAGCTGTTATTTCTCCTGCCAGTTCTGAGCACTAGGGCCAGCATTTGAGATCCCTGGCTCTCAAGCAGAGATTTCTAGACTCCTGCAAGTGACCCCAAAGTCTGGGAAATTGAGCTTTAAAGGAAAGTCATGTCTACTCATTGCTACTATATCTGTGTGCCCAAAAAATGGTGAAGACTGAAGCATCCATGCAGTCAAATGTATTGATGAATGTGGCATAAAAATACAGACAGACTTCACTAGAAAGGATTTTACCCAGTATCCTGAGAAGCAGCACAATACATTTTACATCTGTTTTAAATATGGTAAAATGCATTGTTGCAGGAGCTTGTTCATCACTTGGGTCTACTTATTAAGCTAAGAAAACCATACATCTAGCTTTCATATGATATATTCTGCTATAATATATCCTGTTGTAAAGTCTTGTAAAGTCTTATAAAGTAAAATATGTTTATGGATGTAGTAAAATTTTTCTGCCCTTTCAAAAATATTAATATTTCCAAAACTTTAGTTCAGAGAAAATAAGTGTGTTAAACAAGCCTCCTAAAAAGAAGGTAGAATGCAAAGAAGGCTTAATTTCTATTTTTTTTTCATTGCTAAGGCATTTGCACATTAAGGCAGATGATCCGCCTGTCACTCAACCTCACTACCAAATTCCATCCAAGAGATTCTCACGATGAAGACTGTCAGTAGATAATTTAGTTCTGAATAGATTCAGATGTGATCTTTCTCTCAAATCCTACGCAACATTTTTATGTATTCCTTGTGACTCTCCAGATAGGCTCCCATTAACCTATGAGCCCCATTTGTGTATACAAAACCATATGTTTCATCAGAAACTTTTAAGCATTTTCTTTGCAAACAGTTCTAAACATTTGCAACTAGATACATCCATTACATTGTAGAAGCCTAGTTCAGTATCAATATTAAATGTCTTGTCCGGTGACCTTGAGAAAGCTGCCTGATGTTTGATATCTCAGATGGAGATGCAGCGAGTTTTCCTCTCCACTAAAGAATGGGATAGAGAATCATAAAATTTAAAGCATTTGGCAACGTGTTTTGCTCTGTATGACAAAATACTAATTGAGACAAACAGATGCATTCCAATAATGTCTCTTTCCCAGTCAACTTCCAAAGACTAGTGTGAAGGAATATCCCAGTCAGCAAAATGTTTCAGGCTAATGCTTACCTCTGAGCATGTGCTTAGTTTCCACTCATTTCAATAGGACTTAAGAAAAGGCTTTTCTAGTTGAGAGATGACATAAAAAAATGATTAAGTACCTTTCGGAGTCAGAGCCAAAACTGGATAAAACAAATAACAAGAAAAAAATCCCATGCAATGTATAACATACTCCTATTTCATTCATGACTTTTGTAGACATATAGAAATATTGTCCAAATATTCATGCTGCATACTGGCTGCCTACTCTAGCACAAGGCAAAATGTCCTGTTTTAAAAAATAATAATTTTTGGATACCCTGCAAGTTTCCAGAGCTTATGTTACTGTGGAGGAGGTACAACACATGGGAATTTTTTGTTATTTTTTCTTTTAATGAGTCCTGTAAGCAATTGTTTCACAATACAGTCTGAAAGGCTAGAACAATTAAATGCCTACAGATGTGTCAAATGATGCAGGAAAACCATGAGACACTTCCAAATGAGTGGGCGGAGGGTGTGAGGAGACCATATCCTGTAATATATGAATCTCAGATTCTTTGGCATGCAGCTTATTTTTATGGAAATGTCATGGTAAGCCTGGAACAATCTAATCGTTTTCAAAGTATTCAAAATCAAAAGCATAAAAGTGCTGTTAAGGATGATCTTTTTTACGCTGTGGTGATTTTGAATTGGCCTGGGAACAATATACTAAAGAATATGCAAGAGCTAAACCAGTCCAAATTATAATTGTATTTGCAAGCTGTAGGTGAGAAAAAAATCATAAGGATAATAGAGTTCATTAGTGCAACAGGCATAAAGGAAACACTGCTGGCTGCTTTCATCGAGTTTTGCTGACTCTCAACTTGGATCTCAGCCACGGACACAGCTTGCAGCAATAATAGGTCTGCTCTAAGTTATGCCATCTTCAAATGGACCTCTGTGGAGGCTTGTCCTGCAAGTCATTACACAGGAGACACATTTGTCACTGTCTTCTGAGTCTCCCAGTAAGTCATTATGTGAGGACCACTTCCAGCTCTTTCCTCTCACATTTATACCTGAAAGAAAGTAGATCTTGTAGCTAAGATTGTGTGGCCTAATCAAAGTTCCTAACCTGAACTGAGCCGCTCTTCATAACACTGATAGGACGAAAAAGAGCAGGGCTCTCTTAGGGGCAAAAATCGAACAGTAGGTTCTTTAGCACAATGAGGCCCCACATGAAACTATGCCAACACTACCTGACCACTAAAACAAACACTGTTGGATGTGGTAATGACTCCATGTGTGAACAGAAGAGGGAAATGGGTGGTCAGGCATCAAGATGACAAAGCTCCCTGAAGGAAGCATCAGATTTCAAATCATGGAGCAGCTTGAGGAACACATCTCCCTGATTGATGCTATTCTTTTGCCTCATGGATAAAAAAAGACAGATCAAGGCTGAACAGTTCCAAACATGCAAACCTTCTCGAGAGCTTCTTCTAGCCTTCTACCAGGTCTTTCCACAAAAGAAGTAATTTAGTTGTTTTTTTTTTTTTAATTTAGTTTTTTTTAAAGAAACAAGCAAAGTCACCAACACCACTACCAAAACAAACCAAAAAAACCTCAACAACCTACAAACTTCAATAACTGAAAACAAACTGAGGTTACTTCAAAATCAGCTTTCATGAACCATTGAAGGTTTAGGGGAGACTGTCAGGGAAAATCAAACATGTGAAAAGTTGATCTTAGGTGAGCTCTCAGCAGCCTACAGTCAGAATGTCTATGGATCAGTAATGCTGCAGATTACTTCCATACACCACTGTGAGAGAAGTTACATGGCTGAGCTTCTGAGCTTTTGTGCATTAGAACTGGATCTTAAAAGAGAATGAATATCTTGCCAGAAGTACTTTTGAGACCACTAGTGCTCAAAGAATGAGCCTCCACTACTTCAGATATTTTCTTTTTAAAAATCTCCCTTCCTCCCATTTTTGAGAATATAAGTAGATATTCTAAAAGTCTGTGTGGACATTAGAAGCTTTTTAATAAACCTGTCTAACAAAATAGGCATGTGTATATAAACAGATGTAACCTGGAAGTTGTGATGTACAACAAATTTGTATAATTAACTAGTTTTACACTCTGTGAAAGAAACAGTCATTTAGGAGAGCATTATATAAAATTATGTTGTATACAATTGTCATCAGATACTAATCACTGTAGTATCTTGTGAGTAAATAATGGGAAAAGGTCATCAGGTTATAGGATAAATCCTATTTTATTTATCCTTGCAGACATGAAAGAAATGTTGCTAGAGTAACAAGTGGAATTGTTGTCATTGTTTGAAATTGCTAAATATTCTCTGGAAAATTTCTTCTGCTTCTGTCCAACTGAATTAAAAAGAAAACGCTCCTTCCCTTACCTTGTCAAGCAGCAATGTCCCATTAGAGATTCTGAATCTGATAAGGAAGTCACAGCAAATTCTGTAATAATGTCACTGAGTCATTCTCAGGAGTCTCCCAAGTAAAGACAAGACCATATCTAAAATGCAGGACAAAGTATGTCATTACAACAGATAGAATTATACAGCTGATATCAATAGCAGCCCAGTAAACATACCATTACTTATAAATAAGTAATATTTACTTACAAAGTAATATTTACATATCAAGTAATATTTCAAACACAAACAGTAAAAACAAAATTGTTCAAGGTGTACATTATGATTTCCATAACACCGACAGCAGCTAATGGAGACTACACTCCCAACAGAATGACCCATTACACAATCTATTTTCTGACTTACTCACAAACTTGTAATGCAAATGAGACCTAAATGCAGACTTCAGCTTTTCTTCCACTCTTTGAGAACAAGGGCTTGATCTGGATCTCTTTTCCAGTTCAGAGAAGCTAATGTAGCAGACAGTCATCAAAAAAATTAGGTTCTAAGTGTTTTATAATGCAAATGGTAAGATGGCAATTGTTTTCAGCATATCATTTTTATTATTATAAAATATTAGAGTAACTCTAGAAAAGTTTTCCCTTATTATCCACCTGTCTTTGGTGGAGCATGATGAATTAGTTGACAGTATTTTTCTTTAAAACATTAGTGGATAATTTCTTTTGGATTGCATAATTATATATGTAACTGAGGACATTATAATGGAAACAGATGTATGTGTATTATGTGAAACAGAATACATAAATGCTAGCAAAATCAACTTTAGACTTGTGACATTTTAAGTGGACTTTTTTTCATTGCAGAAAATCTCACTATATTTATATATCTGTTACATTGCCATCTTAAACATAGCCATATATCCTCTACTCAGTGTCACTCATGTCTGTAGAACTGTTTTCCTCAGCTATGAAGAAAGTTGGAAATGAGTAAAATCTGCAGCAGAAAGGTTTCCAGGTACAACTCTCTGCTGTTTTCAGATGACATTTCTTTGGCTTTCCAGGAGACATAAGAACCTACGCATCAATGTTTTGCATTTACAAATTGTAATGCTTTTCACTCAAAAGAACTCAAAAGCACTTCACAAGTTTAGAGCTAGTCTTGGAGTCATTTTATACATATGACCTTCCATAGACTTCTCCCATCTTTATAGAACCAAAATGAAAACTATATGAACTGTGTACGTGTTTCTGACTCGTCGCAGAAGCCTTATCTTCTCTGAAAAACATCAAGGAATGCAGAAATCCTCTACAGCTGATTGGAGCAGCATCACACCTACTTTACATGTACTGTATTTTTAATAGAATTTTTTTTCACACCTTTTTTTTTTTACACCTTCCCTATGGAAAATAGAATCAGAGATGGAAAAAGCTTCAAATGATCATCAAGCAGGCCTGTAGTTTGCTCAGTCTGATGGGAACAATGAGCTTGAAAATCAGGATCTCACTTTTGTCTGAGTCTTCAGACTAGGCTGAGCCTGGTCCAGCCTGTGAGGAGAAGATGTTCTTGAGTCTGCCTGTAGCAGGAATGCTCTCCTGACAAGAGAGGGCTTTGGGAGGCATCTCTGTACTGCGTAGAGTAGTACAAGACGCTTGCAAGCCTGTATATGAATTTGATGCAAATCTTTTATGTTTATTCCCATTGAGCTAAAGGAAAGGTACTGTAACAAGCTTGTATAGCTGCTACACAGTCATTTCTGTAGGTGACAAGATAGACAATTTCTCAGTATCTATTCCCTTTTGTTCATTTCCTTCACATGCTGCTGCCTTCTGTGCTATTGTCTCCTGACAGCTGTTGCTGCTGTTTCAGCTAATTCCTACTACTCATTTGAGCTATGAGCTGAAAAGAGACTTTGACAGCTTTGCTCTTTAGTGAGCCCCTTAAACTACTACAGTTGGGTGACATACAGCTGAAATAAAATTTAGAAATTTTAGCACTGAATGGATCACATTTACATCTAGAAATAAGACACTATAAACATTTAATCCCTCAGAGAATATTATTTCAAGGTTCCTTCTTACATTTCAGAGTTATCAAAACTTATTTTATAAAAAAAAATAGGAGGAAAATACTGAGTAAACTGTAAGCAAAAATAAAGTGCTTTCTCAAAATTTTCAGCTGCCATGAGAAGCAAATTCTATATTCTCATGAATGAAAGTGATGTTTCTTGTATCTGGTGAATCTACACATGGAATTTCCCTGTTGCTTCAGAAAGTAACTGGCTCCAAGCTAACTTAAACAAAAATTACCACATTGAAGCAGCTCATAAAATAGTGAGCATTTTAATGAGAAACTTGAAAAGAAAGATCAAATATATATTTTAGAAATTTATCATAAAAGTTCCACAGTACGTGAATTTGTCATGAAAGTTCTTTTTTCCAGAGAAAACCAGAGAGAGTTTCTGGAAACAAGGGCAATTATCTCCTTCAGGTAATTAATTAAGAATAACTAAACTTTCCTAAAAAAATTAACTATACTGGAAAAAAAGTTTAAAAGGACAATTATTTTTAGTTGAAAATGTCTTGAAATAAGAACTTCAATCTGTTTTCTTATGAGGAGTATAGATCACTTGGATTAAGGCTATATAGCAGATGTATGATATGAAAATGTTTTTGAAAGCATAAGGTAGGCCTCATAAGATATGCATTTTGGTTTGTAGGAAAAGTGCACAAGCTTTACATTGGAAAACAAAACTCTGCCTATGTCTGTGCCATTGCTGATTTGCTCAGTCTTGCAAGTCAAGCACAAGAGTCTTCCATAACTGATTTAATACAGTATATAAAAAATACACAAATATTCAAAATAATATCTATATTTGTTCATTTCCTGTCTGACATCAGTTTATCAGTCAGTCATCTTGACTTCAGACAAAACTTATGATTCTTTTTCCTTCTTAACCTTAAGGGGTTCATGAATCTGTAATTGAAAATGTGTTTTTCTAGCTATGCTATACAAAATATATTGTTTAGCCAGATGCTGAAGACTGGCCATTTTGATCAGAGGTGGATAAATTTCAGTAACAAATTATGACAGTATTGGAATCTATGGGAAGTCATAGTATCCCTGTTACAATTTATACAGGAGAATGTATGCCTAGCTCCTTAATGTATTTAGCAAACTAGCAGATATTTGAGAAGAACTCATTGCCCTTTTTATTTTGTTTTACTCAGCATTTATATCAAGTTTTTCTATATTATTACTTGAAGAAGAAGCACTGATTTATTGCATTCAGTCTGATTGAGTTCTGTGTTTCATGGAAGTGTTGTTCATTTACCTTTTAAAATTTTATGCCTAGACATACAAACCATGCACCAATAAAGGAGGATTTAAATATCAAACTCCATCCCCTAAACCAGGAATCATTAGTACATAGAAGCAGAAAACTCTCAAGTATACCTAACAACTCAAATTCATAGGGTCTAATTGTTCATATTTTGCTAATATTAATTTAAACTTTGCACTGAAGTCACATTCATATTCCTTCTTTTCCCCCAAAAACAGTGTTACAAAGTCTAAGATTTTCCAAGGTAAAAGTTTTACTATTTTTGCCATGAAAAATAAGGTGCAAATAACCATAAAAGCTCATGTCTTGAGCAAGAATGTTGGTTTAAGGAAGTTCACAAATGCTGAACACACTAACGATTTAGTTTTCACCTTTATTTTTCAATTTGATGATGATCTTAGAAGATTTCAGTGAAGGGTAGATAACTGCAAGGAATACAAAAATACTGCTTACTCTAAGCCAACAGCATCTTTTAAAATGTAAGCTGGACTGTAGCCCACTGGACCATGTGGGCTTTAAATCAGTGTACCTGACACACCTTTGGGCTCACTTACGGCTACACAACTTCATAGTACAGAATAGTTTGGGGTTGTTTTTTTTTTTTAAAGCTACATAAACAAGCTCCAGCTAAATATTCTGAAATCACAAACGATTTTTATGTCTTTCGCCTTTTTGTGTATTTCTGGAACCAGACACATTAAAATATTTGGGCTAGTCCTGTGGTAGTTCCTCAGGCACAAGTCTTGTTGACTTAGGCTTTTGCTGCAGTAAGGAACTTAAGACTGTTCCCATGCTACAGTGTCTTTTCTCAAGGGTACTGAAGGTAGATGTTAAAATTATTTCTTGTTGCTCCAATAAACACTAGCTGGAAAACAAAGTTTTTAAACATTCTATGAATTAAACATACATTATTTCTGAATGAAATTGCAAAGATGATCAACTTAGCACTGTTAAAGGTACAAAGCACTTCAGGGTAATAGAGGAAAGATTATTGTCACAACACTGCCTGAAGGATAATTCTGAGGTTGAACAGTTTATTTTAGAATAAAAAATAGAAATTAAATCCTCCAGAGATTAGAAGTTGCATTCAGAATCTTCCACATTAAGGTCACCAGTTCAAATCCAGTGTAGGTCACTTACCAAGTGGTCATTACCAAGTCATCTTTGGTCAATGAGCTGGTGATCTCATGGACAGGAATCCACACCACTAAAACCTCTGACACAATTGGCACCTTCACTGGGTATTTCACCAAAGAAACCAAGAAATGAATTGAGTGCAGGGACAGAACAATGCTTTCACCATAAGAGGTGATGCCTCAAAAAACAGGTTAGTAGAATGTATGGTAAGCTTGCTTTAGCTGAAAGTTACTGTTCACATTCATAACCAATAATCATGAGAGAAAATATCTGGGTCAGATTCCTTCTGCCCTGTTTTAGTGTTGTGATGCCCAAATAAATGCTAGATAAATAAGTTATTCCTGGCTTTTTCATCAGAGTAGGGATTTCTATATAATTTCAAGAAAAGACCACATAATTATCCACATCTGGAACCCATTTCTTCTTCTCTCCAAATTATAATTTTAAATATTGATCTCATTGCCAGAAAGAATATTCAGTTTGTAACTAGATCAAAATAGGTTTTCTAATAATATTTGACTTTTCATATTTTCATAAACAAAAGGATGCTCCAAGCATTAATGGAGCCTTTTGGGATGTGTGCAAAGCAAAGGAAATGAACACTGCAGAATTCAGTTCTCCTCACAGTTCTATTTTGGAGCAGCTTGTCTTGGTATTTTGCTATACATTTGTGAAGATATAGACATTAAAGTATACAGTCTGAGCTGGCTCTTCAGACTGTGGAAAGTTTGTAATGAAGGCAAAGTATAGCTCTGATCATTTCACACACACTGCAGATCACATTATTGTGTAGCAAAAGAAATTAAGCCTTTTTCCCAGATTCTATAGGGAAAAAAAAAAGTTACAGAAATTAGAGGCTCAGTATTTGTTTCTGAGTCACACCAACAGTTAGGGTCTTGTTATAACATAAAACTACAAGTGGCTATACTGATTCAGAACCAATATCTAGCTAATTAAGTATTCTGTGGTCACAACTGGACACATAATAAAACACAGCAAAGTATAGAGACTATTTCCTCAACTCTTACTCTTCCACTCTGCAATTGCTTTCATCTCAGCAGTTTTCCTGAGCTTGTTACGTTTAATCTATTCAGGAAACCTGAGGGCCCTTTGCTTCAAATAGTTGCCCCTTGAACCTGCATACATTTCTCATGTCCTCAGTGACCTATGGTGTTCTATAGGACAACCACTCTTTTATGAAGATTTTTCTCCTTCAGGTGAATTACCTGCTTTTGATTTGAACTAGCTTCCTATCAGCTTCATTTTTTTTGACTGTCGGTTTTCACATTGGAGAAAACTGCAATCAGTGTTGATCACTATCAAATGTCATAATGTTGCTCATGGTTTTGTAGAACTCTTTTGTAACTTGAGGCTGAAGGAGGCCTAGCCTTCTGAATTGCTCTTCCTGTGGAATTTTCTCCATAACTCCAGACATCCATGCTTCTCTTTGCCTTCTAGAACTGCACGTATCATTCATGTTGTGAATGAACTGTTCGGAATGCCTTTTTGTTATTATTATTCCTAAAGGAGCCTAACATTTTGTTTTCTTGCAGAACTGCTCCTAAGCACTGAGTTGATGTTTTGGTGTCTATCCCAGCATCAAGGTCTTACTCCTAAGCAGCCACAGTCAGTTCAGAGTCTACTATTTTATCTGTGAAAAATTTTATTGTGGATGCAGGGGGGTTGGACTAGATGATTTCTAAAGGTCACTTCTAACCCTACCTTTCTATGATTCTATGACAAAATTTATTGCCGATACCTCACTGGATCCAGTCAGACAAGAATCTACAGCTTTAGTCCAGTTCGAACACACAGAAATGAAAGATAAAACTGCAACTTAGAATTGGATTGCTAACAAAATAAAACCAGCAACAAGAAAACTGAGAAGATATATTTTTGAATCTGACTGCAATCCTTCATTCTGCCTGTCAGCAGTGATTCTGCAGCAAAGATGACTCTGAGCTTGGCCATATAGAAGACATAGTAAGTGCTACGCTGGGATTTTAATAACTATGGAAAAAAATAATTTCAGAGTTGTACATTCAAGATCATTATCAGTTATGCATTACAGTTTTGTTTGCCCATTTGCATGACAGGAAATAAGGTCTTCTCATTAGCTTACATACTTGACAATAATGAAGAAATTACTTCATTATAAAGTAAAAGCTCACATCACTACTACAAGCACTAGTAAGGAGGAAGAGTATGAAGGTTGAAAGATGAAGAACTTGTCTAAAGTTTCCAAGAAATTTAGTCAGAGTCTGGGATTCAGGAAAACCCCACTGACATTTCTGTGAAGAATGCTTTTATAGCAGCTGGGGACTTTTGGCTGATTAGTTGCAAATCGTAAAGATTGGTCAAGATTTTTTCAATCTTGAAATATTATACCTGTAAGTCTTACAAAAGTTGGCTATTTTGGCTATTACAATATTTATATTAAATTCTATTTGATTGGAAGGATGACCTTGTCTCTAAGGCTCTTGATTGGATTTCAGAAAAAACCTGTTAACTCTCAGATTCATTTTGTGTGATCTGGGGCCAGTTATTCATAGAATCATAGAATAGTAGGGTTTGGAAGGGACCTTTAGAGATCAAATTCATTACCACTCAGCTTTACATGTGATTTAGAGACAATAAGACAAGTTTTATTGTTTCTGTGTGGGTTTGTCTCACAATATGCAACTAATTGAATTATGTCTTTTCTAGCGAAAGTTTGTCCATGAAACTTGCATTTCATACTTATGGCCTTAGTTGTCATCTTTTGGGCTCGACTTCTCTTTCTACTTATTTCTACAGTGCTAAGTACACAGAGCCTCAGTTTCTGTGCACAAGTACCACATGTGGCTTTTAAGTGTTTTTTTCCTGTAATGTTGGAATGATTACAAAAACTGCCTTTTTGTTTCTTGTATGCTTTCAGTAGACTGCCATGGATTCCTCTTCAAAGCCAAAATGGACACTAGATTAAGTCTGAGGTTTAATCCACAAAATAAACAAAATAAAGCTGCTTCTAGACATTTACATAAAGTGAGCCATTCATAGGATGATGAGAAACTCTTTCAGTGCTTAAGGCATCGGCCATTTTTGTCATATATTTGAACCATAAATACTTGGGCCACAACAACCCTCAGCAGCACTACAGGCTTGGGGAGGAGTGGCGGGAAAGCTGCCAGGCAGAGAGAGACCTGACAGTGTTGGTTGACATCGGCTGAACATGAGCCAGCAGTGTGCGCAGGTGGCCAAGAAGGCCAAGGACATCCTGGCCTGTATCAGGAACAGTGCAGTCAGCAAGAGTAGGGGGGCGGATCATTCACATGTACTTGGTTTTGGTGAGGCTGCACCTGGAATTTTGGGCCCCTCTCTACAAGAAAGACACTGAGGTGCTGGAGAGGATACAAACGGGGACTACCAAGCTAGTAAAGGATTTGGAGCATGTCTCATATGAGTAATAGTTGAGGGACCTGGGGCTGTTTAGCCTGGAGACAAGAAGGATCAGGGGAGACCTTTTCACTCTCTACAAGTACCTGAAAGGAGTGAGGTGGGATTTGGTCTGTTCACCCCAGTAACAACCAATAGAACAAGAGGAAACAGGCTCAAGTTGCACCAGGGGAGGTTCAGGCTGGATATGAGGAGGAATTTCCTTACTAAAAGGGTTGTCAGGCATTGGAACGGCCTGCTCAAGAAGGTGATGGAGGCACCATCCCTGGAAGTATTCAAGACATGGATGTATGTTGCACTTAGGAAATGGTCTAGTGGTTGATAGGGCTGGGACAAAGGCTGGACTTAATGATCTTAAAGGTCTTTTCCAGCCGAAACAACTCTATTGTTCTATGATAATAGGTAATGTCCAAGAGTGGGTCAAAGTCACACGGCAAGAGCATAATGTCAATTTCACACTAGGGAATTCAAACGTTATCTCCTACCTTCACTGGAAGTGACTGCCATAGTAAGATTCCTCCTTGATCCCATCTCCATATGCAGCAGCTATTTTAATATTATAACTGTATCCAGCACATTTTAAAAATCTATAAAAAGAAGAAAATTGAAATATCCTTTTAGAAGAGCCTCAGTAAAAAAAGGAAACTTCATCAACAAGTCTCACAAAGTGTCATGGATCCACCTTCCCTTTCCAAGGGAAGAAAAGGCTGCAAAAATGCCTGCATAAGGCCCATTTCCCAGCTCTACTAAGAATTCACATTCTCAGAAGCACCACAGTTCAAGTCTTGTCATAAAAGATATCACGTGAAAATTTGCATATGGATGAATTCTCTGCTTAAAGAGAAGTCTCATTTTGTGTCCTCCTTCCTTCCCCTGTCATTTGCCAAGCATTCAGCAGAGAATACATTTATGCTGAACTCTGGGACTGAAGGATGCTACAGGCTGCAAATATGGCTCATTGCCCATCCTACACACTCATCTGTAGAACTCTGTAAAGGATCCAAGCAAGAAAAAGCCAAAATAAACCAGCAGAACAAAATATTTTCCTTCTAAAGTCCCACTGAAGTGGTGGGCTTAACAAGACTTCAGACGGCGGGCATTTACCTTAGCATTCTTACTGAGAACCCCTAATTTTCTCTCAGGGAAAACAAAGGTTTCTAAGCGTGGTCAAACTAATTCTTTTCTTACTAATCTGAAAATTTCATTTCCAGGCTGAGGCAGGAATCTCCACCAACTTGACACAGCCTAACAACCAGCTTGTAACCTCCTTCTCACGTTGGCTCACTGGTTTCTTTACTCAACATTGCCATGTATTAGTTAGTCAAAGAAATGTTCTTTTCTAGGAAAGCAGTCCTAGATGCCTGCAATTCTGAGTATCAAATGCTAGTAAAGACTAAAAATCTGACACTGAATGAAGTCATGACAGGTCATAATGATCCTAAACAAATCCAGTTTACCTGTCAGACAGGACCTCAGTACCCCCAGGATATGGTATATGGTGAAGTAATATTTTTGTAATACAAAGTACCGTATGAAATGCACTCAGCTCACATGACTGTCACTATTATGAAACAAAATCCAGATGTATTCCTCTGGATCTGAGTTTTGCACAAAGCCAGATTGTGTTAGAAACAGGTCATCTCTATCAGACCTTCCACAGTGCTTCTTTTTTGTTTGGGTTACATATTTCCTGAGCCTTCATCAGCAAAAGCAGAATGCTAAATAGTCACATTTACTCAGTGAGTATTTGTATCACATTGGCGGGCAATCATTTATCATCAGTCTTTGGCTTGCACAAAACAACAGCCCTGCATGATATGGAGACTTTTTGAAACTTTCTTCCTTCACTCAGGCTGTTGACAGAATCTTGATCCAAGATATTTTGGGTCTCAAAGGGTCTGTTAGTGAAGACTCATTTGAGCATTGGCAATGTTATCTATCTCCCATCATTGTTTTTGGCTGGGCCAGATAATCATAGGATGATGCTTTCCCATTGTAAGTACTTTGGCTGTGAGATATCTATCAGATGTCTTCACACCTCGCATGCTATCCATAAACGCTAGATCAGTACTTTTAACACAGTCAGGGAGATGAACTGAAGCTACATGGAGTGGTAATAGTTGTAATAGCTCCATATAGTAACATTCATAATTTACTCTCCAGAATACCACAGACTATCCATGCCATCCAACTTCACCTCTGAGATGCCTATTTCCCAGTAGGTTTTGGTAGTGACTCATTCAGAAATGGCTAGTATTACAGCTCATCATGGATAAAGTGAGGCTTGGGTGAATCCCAATGGCTGGTTCTCTGCCTCACAAAATAATCAGGACACAGGCCAGACCTTCCCATGCACACCAGCTGTGCACTCCTTAGCCATTGCAAAGCAGACAGATGCATAATCTGGAACTGGTAGCTGCTGTTAGTCGTCTGGCTGTTATTACGTCAAGCACAGGATAATTGCCAGGACATGTTGTGAGGCAAGGGGCTCTCAGAAGAACTCCTTGACTGCCATATATGCAGAAGTCAAGTAGAGAGAAGTCAAAATAAAATAAAATACAAAAAAAAACCCACAAGTTCTGTGTATGCCACTGAAGCATACATAGAAAAAGTTTGTAAACCTCTTAGATCTGAGCTACTCAAGGGGCTCCTTGACATGCAGCCTGAAAGACTGCAAGGCATTACTTGTGAAAACCAATGTCCCTTCAGTGACCATCTACCTGTTCTAGATCTGGAGCAGGAACAGGCTCTCCAGAGGTATGCCAGGCAATTTATGTTGTCATACTTGCAAAAACCAGACTCTTGCACTAGATATCTTTGCAAGACTCTACACAAGTGAAAGGACTCACAGTATGAACAGATGTCGAGTAGTTAAAGCCATAGGTATTAACACAGGCCCTGCTCTCTGTGCAGAAAGTCACATTATCTGTAGACTATCCTTTACATGTGAATTCTTTACCTGCTGAGAGCTACAATACAAGAGCCAAGAAACTAAATACATGAAGAAATATATCAGTTCCTGTTTAGGAAATATAGCCAATTGAGATGACATTTATGATTTGGATCTTGTCATCATAGCTTCAGTGCCATAGTGAACTAGCTTCTCAGAAACAGTCAATTTACAATTAGGTATCTAATGAAGATGATTTACAAACTGCCTAGCAATCATCAGTCTTTTGATACATACAAGCAGATTTTCTAAAAAACTCAGCATGAACTTCTTCTTAAAATCCATTTTTGTATTTTGGAAGTTTCCTTTGATATCCTAGTCCAAAGGGAGTAGCTGTGTGTTGGGCTCTAATTAATTCTGATTCTACAGTATCTTCTATATTCCCCACGTGAATCTCTCCATATTTCAGAAATTACATAACATACTAAATATCAGCAAATGAATTACTCCTTTCAATTCACTTTAACAGGCAGACTTTAAAATTCAGCCCATACACATAACCCCTCATAGCTAAATTAATCTGTCAATATGCCATTTACATTGTGGACCTACATACATATCTACACACCACTTCAACCTGAAACACTAGAAATAACTACAGTTGGCAACTTGAACTGGTATAACTGTGGGTATGGTGATTTAATTTCCTTCTAATTAGAAGAGTAGGTTGGAAAAAAATTTTACCAAACGGTGTTTCATTAGAATTGATGATTTGTCTAATTTAGGATATTTCACAGACATGGTTTAATTTCAAAGATGGTCTGACAAAGCCTAGGCATGCTGTAATATGAACCTCACTGCCAAGCAGGTGTTAAAATTTGAGTTCTTGCTAGCTACTTCATTCAGCTCATTAGCAGCCCACGTAGCAGGCTACTAATAACCTGGATTTGCAAGATCTGGAGATCACCCACTGTCCTTCCTCAAAACAGTGCAAGAACTCTGTCTCTATTAATAGAATATTCCAAGTGCTTTTATACTATTTCTTCAATTGGAACAAGCACAAATGTCAAATCAACAAAAACCTCTGAGAAAAAGAATTACTGTTTGTATCTCTATCTGATTCTAACATCAAGGAACAGAACTAAAACATTAAAATTCTACTTGGTGGAAACTACTTCATACAGGAACTGTCATCATTAATAAACATTAAGTAGATAACGTGTAAAAAAAATTAAGTCTTCAACAAAGGCTACTTTTCATTTATATATTTTTACATCATTCATTTGTGAAATATCACAATAGGTATCTTGATTCCTTGGTCAAAATCAAATCAGTGATACTACATCACAGATAAAAGGTACTTAATTTCCACATCTTTTTTTTCATGGTGTTTTAGCATTAAAGGTAAAACCAAACTCCTATTAGTCACCATTAATATTTATGCAGCACCCAGAAATCCAAGCTGACATGATAGTCTCACTCTATTGTGCCTCTCAATTGTCTGTCCCAGGGAGCACTAAGTTGGTGAAACAAACAGAAAAAGAAACAGAACTACAGCGTGAAGTGCTATAAATGCTGCTGACCATTTTCAATTCTAATCCATTCATATATAAAAAAACCTCAAATTCAGTGATTGTAGAAGTTCCTCTTTGGTTTGTAATTGCTGTGGAACACTCCAGATAGACAATTTTTGTCCGTACTTCTGTTTGCACTGAGGTCCTATATTTTTTAAATTTTAGAAAGTTAAAGGACAGCAGAGTTTGCACCTGTGAAAACAGCCTGAGTCAGTACTTTCAAATCCTCTTTACCATTTGACAGTAATGAAAAGTTTAGAAAAAGGAGAAAAAAAAAAAAACCACAAAAAAACACCAAACCACCAAATCACAAGCTTTTGGATTTTTGTCTTTGAGGAAAGATTTTTTTAGTTCAATGCTCCTGTGTTTTTCATTATAAAATCCTCTATCCTCTCTAGCAAGCTAGCATGAATAATTAGAATGCTACCATTCATCCTCCTCAATTCCAGTAGTTTTAATTCTTACAAGAGTGGGAGGAAGAAGTTTGTTAAAATTCCTAGTTATATCTGAATCATCCACACATACAGGCATCATTCTTCTGTCTGTCTCAAATGGAAATAGGTCCTGATTCACAGTGAAGAAAGAAATTATATAAAGAATAGTCATCCTTAAACATGCCAGAGTGAATTCAGAATAATAAGACGAAATGCTCTTTTCTTTGACAACAAGGAATCGGGGCTTAGAAAGAATTCTTGTGTATTAGAATCCAATACACTTATACTACAGGCAACTACATGATCTTCCTAGTTCAGTATCATAAAGAAAAAAAATTGAGATCTTGTGGTACACATGCTGAAGTGGAAATAATCTTAGTGTTCTGTTGGTATCTAGAAGATCTCCTTGAAATTATTTGTAAATTGGAAATTGTATATAGTTGAATTGACACCTCTTGGTGTTAAGATTTACTTTAATGGATCTGGTTTTGTTACTGTCATTGCCATATATCATCATAGTTCACTCTGTGTGTGAATTGCCCTACTAACCTTAAACTTTATATATACAGTATCTCAATACACAGGGTGCACTGCAGTTAACACAGCTTAAACCATCCTTTGTACTTTCCTTGAATTCTTTTCCCCCACCCTGGATCTAGAAATGTGCTTAGGCTAACTTACTCTTGCAGACCTGAACTATCCCTGTCTTACCAGCACTCAGTTCATTAATATGATACTGTTTTAGTTTCGTGTCTGCCATCAGTGCAGCCAGATCTCAGAAATCATCACACATTCACATTGTTGCTTGAAAAAATATTGCTACTTAAGATTTAAGCCTGCTATTTTAATTTACACCTCTATTTTGCCAATAATAAAAAGGTGAGTGTAAGAGCAAAACAGAAAATGTTTATTACAACTAGTTTAAAAGTTTCATCTTCAGCATACTAGATGATTCCTGTTCTCCTTCCTCTCTGTGTACACAACATCCATTCAGGAACAGTGGAGAAGGAGTGAAGAATTTGCGTTTAGCAAACAGCTAGTCAGGGAAACTGCTTGCTTCATGAAGTATAACCTCCTGAGTGTTCAGATTACTTAGGATCATTAGTTCTTTTAATGAACTATGTTCCTTTAGGGGATGATTTTCAGCTTTTACGGCAGAAGCAAATCAAGGTACTGTAAGTAACAATTCAGAGAAAAACCTCAAAGATTTGAGTACGATAGAACCAGAAAGAAACTATATGATGAGAGAGAAGTTGGAGAAATAATTGCATTTCTCAACGTCTGACTCTTTCCTTTTGTGTTTTTAAACAGAGTTGTTTCCCTAACCTTTGTTACTTTGTGGTTACTTCTGTGGGCAATTTCATCAGAAATTAGTTGAAATAAAACATGAATCTCTTTCCTGACAAATTCCAAAGCATGTGTCTATCAGATATTATTCAGACTAGTGGCAACAAAAAATGTAAACTATAAAATATACCTGATGTTTCCCTTTTACTGAAAGCTATGGGAAACAAAACAGCTGTTGAGATCTACGCTGAGTACAAACAAAACTGATGTGCATTCTTAGGGACATGCAGAATTAAAATGAAGCAACAGAGAAACAAAGTTAAAGGAAATCAACTACTTTTCTATATAGGCAAAATTCTGAAACCCACAAAAATTATATCAGAGTTGACTTCCAATTTTTAAAGGAATTGAATAATAAAGGCATTTAAAATCATTTTATGCCAGAGTTTATGCTGTAAAATGCACCTAAGTCACCTCAAAACTTTTGGAAAATCTGTCCTTAGGCACTTCTGAAGACTTTTTTTGCCTGAAAGTGCATTACACAAACAAGCCTTTTTCATTCACCTTAAAAGCCAAACAGAACATAGTATGCAACTTTGTGTGGAAAAGGCTGATGATGGATAAAGGGCAAAATCTCCTTTCCAGTACTCTGTTCCTTTGTCTTTGTTACAGATAAGTTATTTGACATGTGACTGTAAAAACTCCATCTTTTAAACACTAATTTAGCACTATCTCTGCCTGAAGTTCTTTATTTAGTAATGGGCAGTTTATCTATTTTCCAAGTTAAATTTTCAAAGCCTTCATATCCTTAGTGATTATAACACCTTTGATTTTAGCCAGTAGAAGAAACAAAATTTGAATTGCACATTGTACTGAACTTACAAATACCCACGTAAGTATCAAGACCTGCATGAAATTGCTGGCAAATATGTGAGTTGTAATAGCCACTCACACACATATTCTATGGCAACAACTAAGTTCACAATTTGGCTATTAATTCCCTATCATTTGAAGTGTTTGAATCCAATAAAAAGCTGTCATAGGAACAGAATGTATAAGATTTAATGCCCTAGTTCTTCATCTTAACTCTCAGCAGACAAAATAGTAACCAGTGTCATTGACTTCGGGATCTGAAGTGCTATTTATCTTATACCAGTGATGCAGTATTCTTAGCTTTTATTTTTAATTGTTATTGTTCTGCAAGCTTTTGTGCCTTCCTTAGGACTTACCTAGCTCCTGTATGTTTAACACATTCTTAGAGTAACTACATACCACTTTATATCTTTTCCAGGTAACATTTTTCCAGCACTGGTTGGAAAACTTCCATCTTCTAGACTAATCCGCATAAAAAACACTGAAAACAAAAACTGTGGTTTTTGTTTTCATAAAAAGGATCATGTGGAATATAGATAAAAATGTGATTATACACTAAAAGATACTGAAAAGGAATGAGCAGAAACAATTATGTTGGATGAGCAATTTTTCTTCTGGTAGACTTAATCTGAAGTTCAGTTACAAGTGAACTCAATTTTAGTCCAAGTTTGGTTTAAAAATGAAACTATTGGATTTAGCACCACAAGAAGAAAGGAAGTGGCTTTAAAATCTTGCAAAGGACTTAATACTATGCATATCTCATTGCATAAGGGTATCTGGTTTATCTCTCCTATGTAATTATTAGGAACAGACTATACATCAAATCCATTCCCTGCACAAGTTCAAAACAGGCCTGGTTAACGTGGGGAGTGTTTTTTTAGCCAAGAGCAGAAGCCTAAATGTAGACAGATCACACTGTAAGAAATTGTTCTCATGATTTCTTTGCTGGCAAAAGGAATAAGCACTGGAAAACTCATAAGAAAGTCTGATCATGTAACTTTTCCAGACTGATTTCCAGACCAGAGAGGTCTGGACAAGTTTTGGTTAAACAGACCAGTTTTTTGGATGCTTACTGAAAGGTCTGAATTTTTTGAGATTCAATGTCAGTTGCTATCCATTTGAAGAGATGTTGGCACTTCTATATATATAATCAACAAAAGCCTTTCATTCAAGATGCTTTCAGCTTGTTCTGTTGTGTTTCTAGTGAGTGCTCATGAACTGGCAGTGTTGAAACAATCCGTGTCTCACATAAATATAAAAAGGTGGCAATACATTCCTCAGGCAAAAACTGGTGTAATTTTTCAAGTGTGCCTTCACTTGGACAATGATAAAGTGTAGATCTTTATCTCAATTACTGCAAAATTTTCTGCAAAGAACCTGTGACAGTGGAGTTTTGGTATTATAAGAAGTCATTACATTCTGAAGTGAATTGAAGTCATCCACCTAGTCTTTCCATGGAAAAATATAACCCTAGAGCTGCAAAATGCTGCTTGAGATTACATGGTTTCCTTTTTCACCAGAAGAAGTTGTCACTGGATGAAGGTGGATGGACACAAATCAACTGTATAATTGTCACTGTTGGTTGTTGTTTTTTTTTTTAAATGGTACCCTAGGATATTTCTAACAAAAGGACTAAATGTGTTAACATGACACTGTTCTCCTGCAATGGAGACTGGGATACCATCTCTAGAATGCATAGCCTAATAAGGAAGATCTAAGAAAGCAACAATATGATTAAACTGTATTTTTGTTGCTTACTGCATGCCTAAGCTTTTTAGCACATGAAGGCTTCATGAAGCATTTTCAGTCCAGTCTCAAATGTGAAACTTCTAAATCTTTGATTCCTCTCATCACATGTTGCAATCAGGCATGATTTTACTGTTCACTATTTTAAAATGTTTTCCATAAGCTCTTTACTTGTTCCCCTTTCAAAATTCTCCCTCTTGATTCTATTACTCCAAAACATTATATCACTTCCTTTTGAACTCTTTCTAGTTCTCATAGATATTTTGGTACAACCATCACCAAATCCAACCAAACTGACCTAGGTGAAGGACCCTCCTAGATGATAGAACATGGCTAGGGCTATCAAAGTTAGAATTTGCTGTTTGACCCATGGTACACTGAGCAGACTCACTGCAGAAATGTTCATGATAACCAGTGTTTTGTGTAGGGTTTTTTAGGGGGATTCTTTTTCTGGAATATTCCATTTTAATTTATAAACACAAAATAAACTCATGGAATCCAAACAGTTCTTTGCAGTTTACCTTGCTGAACCTCACATTAGACTGTAAACAAGTCTGATTAGTTTATTTTTTCTTTCAGTCCATATTGTACCATATTGTAATATATCTTTGCCTTTACAGTTTTCTTCCCTAGCTTTTTCCCTGTCCTAATTCCTCCTCCTGTTAGTTGCAACTTCACACTGTGGAAACTTGCAGTAGTATGACTAACTGAGGAGAGAATGAGTCATAAACTAGTCACTAGCAAGACAAGCATCTTAGTAGGCCCACTATGACTTAAAACATTTGACTGGTTTCTGGCCTGAAGTCAAGCTCCTAGAGATCCTTGGGTACACAAATATTAAAAAGCACTAATTCAAATTATTGGCTTTTAAACTGTCCACCTGTGTAGAATCTAGTTACACAGCATTCTACTGAGCCACTGGCAAAGAAGCCAAGCATCTGCTCATGAACATGTAGTTTTTTCTACTTCTCTTTGTTGTGCCAGGAAGTAAACATGATGTTAAGAATTTACTTTTTTTATCTTTGTGACCCAAGACATAAATTGTTAGTACATTACTTCTGTCCCTTAAATGGGGGGATTTAACCTCTGCTTTTTTTTTAGAACAAACTAGGTTTTGTTACTAAAAAAAGTTCAAAACCCCTTAACTGAAAATGCTGCCTTGTGTATCACTCCGGAGAAGCACAAAAACAAGGCTAATAAAGCAAAAACCAGTTCCTTGCTCAATGAACCAGTCACAAACAGGCTCACGTGTCTCTGACTAGCTGATGGCACAAGGTGCATCCACAGAAATAAGAGCTATCAGCTAAAATCCATGTAAGGTAGAAAGTCCAGGGCTGTTGGTTCTCTATTATCCTTTCAGTGAGAAGATTGCTTTCAGTAGCTGTTAGTGGACATGAAGTGTACTCTCTGCAAGTTTCAAGGAAGGCTGGTCACAAGCAGGCCCTGCTCAGTGAAGCTCCATGTTTCTATCACCTCTACCCTCAGCTCAGTCCAAGTATTGAAATTGTGTTATTTGGTGATGCATGTGCCTCCAAATAAGAAGCAAAGATGAGGAGGAATCCACAGCCTGGGTGATCAGGTTCCCTATTCAGGGACTCAGCTTTCTTGTGCTCATCCAGGGTACGGATGCCTCACACTCATAGCGGGTTCTCAGTTAAAGGGAAAATACCAGTTGTGTTCACTGACTTAATCTCAATGGCAGCAGCAAGCACAGGAGATCATTTAAAACTGAGAGCAAATACTTCTGTAGCCTATTATTAGTGGCCACAAGATGGAAATGTGATTCTCTGGCAAACAGCAATTTTCTGACTTGAAGTCTCTTTAAAAATGCTATTCCCTAGCACTGGCATCATGCCACTTTTCGAGACAGCACAGATAAAAGTGAGAAGAGGATTTCTCAGAGAATGTCAGTACTTCCTCAGCACTGGAGAGGGAAAAAAAAAAATCACTTCCTGCAGTATCTTCTCTGAAATGCAAAATGGGCACAGGCTGTTCAGTCTCAGTCTCCTCGCAGGAAACAGGCTCTCTTTTTCAGCTTAAGCACTCCCACTCCTGTTCACTGATTGATTTTGTTTTGCTTAACTTGACAAGACCAGGTTGAACAAATCTGAATTATCTGTATGTTGCTGACTAGATCAGCTGCAGATCCTTTAGTATGCTTGTCATTTAGTCTTATAAATTACATTAATGAGGGCTGTAAATCTTAGCTCTCCGAGGACATAGCCATACAATAAAAAACAATTCAAAGCTTTAAAAAAGCAAAGACGCCCCTGTTCTTTAGGCTGTTCTTTAAATGCAATGCATCCTTTCTTGGAATTTGCCTTGGATTTCTGGTAACAGAAGACACCTTCTTTGAAGACTAGGCTTACCTAATAGGCAAAATTTGCTAAACTCAGAATAATGGAAAGAAAACAATTTCACACAACAGTTTTGTATGTGACAAAATGTTTAAACACGTTTTAAAGAGTGGTGTAAAAGTTTGTCCTGATGCTTTTAACCATAGATTTCATAGACCAAAGTAATGCTAACTACTAACAAATAACTGTCCATCCTGTACCTGAGCATAAATAAATAAATAAATAAAATCAGAAAAAAAAGTGACTGCCAAGAAATCAATGTATGAAATGCCATGAAATCAACAGCAGAAAGAACAGTGTTTAAATTTTAAGTCCTCTGACTTCCAGTACTGCAAGAAGCATATGATGTATTGAAACACTTCCCCAAAACTGGCTTCCTTCACTATTAATGTTTTCAGAGCCATAGAAAGCCTGTTAACAAATGATATAATGCTCCCATCTTTTTCCAAGTTCTCTTTAAAGCTTTTAGCATTCAATGAAATGTATTAAATGAACATTCTGAGTCACATACTAAAAAAGGAAAGTCCCAGGTAATACTGAGGAGCTCAGCATAAAAAAGAAATTTAATAGTATGACCACAGATGGCAGAAGTTTAGCAATCAATTTTGAAAACACCCGTCGAGTGACTTAGATATATCAGTGCACTAGATATAACT
The DNA here is from genome assembly GCA_013401255.1 of Urocolius indicus. Classification (NCBI taxonomy): domain Eukaryota; kingdom Metazoa; phylum Chordata; class Aves; order Coliiformes; family Coliidae; genus Urocolius; species Urocolius indicus. The sequence continues at coordinate 86,362 of WBNH01009915.1, read as the reverse complement.
CAGTCTCACAAGCTAATATAAATATTTTTGTATTATTACAGACTTATCCAGTCAAAAAAAGAGAAGTAAACAGCTAAAATTAATTTATTATATGCCTGAAGTAATCATAAACAAGTAACTTGCTACCTTCTTTGACGAATAATACTAAAAGGTGTTTTAGAATTGTGATAAAAGGTTTATTATAAGGTACACTAATTTCTAGCAATATTAGAAGTCTCTCTCATTCTCCTATTCCTGACTTTCTTTGATGTAAATATATCAAATTGCCTTCCCCATCAGTTGATTTTTGATACAACTTTTAACTTGCACACAAAGACTAGAGTCTATTTCTAATACATATGCATTCATTGGTTTGGCAGACACATAAGCATTTCACAAAGTCAGCACTAATTTTGATTGTGCATTATTTGTTTATATGATGAATGAAACTGTCATTTAACACCTGAGTGTAACTTATTAGACTTAATTTATCTTCTTTTGTTAGCTATCTTGCATCTAAGATGCAGGTCTACTCTTTAAATGAATATATTAGGCATCCTCTTCCACCTCCAGCATGTGAATAGCTACAAAAATTCTTCAACTTTCCGCACCTCTGTGTCACACTATTAACCAGGCAATTTCCACAAGCTCTGCAAAGGTCTTGTTAACACTTTTCATTGTTTGGACCAGGCTCATTCCAATAATCTCACAGACATCTGCTGAGTAGTGCCAATGCCCAGGGAAAAATGGACATGTCAGTACTTCCCTAGTGTCCAGCAATTAATAATTTCCTGCCTATTCTGAGAATTACTCATTTCCTAAGATCCTTCCAACTCCCTTAAAAAAGTCTAAAAAAGTTTATTTGAATGTCTGATCATAATATTTCTATGCAGAAGTATTATTCTCAAAATGTTTCTTCTTGAAAGTGCAGTATACTTGCGGCTCTACCTTGTTGGATTTCAGAAAGTGTTTTGTGAAAATGATTGGGATGAGGATAACTGACCAGCTACTAGACAATAACACCAATAACAATAACACCACACATCAGAATATTTCTTTCTCCCAAGCATGTTACATATTAAACGAAAGATATAGTATCAGTTTGGTATTTCAGTATCCTAGGCCTTTTCAGCTCTGCTAATTTCCTTGGAGCAACTGAATTTTAACCTGCCCCTCCATTATCTCATACAGACACTTCAGTCTTCATCACTTTTATGATATCAGCTAGTTTTCTGGATGGAGCTTCTGCAGTTTCAGAACATGTCTTTTTTATAGTTTACATGTAAATATGTCATTTGCATATTGCAAACTAGTTAGTGATTGTGTACAGTTCAGATAACTGGATATGTAGTTTCAGAGCACATCACAGATAGAATGTGACTTATTGCATCTTGATTTCAATGCAAGAGACCTAGAATATTTCAATTACCACCATCTGTTAGGATCCACATAATGCAATTAGTGGCTCTAATAACACATATTTTGCTCAAAGAAAGAGGTTGCATTCAATCTTCATCCCATCTGTTTTGCTACAAGGCCCATACAGGTAAATACCGAAACCTGATTGGACTCTTTCTTGAATCAGTTCAGCTTCTTGACCCTGCTGAAAACTAATAAGCAAAGACTAGGGAAGGGTGAAAAAAGCAGCAGAAAGAGAAGGAAGAGAACAAATGTATCTCTGTACAGTGTCAAGAAACTGATAGCTTTCTCAGTTGCTCACAGCATTGTAGTATATGTTTTAGAAATGGTTGTGCCTTGTCAAAATGAGTGGTTATAAAGAACAGCATCAAAATGTGCTTAGCAGATATTACCACAAGTCTTGTTGGCACATTTAAATCGGAAACACTGGTTGTACAATTACCCTTCAAAAGTCCTTTGTCTTTTTAAGTAACTAGTCTTCTATTTTATTTGTAACCTGTTGTGATGATACTGAAGCTTGAGTATTTCAGGTTCATGCAAAATTCTGGCAATAACTGAACAGTCAATGGGAATTTGGTAAGCTCCAGAAGGATATGTTACAAATCATGTTCCTATATTACCATTTGGGGGGATATCACTGAAGCTGAATGTATAAAAAATGTCCTCTGACTGTAAGAACCTGTCCTTCTCCTCTACTGCTTATGATAAATATGATCTTTGCCATAGATGTGAAATGTATGCTTCAACACTGCAATGCATCTTAGAAATGTTGCAAACTACATTTAAAAAAATCACAAGCCATCTTAATACAAGCATTAATATTGAAAGTACAACTAAAATTGTGGAAGTGCTATTTACAAGTAAATCATAGCCCAAGTAAAACGATACTATAAAATTGCACCAGCTGCCTATTTGCCTCAGTTTTTGACTTCTGACAGTTATTATCCTGGCTTACATATTACCAAGCAGCTTACTGAAACTGGACCTAAACAAAGAGAAGCAAAATTTTACTGGGAATAGAGCTGTAGAATTTATCTTCTTGGTTTGTTTTTGTATGGGGTTGGTTGTGGGGTTTTTGTGTGTGGTTTTTGTGTTGTTTTTTTTTTTAATTATTATTTTAGTTTTTGTTCTTTAGAAAAGACATAAAACAGTTGGATGAAATACATTTCTGGTCATGAGTGCAAGTAAATTAATTTCCTCACATTACAGTAAAACCACTTATCTCATCTACCACCTATCACTATCAATTAGCATGTTACAAATCTTGGAACAAACAAAGGACAGGAATGTGGAAAACCAGGTTACAGGGCTCCTAAAACATTTTGCTGTGGCCTTTTCATTAAGTCCAAACATAATTGCAGGTATTAACAACAAAGACGGCAGTGGTAAATCTGATCAATGAAATTACACAATTAAATGGTCCATGGTAATTTGTGATGGCATTGCACAAGAGGCAGAGATCAAGATATGTATGTTAGAGCAAAGTGTCTACTTTGGCTGGCTGATTGTTTGGGACACTGAACATCACTGCTGCTGCCAGGCATCCAGGAGGAAATTACCTGTGGGGTATAGAAAAGAGAGTGTAAAGGAAATCTGATTTCCCCGGGAATGACTGCATGTCCTGAAAGCATTTGTTTTACTTTCTTGCCTGCATGCTATGGCCAAATTAATTTTTACTATAATTATAAAACCTCAAAGTTTCATCTCAAAGCCAGCCAACCTGGCATGAAACTGAAATTTGCCACTGTGATTACCTAGCAGAAAGGCCAACAATTTTATTTTAATAACATACAGTGTAAGGAGCCAAACTCTCATTTTTTATTCACTTCTGCAAGCAAGAAACCTGATAAAGGTCAATGGGAGTTATGACTGAATGAGGACTGAGTTAAAATTTTGGTCTCTCAGTCAACATTAATAATTTTAACAATAGGCCAATTTAATCTCTGATGTAATTCCATCTATCTCAGTTGACAGTTGGTCCTGTCTCAGATTGCATTGTTCACTTCAAAAGTACTGAAGTAGCTTAACTTTTTAAGAAAGATGCATAAGCCAACTGATAAATTCATCCTTGAAACTCAGAATATTTGCAAAGGAAGGAAGCCTTAACTGTAATATTAAATTTTATAGGTATAACTCACAGCTTCACTATACTCCACTTAAGTCATCAAAGAGCAATTTTCATGCAACTGCAGGTTGTGTGCATATACCTGTGTGCTTACAAAATACAGATGTGGATAAAATATTTTATAATTTACTAAACTGGAACTGGTTCTTTAAATTCACAAATAGGTCCCTAATGCAAAATGGTCTATCGCATCCTATTTTCATGTTCATAACCATAATACAGATCTGCCCAGTTTTTATGAGCTTAATGAACAAATGTATGCACATAAATGTTAATGTCTTTATAAAAATACAGAACTTCATGAGAAAAATCAGAAGGTTAAGTTAGATCCAAGGAAAAATATACCTGATAAAACCTAAATTAAAACGTATGTGTTTCCAGAGAATATATTAAAAAAATCCAGAAAGATCTTTGCTTATTTTGACTTCTTGCCTGATCTGAGGGTTTGCTATACATCTAAAAGTTGAGCTGAAAGATTAGAAACTTTGGTGAACCTAGACTGTTTTCAGCAAGGCAGGATTTGGGGCTTAGGCTCATTAGGAATGTCAATCTGAAGCTACAGTCAACCTTAAGAAAATTGTTTGTCTGCTTTGAACTTTTTGAACTGGCCGCTCCTAAAAGTGCCTTTGACATACAAATTTGAGATAAAATAAAATAATGTCTAAAAATGAGATTATTTAAAATATTGAAATAACCATATAAAACATAAATAAACCTGCAGAAAAAAAAAAAAAGTGTGGCTTGTTTTGTGTCTTACATATACTTTTAAAAATCCCTTCATAACATACCAAGTAAATATGCAGGGTTGTTTTAACGAGTCATAAAGCTCAGTAAAATACCTTAAGGGAGTTCAAATTCATAGAGCATGCAAAATATAATTCAAACACTGATCCCAACTATTTTTTTCTTTGTCATGCTTAAGATTGAATAAAATAGGTCTTTTCTTTCCACAGCAGTCTTTTCCATTTTCTTTTATTTTGTTTTGCTGTTTTAGTGATGAGGAATGCATCAAGGGACAGATGAATTAATCTCCAATACCATATGTGTACATGTGAATACTTCAGTATGTTCAAGAAAACAAGGCTTTCATAACTACTGTAGTGACTGATAAAAGCACTTTTTTTTCCATAGTTGTCCTAAAACTACAGTGTAAATGGTCTCTTTCATAAGTCCTGAAGGCTCTGTGCAAGACACTGGAATTCCCATCTGTACAACGCATGCTTTCATCTGTGTGATCATCAACACATGTCGAATATGTTTCTGAAAGTCTGTTTTAAAGCTATGGCCATGGGATATCATGTGACCACTGAATCATTTTCTTCCAGCTGAGGGTACATTTTATCTTGCCAGATGTTTTCATAGTTTGTGCAAGCAGTTCCTGAAGTCTGATTCAGCTGCTCATGATGTGGCTGTCTGTTTGTCTGAGTAGAGGGGAAGGTTTAGAATTTCATATTCCTCCCCATGCTGTGACTTTCAATCCTCTAAAATGCTTCCTGAGTGTTGAACATATGACTGTTTGATTACTGCTGGCAAATGACACTTAGGAACAGTTTGTTGATTAATTCTAAGCCGTACTGTGAAGGTCTTCAGAGAAAACCTTAACAATTTTAAGCTATGAGGAAGAGATCTTTTTTTAGTTTCCAAAATACATTTTGCAGCAGCATTTTTCATATTAATGAAAATAACATTTTCATGGTATATTAGGAGAGCTTTTTGGAGTATGTAATGTTCTTATCAATCTCGTATTTAATAGGATTTATTGCATACACTCTCAATTTAATGAGGTCAAATGCACACAGCAAAGTCTGTTAACCAAATAAAATAAGCTGGGCAGCTGCAGACTTCAAGTAACTCAATCAATGGAACCAAAAATCTAGCAAACTAGAGTTATCCCTAAAAGTATACTGGACAATATGTTTAAGCTACCAAAGCACTGATAATCAGAGAATTATCACAATGAGCACTGCCAGTTAAATACTGACCTCATTCAACCTCCATTTTTCATACCAATAGGTCACAATCCTATCCACTGCTTGGACAGTCAAGAGAATATATTACAGAGAGGCAGGTAAGAATTAGAAGGTATTAAGTCCCTTTTCAGAGTTATAGGGTTTTAGCTTTCATCTTATTTTGGTTTCTTTTCCCTGGAGGATTTTCCTGGTTATCTTTACATGTGGGTTCCTGAAAACTGCCTAATGTAAACTGTTTAGTATAACCAGTACCACAGTTGACCCTAGACATACATAGGCTTTCCTAAAATTGTACAGCTCTTAAAATTCTTTAGACATTAGAGACACAAAAAGTCTGCTAAGTGAGCCGGCCCATTTCCCAGTCTCATTTATATACTGGACTTTTCTGTAGTTCCTCCAATCTTCTCAGGCAACATGGCTTCCTCTGCTTCCTGCAAGAGACCATTCAGTATTCTAATAGATCTTGCTGTCAGAATGTTTCCCCTGATATTCTGCACAATTATTCCTTTTTAAATTTAATTCCATAAATGCAAGTCATACTCCCTTTCCCTTAATTTATATCATTATTTTTCAAAGGAAACATTACAAAAGTTGTAATGAAAAGGAAGTCTGTCTTGTGTAAACAATAAAAATTAATGTTAGAAAGAAACATTTGCTTCACTTCCATGAGCCAGGGATTTAATGTAAGACAAAGAAATGCAGGCCCACAGCTCATGCTGTGTTGTGGTCAAACAGAACTCCAGCAATAAAGTTGCAAGACCTTCACTAATTCCTCTCCTTATTACTCAGGTAGGCTATAAATCTGGTAAACTTTTTCCATTGGCCAACCTTACGTACTAATCAAGTTTAATTAGCAATTTATGTAATGGCTTGATTCCAAGGTCTTTGAAGTCAGTGGGATTCTTTCCACTAGTTTCAATGGGATCCGGATAATGCTGATATTATACATGAAAACACCACTGCATTTAATAGCATGCTAACAGCACAAAAGTAAATAATGTGGGAATATTAAGAAACTACTTTTTCACAATACCTTTTATACATTTTACTTCTGTGAAAGTATCTTTGATGAAATCTCCTGTATTCTATATTTTTAGAGCAAGCCAATTTTTCAAACTTTCTCAATTTAGACTTTAAACCTATTTAATCTGTAACAGCATGCCAAGTGTAGTATCAATTTCTTTGACAAAGAATTCATTTTCCATATGGTTTCAGTAACAAAAAGATTTAGCCTGTTTACAGTAGTTATAAAAGCAGTAATATGAGTACTTCTCCCCAATATTACCAGGCCAATTTAAGATAAGGTTTCACAGCCCACGTATTATCACTTTCTTTTTCTTCCTCTGTGGTTGTCTGGTCAGTTACATTTCACGGAACAAACTTTCCTATGGGAGTATAGAAGAAAGTGCTAATAGCAGCTGCAATCTACTTCTCTTGCATGAAGTTCAGAGATGTTAAATGCATTCCAGCATATGCTCTCAACCAACCCTGTGCCTCTCACAGAGAGCTTTTGGGCCTTTCATTTTGATAAATGACTTCACATTCTGAAGGGTGGTCAATTTTCATCCAAGCAAAACAGGCTGACATATTGGCAATGAGATAACATCTCACAGCTTTGCTCAGTGATGTATACTAAACCTAAGCAAGGCATGAATGCATATACACCCATACCTAACACATGGACTTCATTTCTTTCTCTCTTTTAGGCACTCTCTCCTTAGCTATGTGCAGGCACAACTCCCATGTTCGTGCTAAATTGTTGCTGGTCCAGTTAAAGTAAACAAAGTAGAGATAATGTTGCTTTTCTTTACAGCCAGAAATGCTGGTTTCCTGTTTAAACACATACCTTTGATGGTGGTTCACTGGCAGAACTTGCCTTAGGTAAAACATAATTACACAACTTTAAGCTAAAATATTTTTTGCCCTTAAAGACAGAGGGAAACTAAGATCTAATCCAATCTCCCAAGCTGTATCCATTTGTGAAATCAAAACTATTTTATTGATCTAAGCTCATTTCTATTTAAAAAAACCCCCTTTTTTACTAAGGTTTACATGAAGCTATCAAGCAGCAATCTAGTAGGGAGCCCTACGGCCTGTATGGGCTTCATACTGGGCTAGCAAGACAAATTACTTATAAAGAATGGTTAGAACATATAGAGATATATATATACAAGATAGAGATCTTAAAACATGAAGTACAAACAGTTTATATTATTTCCACATTTCTGTATTCCAAGTTGAAAGAGGGCAGTGCTGTCTCCTTATCACACTGTCAATCTTGGAAGTCAGTTTTGCAGGCCTGAGATGAGTGAAAATGAAAGGCTTGCAACATACCATATTTAATGGAACTGACTGAGCTAATTGCTGTGAAAGTACACTGTCAAAATGTAATAAAACTAGATATAAAACAAGGCAATGTTGACTATGAAAATCTTATCTTTACACAATATAATTACTACACAGGATCACAGGTTGAGGTGCAGTTCAATGCACAGTAGTGACATATGGCTAGTATAAGTACTATTTAATAGATAAAATTGGAGATACTGTATTTATTGCAATTAAGGGGTCCATGACATTTTACTGTCATTACAAATAACCTGTTTTCTCCTCATCCCATTACCTAGTATGCAGAACAACAGAACTTCACTCAGCAAGCAGCTAGGAAACAGCCCTTGCCTGAAGCTCCTACAAAAGTACAGGCACAGTATGGAACAGACTAATAAAACTTTCTATTATTTTCCCTGTTTTTGTCTTTTCTGATGTTTTCAGTGCTTGAAAAAGTTCTGATGAAACCTTTTGTGTCTCATCACTTCCCCCACTGGGCAGCAATAAACATCAGTGCTTAGGAAATCTGCTTTGTGACACTGGTATGGAAATGCAGTTAATTTGCAATTCTCCCCCAAATTTAGCATGGAGTTGGTTGTTTCCCAAAGGCAAGGGAAGCACCCAAAAAGCCCTGTGCTCTTCATTTCTTAACACTCATCTATGTTTTCCAGAGCAAAGGCTCAGACAGAGCAGAGGTTTCCCTCCACTGGAGAAATAATTTCCCTGGCATTCACAGTGGTGCTATTGCTGAGAGAAAAGGCAGGTACTGGACTAAGGTCAGTTTGTGTGCTGATTCACCACAGATGATATATTCTACTTTGAAAGACTGACCTTTTCCTCTTGGAGATAGCTGTTGTTGCTGATAGATATTAGTGTAGCTCTACCTCTTCTATTTAACAATTAAGCCCAATCCAAAATCTGGACGTTACTTTCACTTTACACTGCCAGAAACTTTCAGTTAAAAATGTTCTAAAGCTGCACAGTTAGGATGATTCTCTGCAGCAGTTTTCTAAGCATTTTAAGTTCCTGCAGAGTACAACAATCTCATTTCAGCTGTGGCATATCTTCACTGACATCAGCAAATGTGGCTGAATATCCTCCAGTAGACGGGCAATTTGTTTTCATAATAAACACCACCACAAATCACAAGAAAAGCAGCCTAGCTGCCAAAATGACTTCAGTCCTTGTGCAAAAAGAAACAGGTTCTGCTACAATCAAAGGATTTTATTGTTTTGGGTGGTTTTTTTTGTTTGTTTGCTTTTAAATTTTGGTGAAGTGGAATACTGCATTATCTCAGAAGGCTTCTGTGTCTGATAACATCAAACAGTCTTTTGGTATTAAGAACAGCAGAGACTACCCTGTAGTGTGGGTTTGCATAAAGTGACTTTGGAACAAGAAAAAAAAATACAAGGAAGATTTCAAGCCAAACTGAATGAGAAAACTATGACACATTTAATTCCTTTTATGAAGGATTCACATTATTTAATCTATGTTTATTTGCTGCTCATTTCTTTATTACCATTTTAATTTCTTAGTCTTTTCTACAGAAGAAGGAAAAACATTCCTATTTCTGAATGAGCCTTAAATTCATGCTGAATACAGCAGGCAAAGTAAATAATGAATAGAAAACATGCTTGTTTAAAATAGAGTATTTCTTAGGCAGCGAAGCTCATGTACCTTGAGAAGTGGTTAATGATGAGGCCTTTTTTGACTCTATATTCAAAGTAAATAGCACCCATAAACAGCTGCTATTCACCAAACATAGCAGGACTGGATTTGGATGCATATCCATGGACATTTCCTTAGTCTCTGATCTGCCTCTTCTTAAATAAGTGAAAGAGAACACTGTCTAGAGAAGTACAATTTGCTTTTCAAAAAGATCTCTGAACGCTAGCAGTGCCATGTCCCCAAAACATCTTCCAGTTAGGTTTCTGCAAGCAAACTTAGCAACATTAATTATGAATTTGCACATTGTGACTGAAAGCCAGTAAATTGAAGAGCATAGATATCTGTATTTAACTGCCAAGGACAGATTATTTTACTCATATGTGTTATTTCTATAGACTTGGTTTGTTCTGAAACCTCAGAATAAAAGATCAAGGCCATCCAAGATAAAAGTATAACTAAGATAGTTCCCTACTGAAATAAACAACATGGATCAGCCTGCCATCATATCATACCATTTTTAAAATGTTTCAAATTACGTAGAGAACACAAAAGAGTCTTTTGAACTTGGTTCAGGAATCTGTTTGGTAGTTTGGCATCTAGCAGAAAGGTCTGGTATTTTCTTGTTCAAGCATAACTTCTCTTCCCCTATTCTAACACTGTTCTTTCCTGGCTCTTAACAGCCCACAGGTTCTTATTATTATGGTTCAGGATGTCCTGTCTGTGGTTTCAGAGGAATGTAGGAAGGACATATTCCAACTTGTCTGTGATTCTCAGGACAACTTTTCTTGAACTGAGATCTGAGCTGTCATTGTAGGCAGCTAATATGTTTCAGGAGTCATTTTTTTCCTGTAACATTTACTCAGTACATGATGGGTTTTGTTCATTCATCAGAAAGAAGCCACAAAGCTGAAAGTATGGAAATACAGTCTGAAAATTAATGTTCTTTGTTTCTGTCCTAATAATCACATCACTGGCAGTTGATGCAAAACAGAACCAAGAAATCTTTATATGTATTTAAAGAAAACAGTAAAACACAAACTTCACGCTTCACTGTATTTGAAGCCACTGCATTAGTGAGCAGGCAGAAGGAGGTTGCTAGTTTTGGAATGGAAAGCAAAAGCAGCAAATACCTGTCAAATATACAAAACAGAGAGCTGATATTTGAAAACTGAAAAGACTGATATGCATATTGGAGGAAAGTAAAATACATTTGCTGGACTCACTCAAATTACTTCAGTGCCATGAAAAAGTACTCAAGTTAGTTTTAAAATAGCAAACTTTGATCACTGTAGATCATTCACAGCAGTACAAGTGCATCACATGCGCTATCTCTGCTTTTGGACTTCACTAATGTCCTGTTGACATGGTTCTGCCCTGTACTGTCCAACAGACACATCTATGTTAAACTGCATTTGCCTTTATGTCTGTTACGATATGCCATAAAACAAAAATCACTGCAGGCTTCCAGTTTACTTTCACAACTGAAGAATCTTGCTTGAAACTTCAGTCTAATCAGTAAATTCCACATGCCACTAAAAACTGGAATCAACAAATTCACTCATATGTGTATTATATATATATAAAAGATACTTGGGGAAAAAAAAGCATTTTTATGAATAGCAGACATGCAAAGAAAGGACTGTAGTACTGCAATTCACAGGCAGCAAGAGGATCCTATTTATAGCCTTCCTTGTGATCAAGAACATCAACTAATAAAAATGCTGAGAAGCTAGCACTTGTTTAAATAAAATGTTCAACAAATGAGAAAATGAGGAAAAGAGCCCTAGTCAGGCTGTCCAAGGAGGTTGTTGAGTCTCCTTCACTGGAGGTCTTCAAACCCTGCCTGGACACATTCCTGTATGACCTCATCTAGGTGGACCTGCTACTGCAAAGAGGTTGGACTAGATGATCTTTAAAGGTCCCTTCCAACCCCTACCATTCTATGATTCTGTGAAGTAGACATAAGAGAGTTCCTTTAGAGCTGTTAGCTGTTTGAATTGATTATTAAAGGAGTAGAGGCATGTTATCACTGCAAACGTTTTCAGTCACTAAACTCTCACTGGCCTCAATAACAGCAAGATGAGGCTCCAAGAGATAACAGAAAATACCTATAAGACTTGACCATGATGCACATTGAAGCTGGATATAAATAAATGCACAAAATATTTGTCTCTCTTTGTCTGTCAGGCTGAAATAAATGAAACTGGCCACTAAATGTCCCCATTTATACTACATTACCCTACATTGTAGTGGATTACTTTGAATATCTGATAGAGCAGTCACTTCTTTTACTTTCCAGGCTGTTTGATATTACAATTCAGCTTTCTACTGAAAACTATTGGCTTTATTTTAAAAACATTTTGGAGTGGAGTGAGGTTAAAGATGCCCACTGTTTGTTCTTTCCCTGTTCCTCCATTCAATAAAACAATAGTGGAGCTTTACACAATGGAAAGTGTCTGTCCAAGAAAGAAAATGGAAGTGAGAAAAGTCTGGCTGGAGTTAACAGGACCACAGAGCTAATTTAGCTAATTATATGATAGATACATTAATGTTATCTATTTGGCTCTGTTTTGTAAAATCAACAATTTATGAAGTTGTTCTGAGCTTTAGTTTTCAAAAAAAAGAAACATTCTGCAGGTAAAGGATCTGAACACTTACAGTATTTACAACCTGTTTAACTATTCTAATATTAAAAGCAATTGTATGCAAAGTTGACCAAAATAATAACTTTGCACGTTTTCTGCATAAGACTAAATAATCTGGAAAGAGGGGAATTTCAAGAAATGTAAGCTTAAGTTTATAAGCAGAAGAAATCAGATTTCCTTGTTTAAAATCTCCACGGTAATAACAGTACAGTTTACACAGTGTAGGCAGTGTAGAATGTGTTTCATGGATCACATTTTTTAATACCTAATTACACTTAAAAATATATGACTGTGACCTTATACATGTTGTGTGTACCAACAATCAGTTTGCACATGCACAGACTAAACCAACATGCACTGGGAAACTTGCAACACTTTCTCAAGATGTGGTCCTGATTGTTATTTTGCTTTTGTATTTTCTGTTTGCTCATGGACTTTATGTCATTTTTGTTTCTTTTGTTTTTTTCCATAGATATTGACAACTGCAAACACAGGTGATTCAGAAGAGCCAAAAGGAATATGGCTGGTTAAAGAAACAGGGTATGTTTACAACAGCAAATATATTGCACATAAGTGTGAAGCTAGGAGCTCAAAAGAGCTTGATTGCATGCATACAAAATTGAATTTAATTAATTGTAGGAATGGATTTGTACTAAACATAATCCAGTTTCTATTAGTTTCAATGCAGCAAGTTCTGTTGTGTAGGATTCTAATAAAAATGTTTCAAGAACATTAATCACAATATTTCTAAAGAAAACATCATCAACTGGCCAGTTTACTGATACTGTGGTAAGGAAAATCACCCTGAGAATGCTTGCAGCAGACATTCCAACTTCTCCAAACTCCTGCCTCTACAGGTATCAATGCAACATACACATGCCTCTGTGCAAACACTTGCCATAAGCACATGAAGTGATGCCCTTCGTCTTATTTTAATTCAACTATAGTACTGAATATTTTATCATTCTGAATATTTGCATGTAGTAACTAAATGCTGGAATTCTTTTTTTTTAATGAATGTTAGTATTTTTAATTTAAGTGGCTCTACAAAACCATTTATTTCACAACCCCTATAACATCTTGTCTGTTAGTTTGGCGAACAAAAACTGGAGTTCACTTTCTCCTGCAAGAACTATCGGTTTCAACAAAGAAAATCCAAGATTTTTATGTATAACTGTTTATGTTACTGAAGCATTTTAATTGGAACCAACTTTGATTTCTACAGCACAATAATCTAAACTCAGCTATTAATGGATCTGCTTTTAATGCAGGCTTTAAAAATGAAGTAATTTAATAATATAAAATGAAGGTATATAGGTATATAACTGTCACAATTATGCAAGAATCTGATTTCTATTCTTTTATACAGCTCAAATTCTCCAATATTTTCTTGTTCTGCAACAGAGAGTAAGAAATTCTTCATGCTTTTCTTAAAGTGAAACTGGGAAAATTATTTAAGGTTGTGTAAACTTTTGTTTTGATGATGCATAAGCATTGAACTCACTCTTATTTTAGCCCTTACCAAGAACTGATTAAGAGTGGAAAAACATTGAATGTTTAAAGATGTTGCTGTTATTTTTGTTTGGTTTAGTAATCACTCTCTAAGTAAAAGCCTTTCTGTGAAACACTTGAATTTCAACAAAACAACATTTTTGGATTAACTTGCGTTTATATACTAATTCCATGCTAATAAAAAATGTTATCTTTCATAACTGTCTAAATATAAAACATAAGGTAACCTCCTCTACATATTTTATGAAAGTTATTGCATACTAGTTAACCAACTTTTAAATAGAGTAACTTGGCCACAGCAAAAAAACATTAATATTTTAACATGTATAATTCTGGTTTCAGTGAGGTGATAATTTGATTCATAGATCACTCTAAAGATGCAGTTTAAATAAAAGGAAAGTGTTTATCGATTCACAGTCTTTTGAACCTGAGCGATTTTATGAGTTAGCTGTGCAACACTAATGAGAGATGTCTTAAACCTTGGTGTTTAAAGTTAAGCTCCTAAAATTAAGCACCCTAATAGAGCAGCTAGTACACTAACCCACCACTTTCTACCAGTGTTCTACTAGCAGAGTAAAGAAAGACTGAAACTCTTTGTTGTGGGCAAGGGGTATATTTCAAAAGAAATCAGTGAATTTCAGGCTAGAGTCAAGGTACATTAAGTAGTTATTCAGGAGAGACTTCATCCTTACAAGACTGGTAGGAAAAGGAAATAGAAACGGAAACGGAAATGGAAACAGGAGGTGGGAAGATGAAGCCAAATTACTGTGTTCTCAATATACAAGTGTTTGCTTAGGTCTGTCACCACAATCATCTCACAGAAATCTTGTTAGAGAGCACACTTTACTGCAAGATTCTTTAAAATCAAAGGAACATATAAAATGTGTCCCTATTTTAAATCCTATAAAATATCTGTAACAAGATTACATTACAAATCAGAGATTACATGCTTTCAATTCCCTTGAGAGACTGAAATAATCAAATTGATGATGTACACATATAAGTAAAGAATGTTCTGTGCCAAGAATTTTAATCAACACACAAGACAGCAAAAGACAGCTGTGTAAGCTAAAAGAAGTGAGATAATTTTTATGGAAAAATAGCATGAACTCTTCTAGCGTTATTTTGCTGGTTGACATACCAGTTGCTAATGAGATTTGGTCAGTGCTCAGGATTGTTTGGGATCTTTTATAGTTTCTTTTCAGTTAAGCATGAGCCACAACAAGCACATGTGAGCTTTCAAATATATGTTGCCAGAATAAATTAAATGATCGAGAACTGTAACCATTATGCTGTTTTGAGTACTGGTCCCCTTTTCTGAATTGAGTAGGAAGCTATAAACTTGAAAATGTCATTGCTCAACTGTCTTGCATGCAGATACCTCTGGAAGACTCAGATTTGCTAATAGAAAACAAGGAAATCTAACCTCCAGAAAGGATTTGTCCTATGACCCAGCAAGATCATTTACAAAGGGCAAATACACAAACACGTAAATGCAGGATACCCAGAGTTTGCTGAACATCTTGTTCAACAATCCAGGCAAAATGTGCAATTAGGTCCTTGGAAAACAACTGTTGTTATAATATGAATCACAATAAAAACAGTAAATTAAAGCAGAGTAAATTGCTTTATTCTGATGAAAATAAATGTAGGCCTTCAAGGAGACCTGCCTGGCTCCCTCTAGAGTTCCTCCTTAGTGAATGAATCAAGGGCCGTTTCTTTTTGCAATTTTCTGCAACAACTGAGAGGCTTTGGCTCAATGTTCATGATGAGAAGCAAGAGAACAGGCAGTCAGTCAAAGGCATACTTTCCGGTAGTAATAACATGGTTGCCTCCTACAAGTTACTGGCTATCTTGATGTCACTGCTTTTAAGGTATCACATCCTGTCAGGCCAATGGCATTTTTGCAATTTAGTAGACTAGAAAATTTTTGCAAATCAAGAAAGCATAGCTTCTTTCTCAAAGCCAAATACAAGCAACAAAATACAGCCACAAGAACATTTCTGTGCATGCTTCTTCCGTCTCTCTACCATCCAATGATGCTGGATATCTTGCTGTGTTTACCTTTTAGCTTCTACGTTGAACAAATTGATATATGAGAATCTCAAAAACTAAGACTAAATTTTTCTGGTGGCTACAGGCACAGCTTTTGCTTATACGAGTTACCTCATATCTTTGAAAAGCAGCATGTTTTGGCTACCATGTGTAGCTCTACAGAACTTTTTGTTGTGGCAGCTGTATCTATCGTCCTGTATCTAAAGGAACCTCAAAATCTGTGTTTAAGTACTTATGAAACTCCAAATAATTCTTGGGCACAACTGCTGATGCTGTTGGAGAAAAGTCTGTTAGATTACAAGCTGGGAAAAGAGCAATGGGTGTCAGGGAAATTCAGAACTTAGCCGGTATGTGTTTGAGGCAAATAGCACTCAACTTCATAAATATGTCTCCAATGATAGTTAGTCCTTTGTTTAAGTCAGAATGACTTTTAGATACATTGAGCTATAAACTACTACCTTAGTTCAATCTCTTTAAAGAAAAATACCAGAAAGCAGAAAATTACTTGGATTTAAAAAGTGTTCTTCCTATAGAACTGAAAAGCTGATTCCTTAATTTATTATCAGAGGTCTTACCATGTTTACGGACCAATATCTAGATACCAAAACCTCAATGACAGGCAAAAATAGTCCACAAAGGTACTGTCTTCAATCAAGACAATGCAGCAACAGTAATTCATAAATCTGTTTTTTATTTTAAAGTAATTTTGAATCTCTATGGCTTATTTAATACATAAATACTTAAATCTGATATTTCTCCTATGTGGCTTCTAATAAAGAATAACAGTGTTTGGAAAGACTATGGAATACAGCCCATTTTCCAGTCAGTGGAAGATCACTCCACTTCAGCACACTACACTAGGTTTTGCTTGGAATGGCTTTAAAAGCTCCAAACAATGTGATTTATACTTTTCCCTAAGTAGATCATTCCACAGCCAATTTTATCACACTCTAAGGATCTTGCACGTGTGTGTATCTTCAGCATACTTTCAGTCTGCATTTTACTCTACCTCATTGCTTCTGTCCACATGTTACCAGCTGAATAATTTGACCTTGTCCTTTGAAATTGCAAATAAACAAAGAAAATGGAGCTATGACAATTGATGTAAAGATCTCGTTCAGGTGTTTAAGCACAAAATTTTTCACTAAATTGTACAGATTTAGCTTTTTGTATTTCAGAAACAAATGCTTAGAGTCCTAATAATGCTAGTTAAAGCTCTTCCAGTGTGATAGTGTCCTTATTGTAGGATGTTGTCCAATACCCCAGTTTGCTTTTGCAATGAGATGACATTTCAGAAGCAGCCCAAAACTGCAAAAAGTCCATACTATTAGACAAATTCATGTCCATTTGGCACACACTGACATAACCTAACATCTCTTCATATTGTGTTTTTCTCAGAATTGGTTTACTATAGAGAATAAAATGATTCAGGATAGTGTCTCAGTTCTTGGGTTTTGGTTGTTTGCTTGTTTTGTAAAAAAACCCCCTCACCTTGTATTGTTAATGTTTTCCCAGCTTTCCTTTCTGCCTTGACTTCTTCTTTTATGTTATTGTCTAGACTGAGCTTCAGACTCAAGATAATTTGGGGGCTGTTAATTTACTGACTGTATAACTCCTTTTTCCAAGTCAGTAACAGTGCAACAAGTCCTAAACCTAGAACTTACTACTACTATTGTACAATTTCACTTGTCATTTTTGAAACAATATTTAACATAGTTTCATTGCTTATTCTTATTATTTAATCTCTTATCTAGGCTTCCTCCTACCTACATTTTTTATCTGAATAAAGTGGAATCAACATATTTCATAGTATATACTGAAGCAGTTCCCAATGAAGTATCAAAGCTATGTGTTTCCAGCATATTGCTTTCAACCACTGTGTAAAAAAGCATTTTTTTCCAACTTGTCCGTATTATGGCACCCCCTCAAAAAAGCTTGCACTCCAGTGGTTTAGCTCAATCTGCACAAACAATAATGGTGGAAAAAAAAGAGAAACTGGGAAATAGTGGCAGCAAGGAAAGGATGAGACCACCCCTTTCAGCACGAGCATGGATCAAACAGATCACGTAGCTGTAGGACTACAACTCCTACTGAAAAAAAAAAAAAAAACAAAGAAAAAAACAAATCTGAAAGATTACTTAAAAAAAAAAAGCTTCTTTTTACGCTGTATATAAAGTATTTCAGTGGCTAAAGGATTTACCATGGTTAAAGAGTAACCTGAGAATTTTCACACTGGATCAGGCTAATGGCCCTTTTAGAACACTATGTCTACATACCATTGATGTAAAATTGAGTAAACTTGGAGCCTTAGGGGGGAGAAAAAAAAGTAGTAAAAGCTGGTTTCTTATGTCTTCATTCAAACTGACTAAAGATAAAATTATCCTCTTTGCCAAGCTGCTCTCCCACTGTTGAACAGACTTTCTCACTAATATTTATGATGATATAAATTCCTTAGTGGTAACTCTATAAAAGACATTTCGGGTGTTGATTAATATTAATATTTAGCTATAGCTTCTTCTAAGGAGTTAAAATGAAAACTGGGAAGAAAAACCCTATACAAAGCCAGAATTCATGGACAATGTGCTTGATAGACAAAGCATTTTTGAGCTCATACACCAGAGAAATTTCTATATTTTCAAATGAAATTAAAATTAAAATACAGTGTTATATTTGCAGGCATATGTATCTAAAGCCTTCATAAATTTCAGTTCTTTGAGAATGCATTATTACCTTTATATAAACAAGAGGTTCATATTGTGTTTGGTCTTCTTTATGTAGATCACAACACAGGGGAGAAGTACTTTCCTCTAAGAAACTTCATGAAAGTAGGAAGCAAAGGAGGCTTTTTAAGTTGAAATAGATGTCTGAAATTTCTTAGTAAGGGTGATTTTTGATTCATCTGCCTCATTAAGATGTTACAAAATTGCAAGGAGGCCTGAAAAATATGTGAATTAATTTTAGTCATATTTTCATCACTTCCCTGGTTTCCTTGAAGCACCTCTCAGAACTCTGAGCTTCAGAGTCTGTTAATTCCATTCTTAGAGTAATACATCACATTCTTCATTATTAATAACAACATTATTCTTACTATGTTCAAGGTGACATAAAATGTGTTACAGAATTAATTTTTTCAATATTCATTTCAAGCTCACTTGTGACAAAGAGTAGTCATCCTTCCTTGTAAAATTCTCTACTGAACCAAACAGAAAAAAATCTCTTACAGAGAAGTTTCTTACAGAAATCGTGGGAGTACACTCAAAAGTTTTCCACATAAGAGTACTTCTTTCTGTCTTTCAGTACCTTGATGGTTCATGATGGTACTTACCTTCTCACACCTAACCAGGTCAAAATGATGTATTTAGATATTTCTATGTTAATTTTATATTCCTATTTCAGCTGCTATGTCTAGTTCAGCATAAAATTAGTGTCAAAATATTAGTATTTTTCTATGGGAGGTTTTTTGGTTTATTTTGTCAGACCATATTTTCTTTTTTTTTTCTTCAATTAGCAATATCACTAGCAAAGCAAACAAATAGAAGACAAAAAAGACCTGCTGCATGTATGCAAATGTCAATTTTTCATCCTGTTTATAACTTGACTAAAAGAGTCAATTTCATGAGAAAAATGAAGAGGGCCTCACTGCCAAATTTCAATATATATCTCCAAACCACAGAGGATACACAGCTGTTCAAAAAAACCAAACTAAGAAAATAAGCACTGCCAAAACCACCTGTTTTTTCACCAACGTTTTTCTTGGAAATGAATACCCTATTTTTGTTGAAGCTTTTTAAGAAAAAATCTAGCATGTAGGAATAACCTATGGAAAAATAAGCTTCAATTACTACAATGAACTGGCTGGGAACAACTGAAAACAGAGTCCTAAAGGCAGAAAGCATTAGGCAGTGTTCACAGTCTCTCACATGTCTCTAAACTAACATGCCTGTTCACCACATTCCCTCATCTTCCAGCAGCAAACTCAGCTTGAAGAGGTCAATATCTTCACATTCTCCTGCTGGGACCTCACAGTCTGCTTTGCAGGGGAAAGGAGATCAAACTCAGCGTTGGCCTCGAGATCTTACTTTGCTGCCTGACATAACTCATCCAAGCATCTGTTTCAGAAAGTCATAGGAGTAACATAAAGCCAGAAGTACTACAACTTATTTTTCTGAGACATCAAGCTTAATTTTTTTCTTAAGAAAAATCTGGAGAGTATATTTGGAGTCGTGGAATATTTGGAACATACTTGCAGACTCAAGGGGCCTTGACACTAGGAACAATCACACAATGGTAGGATTTGGAAGGGATCTCTAAAGATCATCTAGTCCAACTCCCCTGCTCAAGCAGGTCCACCTAGATTAGGTCACGCCGGCAGGTTTGGAAACCTCCAGAGAAGGAGACTCCACACCCTCCCTGGGCAGCCTGTGCCAGCACTCCCTCACTCTCACAGGAAAGAAGTTTTCCTTATGTTAAGTGGAACTTTTTGTATTCCATCTTATGTCCCTTACACCTAGTCCTGTCACTGGACACTACAGAAAAAAGTATGCTTTTGACATGCACCTTTCAAATATTTGCAAGTACTAATGAGGTGTCCTCTCAGTCTCCTCTTATCCAGACTAAACAGCCCCAGTTCCCACAGCCTTTCCTCATAAGGAAGATGCTCCAGTCCTCTGATCATCTTGGTGGCCCTGTGCTGGACCCTCTCCAGCAGTTCTCTGTCCCTCTTAAGCTGAGGAGCCCAGAACTGGACACAGGACTCCAGATGAGGCCAAACTAGGGTAGAGTAGAGGGGGAGGAGAAGCTCCCTTGACCTGCTCTTACACTCTTCTTGATGCATCCCAAGATGCCATTGGCCTTCTTGACCACAAGGGCACATTGCTTGCTCATGTTCAGTTTATTATCAACCATGATTCCCAGGTCTCTCTGCAGAGCTGCTCTCCAGCAGGTCAATCCCCAGCCTGTACTGGTGCGTGGGATTGTTCCTTCCCAGGTGCAGGACTCTGTACTTTCCCTTGTTGAACCTCATGAGGTTCCTCTCTGTCCAACTCTCAAGCGAGTCAAGATCCCACTGAATGGCAGCACAGCCTTCTGGGGAATCAGCCAGTCCTCCCAGTTTGGTGTCATCAGTGAACTTGCTGAGGGTACACTCTGTCCTCTTACCCAGGTTGTTGATGAAGATGTTGAACAAGACTGGCCCCAGAACTGACCCCTGTGGAATTCCACTGGCCACAGGCCTCCAACTTGACTCAGCTCCATTGATCACCACCCTCTATTTTCCCTTTTTTTTTCTTCCCCAATTCCTCTATTGCTTAGAGAAAGCAGCCTTTAGACAGTCTCTGTGAATAAGCAGGGTTGCATTAAAGGCACTAAGCTTAATAATAAATTTTTCCTCCTCATAGGAAAATCTACAGAACTTGCTGGAAGAGCTGCTGGGAGAAAAGTGGAAAGTAGTAAAGTGTTTTGATTAAAGGGACTTTGTTTAAAAAAGAAACAAAAACAAACCTCCTCAAAAATATTGCTGGTTGCAATATTTTTGGAATGGTCAAAAAAAAAGAAAAAAAAAAGGTCTCTGGAACCTACTTATTCAGAGCAATTTTTAAAAACATTTTATAAAATCAGATATGTTAAATAAAGAGTTAACATGAAACACACAGCCCTTACTGTTATGGAAAGAGTAAATACCAGACAACTACTCAGGAAAGGTCTCTATAACACATTGCTGAGCCTGCACCCAGCTTGTGATGTTCTGATTACAGTAATTATTCTGTCTTTTTACTCACAAATTGTGTAAAATGTTTTTAAAGTATTCATCAAAAAAGCAGCAGTTATGCCTTGGAGCTGCAGGCACACGATCCCTGTGCTTGCTATGGAAAGACTCACTTTGCAGTTGCTGCTGAGACTGCTCATACATTTTGCATGTTTCAGATTAATAATTATGCAAGATTACATTAAAAGCCATGAACTTTGAGTGCATCAAAGCCAAAAAATAAAGTAACAGCCCTTCTCAAACCATGTCCTGAACACCTTTATTTAATTTGATAGTGACAACTTGTGACTGTGGTGGTCAACTCTTTTAGTCCTAAAATATTCCCAACTACGATAATAAACCTATTTCCACTGCACAGGCCTAGCATACCTTTAAGCATCTGCATAAATATAAATCATGTCTCAAGTTTTGGAACTAATTTAGAGATTATTATTTTTTTTTTTTTCTTCTAAAAGACCGAAATATGCTCACCACATAATCATAATGTTCTAGTCATGACTGGAGCTCACCACAAAAAACTTGGAGAGTGCATTTAGATTTTCCAGGGCTCCAAATGGTTCAGTTTATATTGATTGTGCATCCATCTTTGGGTATTAACTTTATTTACATCCCTTAAAATGTGAATATTTATCTAAACTGGATGTTTGTTCTTCATTTTGCATTTTCAGTAACATGTCATATTGCAGATGAAATAGCCACTACAACTTACTTGACAGTTATAACTAATCTTTATGTACTATTTTGCCCATTAGTTAACAAAACACTGCAGAATTCTGTCTGAAAAGCACACCCATCCATGATTTATTTTTAAAAATTCATTTATTTTGCTAGAAAACACCATCTGGTTGCAATTAAAGGAGGAAAAGACAGTTCTAATTAATGTCTTCTTCAGGAACAAAGTTCCTAAAGTTGCTGAAGTGATTAGTTTTGACGTATTCAAAACAAAAAAATCCCATTTCTATGTTTGAAATGATTTTTCAGTTTGAAATTTTAGACACAAAAAATATTATGTCCAATGAAAATGAAATGTTTGGATTGCTCAAAAGCAAAACATTCTTTCAGATTGCTGGCTCACTGAAATTGTACACTTTTTTGTGCTGATCTGAAATGTAATACAAATTCTAAGATTTTTTGGTATACATCTAGATGTATACACACACATAGAGATATAGCTCTCTACATATAGAGAGATACATCTGTATATATGTATATCTCATGTATACATAGATACATGAACATGCATACGCAAATACAAACTAAGATGGAGAAATAAATAGATGTGTATATAGATGTACGAGCACAACTTTATGCCCACAAGAGTCATCTTTGAAATCTAGTGGGCTGTTTGAGACTAAGGCTGGCAATCAAATATAATCTCTAAAATTTGCACGCTTTCTGCACTCAAGTGCAACGATAATAAACTCCCAGATAAGTTTTGTTCTATCTCACAAAACCTGAAAAATATAGAAAAGTCTAAGTCAATAAATGCTATTCCTTCAAGTATGAAAGAAAATAAAGGGAATTTAAAGCTTTGAAAGAAATTGAAAGTTTACATTAGAATCTCAAGGCATGCTCAGCCTTCTGAAAGGGGTTTGTCTATAAATACAGGTTTCTAGAAGAGCAGCCTAAAACTTCAAGAGCTGTTTCTGATACAATAAATAACCAATAGGTACTTTGAAGAGAAAACATTAAATGATGGTAAGTTAGCTGATAAAGACAAACAACTACAGACCATCTTTAGGATCTCAGGTGCTGAGCACAATTTAGGGATTTTTACCAAACAGCTTGCAAAACTTGAAAAACCTCTTAACTTTCTAAATCTAGTTAAAATTTTTAAGACTACATTTTACCCCGTCTTTACTCATCACTCTTTAAATATGTAACATAGTGTTAGGCTCAATGTACCATACTGTACAGCTTAGCAGTAGGTTTATACTATCCCAACTTAAATATTTCACACAGCTGGAAGCTGTCAGCACAAGGAATAGGAGCAAGAGGGGCTGCAAACAATCTCCTGCAAATAAGTACAGGCATGCTGGCGTTCTACCAGGTTTATTTATTTTTAAGGTTGTGCTAAGGGTGTAAGGCTTTGATTCTATCATTTGTCCTGGTTTTGTCCCATTTGCTGACATTGGATGATCCAGGTTTCAAACACACAGGCTTCAAAAGAAAAAAAATATTCCATCTATCTTTGTCCTACAGTCAGTATGCAGTGAAGCCCCCACAGACACATTCACTCCAAGACATGACATGAGTTTTTGAAAGCAATGAAAACCGAATAGATTTTTATTTTACAGACTGGTCACTGGTGGGGGAGGTAGCAGGAAAAAGCAAGTAACTCTTACAAAATTATTTCCTGAAAATCATTCCTCACAATTTCCATTTATTTGTGGTAGCTTGCAGATGTGACTGGTCTAGAAATACCAACGTTCTCTGCCAATATCCAAAAGCCTTAAGAAAGTTTGGATGCAAGTGTTCACACCAAATTTGAAATTCTAAATGTTGATATGTTAGTCTAGATTCAAACACAGTCCAAAACTGGGAATATCTAAAAGTAAAACCAATAAGAAAATTAGAACTTCTGCTTCTACACAAGACTGTCAGTAAAAAAATGAGAAAATTCTTCCACATTGCAAGAAACCTGGCAGTATTTTGTAACAATCATGTGAAAATATTGCAAGATAAAATTGATTCAGGGATTCAAGCTTGTGCAATTTGCATTTTGTCAAATATAATAATAAAAGCTTTATGGACCTTATTCTTATGTGGACAGTGGTTCTTTTATGCTACTCCAGTACAAAGCCAAAATATTCAAGTAAATTAAACACAGTCATAAACAAGACTGCATCCACATCTGCAGAAAATTCTGGCAGTTAATTTTCAACTGCTTAATGAAAACTATGTTCTTCTCACAGAGGAAAAGTTTGTAAAGTGACAATTTTCCTTAGAGCTACTTCCACAGTTAGTAGAAAATCAGTAAGTTTTTGTCATATCTGCTAAACAATCAACAAAATGCAAGCAAGGTTTAAGTCAAAAAACTTCAGGTTTTCATTTCATTTGAACTAATTGAATGGTGTTCATCCACCAATATAGTTTAAAGCGTTCTTCTACACATTTCTTATCTACTTCTGCAGTCAGACAAGCAGAAAGTCCATTTCACTGACAGCTACAAGAAGCTCTGGCAGTCTCCAGCTCTAGGAGACACTTACCAGATATATCTGTCCCAGACATTAAGTATCCCAAGACATTCAGTGTTACTGACTTTAGGAAAAATCATATAAAAACACAGGAAACATTTCATAGGACTATGCCTTGATAGAAAGTCATCAAATCCAAGTGTCTGAAATAAAACTTTTGGGGTTTAAATAATAAGCATTTAGCTTTAATGGTGCTGGAAATTTTCCAACCTATGCTTTTTTTCCTAAATTTTATTTTAATGCTTTTTTTTTTTCTGCTAGGGGAACAGTTAAAAGAAATTTTCTTTAACTAACAACTCTGAGAAAGCAAAAATGCTATTTTATAATGTATTATTGAAAGAGTTTTATCCAAAGCATTTAATAATTCGATGCACATCAGTGTTCAAAAGAGAGGTGGAAGATAACACTATCCCAGTTCATTACATCACTAAAATATTTTCTATAGAATGTTTTTCTGTCACTCAACTACATATTTTTCTTGTCTTTTGTCCCACTATCCTCCTAAAGGTTGTCTTTCCCCCACTTTGCCACCCATCACACAGCAATGAAACATATACCTACATCATCATCATCACTCACGGCATACTTGTTCAAGCACAGATTTTTTTTTCCATTGAAAATGTTGATTTATGTTGTTCTGTGGTTCTCTGACTGAATGAAACGTAACAACATCCTCCATTAGGTAGAGCAACTAATGTAAGGATGAGGCAGAAAGATTCCTTCCTTAAATTTACATGCAAACCAGCACAGGCCAGAACAGAATGCCTCAGAATATGATTTTGTTTGTTCTTCACTTTAATAGTGACTTCAATGTACTCATTAAAGATTGGCAAGAACACACACTTTTTTTTTTTAGCTATGCAGTTCTGGCTTAAATGAGACTTGTGTGTTAAGGGAGGAAAAAAAGATTAAAAAATTAGATGCCTAGAAAATCTCAGGCTTATTTTACAGTGCAACAAAGAGAAACCTTTTGTAAGAAACAGAAAAAAGCCAAAATATTACAAGAGGAGAAAAAAGTTAAATTCTACTATAGCAAAATCCTATCTGATAACACTCAGAAAGCATAATTACATCTTTTTTTAAAAAAAAAAAAGGTAAAAAGTATATCTATTATCAAAATTGTACACAGCTCTACATGATTGTAATAATTTTTTTTTAGATTTTTTTTCCTTTAGGCTACATAGTTGAAACTACATTTCAGCATACTCAGGGGTATACTGCATTTTCAAAATTCTCAGCACGGAAAAAAAAATGTAATTGTGGCTGAAAAGGGTGGAAGATTTTTTCACATTTGCAAGAACAATGCTGTAGTGATCATGCTCTAAACATACAAGAGGTATCCAAAGGCTATAACAAAAATTATTTTACTGCCTCTAGTATAGTGGGAAAAATGGAAAAGCTTTTGGTATCAATCCATTCTTCCCATCCATGGGGCCTAAGAAATTGTCTTTCTATCACCTGATGACAGTCTTATGTGCTTAAAAGTGTTACTGGTTTCCTCCAGTGTAGCAGTAAAATAAAATAAGCTGTGTTTACCCACAAACCACAACTTACTTTCAATTCTTCACATTTTCCTTCTGTATAGAACAAACATACTTGAGATCACTTCAAATAATACTATGAACTTATTTCACCTTCATTGAGATATTTTGCCTTTCAACTCCTTTTCTGAATGTGCCCAGGACACATTGTGTAATTAATTTCACCAAAGGCTCTATGATTCATAAATGTGAAATTGTTTTCATAAAAAATGTTTCCTTGTTCACTGTTCTCTTCCTGCTTCCTTTATGTCTGACCCCAGTTAGTCTCATTTGGCATTCCCCAAGCAGAATAGATTTGTTTTTCTAAAGCCATGGGCAGAGCTAATGGTACACAGGTTCCCATGAAGTGGGTGTTGCAGAAATTGAATAAATAGCACCTGATTTCCACTGACCAAAGACAGGATTATTAAGATGACAAGAGAAAAAAAAAAAAAAAAACAAAACAAAACACCTCTCTAAAAACAAAGCTCTTTAGATACCTTTAGAACAGTGGGAACCAGACAAGAATGTGATATTGTATCTCCCAACCAAGGGAAACTGAGCTGCAAATAGTTCCAGTCAGGAAAGTGTACTCAACTTTGAACTTTGCTTTTTCAAAGGTGAGAGCTTTCACGCAGTGAGATCGTGTGAATGGGTGTGAATTCATGGGAAATAGCTTCTAAAGTAGATAGCCAGACTAAATTTAAAATCACTTTGTATGTGTCCAGAATGTAAGTGCTGATCTGAAAAAGATCTGGAAGTCTTTCGATGCAGAAATCTTCTCTTTACTAATTCTAAACTCCAAATCTCTATCTCTGTGATAAGTAAAATTGTGCAAACCTCTCCTTATGAAACAATAGTTACAAAAACACTAAGAAGAGTCGACTGAGTATAGATAAAGTGCATTTTCTGATTAATTTACCAACATGGATACATGAGAACGCCAAATGTTTTAGCTTTTTAAGAACTCTTGATGGCTTACACTCTTAAGCTTCTCAGAATTTTTCAGCTAACATCTGAGCCAGATGGAAGTTTGCATGTTGAGTGTTTAGATTCCAAGTAGAAAACAGTAGTGTTAAGTAGAAAAGGGAGTCTTTAAATCAAGTATCAAGAAATTAAAGTATCTGTCAAAAATTAGTAATTACTCACATGTAGACATCATCTGCAGCAAAATAGCCAAAATGTAGGTACATGTCAAATAGGAAATAAAAGTCTGTCTTCACTCTTGCTAACATTTTTGCTTCCTGTGTATATCTAGAATAGTACAACTGACTTCACTGACCATTAGCCACATTCAGCAAAGAACACAAGTTTCTGAGACAGGACTGACTCAGATCTGAGGACCAGATGTTCAAAATGAAATCCAAAATACTTCTTAGTAAGATTTTCTTACTCCAGAGATGCTATTTGACCTGAAAGTTTCCTAGGTATTTGCTTTGTACATGCTTAGAATTGCCCAAGCCTAAATAGCTCAGCATCTATTTCTCACATCCCTCTCAAGATAGGATCTAGAAATTTAGCAGAGGAATGTGTAGGTCCCCTAAGGCATCCAAAACATTAATCGTTACAGAATAATACCGAAAGCAGATGACAAGATGAAGTTCCTCAGTAAATGCAGACTTCCTCACTGTCTTTTAAAAGAATGGGTGGGAATCTCTACTTTTCATGCAGCATCTTAACGCTTGCAGGACTCGGCAAGTGAGAGAGCAGGATTTAATAGCTTCTTAAGCCTACAGACATCTCAAAGCCTAACCTGTCTTCCCGGGAGGGTGCCCTAACCACCGACCTTTTATTCAGGGTGCATGCTCTAATACAATTGATGCTAAGCCATTCTAGAGAAAGGAGCCAGCAAGAGTAAGCAAGGGGCAGCGTGATGTTCCACCATTCTTTTTCATGTAGGAGTCACGGGGATTTATGCATTCAACATGAAACAGACAGAATTCCTCCAAGGAGATAATTCCAACTACTAAGCCATTCATGACTCTGCCTTCTGAAGCTCTGATTCAAAAGTAACAAGAATATGTGTTGTTTTCCTCTAGCAAAAAGGCTTCTTTTGTGAAGAAGACATCTGCTGAGGACAAAAAAAGTCTGTTCTGCAAATTGTGGTGCAGTTTGGAGATCCTTAATCTAACTTTAAACAAGTTAGCTCACACATTCCAAAGAGTTATTTACAGCCACATCAACTTACACAGCAAAACATTTACCTTGATAAAAGTATATCTGAAGCAGACACCCTGTACCACACAGTCTAAACTCGGTGTGACTCTGGCTTTTCAGATAACTATTGCCTTCAGACTCTTGCTAGTTTTTGTTTGTTTGGGTGTTGGGTTTTGGTTTGGGTTTTTTTGGTTTTGGTTTTTTTTTGGGTTTTTTTTTTTTTTTTTGCTAGCTGCACTACACTCCCTAACTAGCTGGCACCTCTGTTTGGATTCAGCTTTGAACTTTCAGGGAATGTCAGTGTACAAATGAAGATTTAGGATTTCTACTATAACAA
The DNA here is from genome assembly GCA_013401255.1 of Urocolius indicus. Lineage (NCBI taxonomy): Eukaryota > Metazoa > Chordata > Aves > Coliiformes > Coliidae > Urocolius > Urocolius indicus. Next base: position 57,686 of record WBNH01009915.1, on the reverse strand, counting down.
CTAGAAAGCATGTAACTTTGGGGCACCTAAACCATATATTCAGCCCAGTCCTACATTTTTGCAGTTGTGAATAATCAGAAAGTAAGCCTAGATAAGGGGCTGATGAGATCTAAAACCTCACCAGCAAAACCATTGACCAAATTCAAGACAAAATGCACTGTGCAGCATTTTTAGAAGGCAGTGAATACACATGGATGCTACCGAACAAAGAACACAAAGGCAGCAGAGTTTTATGGAAATTATTAAAGGCATCATCAACCTCCAGGATTCCCATTAGTGATGTGCAAAATGGAAAATTTAATTGTCTTTCTCTTTTCAAGACAAGATTTCAGAATCAGTAACTTGGAAACAAGTACATAACAGGCATCTCAGCTTTCTCTTTACAGAGTAAGTATAGCTTAGTAGGAGCCCTGTGAGATACAGTAAGCATAGAACATTACAAAAGCCATTTTGGCAGGTTATGAAGAAAAAGGCATGTTAAAATACACCTCTGGCTTATCTAGCAATACATATTAATTTTTCCTGCCTCAGCATGAGCCACTTGGGTAAATAAAAATGTCAGGACTGATTTTTCCCTTAGGACTAAATCTTTGCAAATATTAGAGAGAATCTGAACATAAGACATTTGTACTTAAAAAGTTGATTTTAGGCTTTGTTTTCAATGCAAGGTAAGTATTTTTAATGAACTTAAATTAAAAAAACAAACAGGAAAATATTGTCATTAGAGTATATATGGTGCTTTACTTAGGTCTGTTGATTTGTCACAGCAAAACATACTGATGTCTGAATGCAGATCAAATCTATCTCCTTTGGTCATCAGGAAAGATAGCTACAGAAAGCAATTTAAGAAAGCAATATTTAAAACAACACATGCAATTTCCTGCATTTCCATGCAGGAAAAACATATGTAATACAAACGACTGTATTTAAATCTATAATCAGCATGATGAGTTCAGTTCAAAACACCCAAGAACTTTTTTTAAGCAGAGTGAGTTTTATCTCTGAGCTTTACTTTTAATGTGGGTTTTCCCTGACAAAATAAGTATTTTTCCCCCTCCGGCATCACATTTCACAAAATTCAGTTTAACAGACTGCTGATGAGTTCTGCAAGATGACCTCTGAAATCATTGCTAACCTTTTCATCCTCAACAAACGGCCAGCAGTCCCCAGATCCCTGAAGTCACATTAGTGCACATGAAGTCAAGCTAAGCACACTACGGGAGCAGTCAAAAGCAGAGCTTGCCCAACTAGGTCGTGAGGAAGAATGAGAAAGTCTGATGAGACATTACATAATGAATCTGACGTGGTCTTGATGGACAGCAGACTTGCTTTGCCTGTTCTGTTGACTGTACATGATGCCAAGCTACAGGAGCCCGCCCCAAGTAAAAAAATCAAAGCTTCTGTTCACCTTTTCTCAGCACATACCAGTGGCAGGGCAAGATAGCTTCCCAGAAAGCTGCGGCTTTTGCTAAGGTAAGGAATGCTTCATGAGCAGAGAAATCCTGAGGAGGCTGTATCCACCCTATCTAATTCAAGATCTATGAAGCTGAGAGTCCAGAAAGCAAGTGCTCTGCTTTTAGGCCCTTTCTTTCAAGGGCATAGGTGTGGAGGATGGGCTTCTTTTAAAATCTTTAGAGTGTGGTGGTTTTTTGTTCAGGAGATCAACATTTGCTTTATAAAAAATTACCTCAGTCTGAATAAGTTTAGCTGTAATAAAAATTAGTTTCAGAGCCTGGGAGGTTTTTGGTGTCTTTTAGATCATCTATTCTAAGGAAGAGAAGCAGTTCTATATAAAATCAAATTCATCTTCCAACCTGTGAAGGTTTTTTGAACACCGATGGCCATCTTTCACACACGAAAACCATCTATGGTTGGTAAAACCAGTTTTGGAACTGGTTATTCAGAAGATAGCATAACTTCACCAAGTCAAGAAAATTTTCTTACTGATCAACAATTGATGAAGGCAATTTTTTAATTTCTCCTTCTACTTTCAATTCCTATTAATTCAGATGTCTGAGGGGTTAGTGTAACACAGAACATTAAAGAAGCTTTATGTAAAATATTCTATCAAACAGGACATATCTCTGAAAATGAAATAGCTCAATATAAATACGTGGAGTCCTGCTCTGGCAATTTAATAAAGAATAAATTCCTAGTGAAAATATAAAATGGATTTTCCTATATTGGTTATCCCCAGGTAACACAGGCTTGTTGTCCTTTCTGAGTTATCTGGCTTTAATAGCCACACAGTGGTGAATCAGAAAAGTGCAGTGATGGAATATAAGCAGCTAGATACAGTCATATCAGACAGCCAATAACAAATCAAAATACAATCAAAACTTCCTTGAAATGGTATTAGTAAAAGCAGTATAAAAAGAGTATATTGAAGAACACATACTGAATTAAAGATCTCAAATTAATCTTTAATGTTTGAGTTCTCATCTAAATTGCCACATTCATTGTCACAACTTGGGAGGAGAGGAAATTTTATATACAGGCTCATTTATAGACTCTGCCTCATTTTGGTCCCCAGATCTTGGACCCTGAAGCCATAAAAAGCACTAAACACATAAACTAAGGAAATTAATTTGCTACAATTTCTTTCTCTTATTTTCTCCAAAATTACAGTGTTTCCTCTGTGCCCATTTGTCTAAACAGATAAAATGTTTGGAAATTCACTTATATATAAATGCAATGCACTATCTTGTTACTCAGCCTTTATTAATCTACACAGAGGTCCAGGGTAACTTAAAAATAGAGTCACTGGCTTGTCATCTAAGATGACAGCTACAAAAAGCTTTGCTTCCACCAAACACAATAGCCTTTGGCTTCTCTTTCAGCAAAAGATTTGCATTCCTGTAATGGCACTTCTTTTCTTATAGACATTTGCCCCTTTTAATGCACAGCACTGGAACTAAAGGTCCATATCCCACCTCATGGCCTACACTCTGCAAAAAATTGTGTCCTACTGCCATGATCTGGTTGGATGCACTTCACCTGCCTTTCCCATTCCTTCTTCTATAGCATGTCTCTACTCCAGATCAGTTAGTGTTCTGCTATCAGCAGTTTGGCCAAATACAAATGGATTTTTTTTCCCTATCTTTCTTCCAGTCATGATTCCTGATAACTATGGGGATCAAAGAGGGAGTGCCAGTGAAAGGACAAGATTTAGCAGCGCCCAGTGACAACACTCAATAGGTACAAATCAGAAATTCCACTTAAACATAAGAAAAAACATTTTATATATTACTATCAAGGTGGTCATACAGTGGAACTCAGAGAGGCTGCGAACTTTTTATCCATGAAGATACTCAAAACCTGCCTGGACACACAACCCTGCTGACCCAGCCTTGTGCTGAGGCATTAGGGATTACGCAATACTCCAGAGGTGCCTTTCAACCTCAGCTACGCTGTGATTCTGTTAAAAACATCAGCAACTTACTGATCTAAAAAAAAAGAATATGCCTCATATAACTTTTGAATCAACAGAGCCATACTCCATGTTAAGAAATACACTGCAAAGCTAAAATGTCTGTAACAATCAGAGAAAGAACAACATGAATCTCACCTGGACTTTCCCTTTGCAAATTACTGTAGCATTTACTACAATCTCTTTCAGATACATAGTTGTTCTGTGAAAAGTGTGCTAAGTTTGGTAGATATTTCTAGAAACTACTGGTATTTCCACACTGCTGCTATGGTCCTAATGAGCCACACAGCAAGTCAATAGACTGCTTACTTTTGCATTAATATTTAACTTTTCCTATTAATTAATTGGAAGATTTCTTGATAAATTTTTGGAGTGCTTCATATGTACACAAGGTACAGCCAACTGCCAGTGTAACCAAGTTAACTGCTTGCCCTCAGTAACTTCTGTGCAAACACAGTACAGTCTTCCTCAGTTCAGCCTGATTAATAAGCAAAGATCTGGCTTCTTTTCCTCAAGAGCATGAAAGCATAATATGAGCACTACATTTTCCTCTTCAAACCTGAAAGATTTTCTTCTTTAAAGTATCAGATTCTAACATCCTTATCTCAAGTTCAGTATATTTTTACATGTTATTTCTTTTTCTATCCCTCTTATAGTCTGAGACAAAATTTACCTTCAAGTAGATTGCAGCGATTTACTAAAGAGAAGTAAACATCTATGGACAAGAGGAAGGATTGGATGGACAAAAGGGGCTCTGTAGATGTTTTCAGTACAGGCTTATTTCATTATTGTCCAGAATACCTTTATCTGCAAAAAAAATAACTACTGATACCAGCCCTCAAAACCCTGCTGATGGCCTATAATTTACAGGGGTCCCATATCCAACTCTGACCACCTATGCTTCTATTTAAACCTATGCAAATAGGCTGAACTATTGAATGATAAAACTGCAGAAAAGTTTAGCAGCTTTAAGCTGTCTGACTTTCTGTGAGTGTAAAATACATCTCCTTACCGTGAGATCTACTGCAAGCTGTGTCGGCAGCTGCCTTACAGTATCTAAAGTTCTCCCTGGATATAGAGACAGAATAAATCTGAAGCATGAAGCTATGGTGATGTATGAAATAGGGAGACATTTAATTTTATTTCTACTCATTTCCAGGAAAGGCTACAGAGAATGAATCAAAAGCATTTCAGGTTTGATGCTCGACATGTAAACACTCAGTAATTTGGGCAGATGAAGTTCTCACAAATATTTTAGAAATGTCACCATCTTAATCTGCTTCACTGTAGTGTCTTGATTTCCCTTCCAGGGGGAGAACAACACAGCAAGCATGTGTACATTAAATATTTTTGTGAGCTGATACAGACATGTTTCACTACTCTAGAGTCATATGCACATACCACTTGAAAAGTGAGAAAAATAATCTGGAGACAGAAATGATTAAATAGGTGCTGAAACTCTTCATCCACTATGGTATATTTTGATTTATGATCAATATTTAACTGTGTTAGAAAAAGCTAAACTTAACCTATAATGCAAGAAAACCAGTTAAGGAGCTTAAAATGAAAAAAAGGGTGCATTTGCTTTAACAAAGGTATCAGATTTTAACAAATCATTTTAACAAAAAGAGGTTTTTTGTTTATGATTGCCATCTTCCCCATTGTACATATATGAATTAATTTTTGTTTAGTTTTGAGAGCGGCTGGCTCCATGATGATGCCTACATTGATTATAATAAAACTGAATGTGAAAAGAAATGTTCAAAACCTCAAATATCATTAGGCTTTTTTTTTTTAATGCCATTACTAAAATAAGAAAAATAACTTTGTAATTATCATTGAATAAACAGAAAAAAAGGTGCCTTACAAAAGTAAACTTACTATGGATTAAAAACACTCGTTTTTTTGTTTAAATTGCTACGTACCTATATGTCAAGAATCTCAAGATAGAAATGTCATAAAAGCATCATAAGTCTTCAGATGTCAGTCAAAAGGGAATTAATACAACTATTAAATTATTAAGATTTTTTTAGTGCACCGCCCAATCTGAAAATGAAACATAAACAAAATATCAAAGAAAATCCACTGGAACTGCAAAATTCAATCCTTTAACAGTTACTTTCTCTTCAACTCAGATGTTATGGAACCACATCACTCCAATCCCCTTCCGTAACTGAAACAAGACCTTGTGGCGCACGTGGCTGATCTGTTTTTTACCTAGTCTTTTTTTTTTTTTCTTCAAATGAGACAGAATATATTATTTGATAACAAGCATTAGAAACAAAACTAAATGCCAGAATTCTAAGAAAATAAGCCGTTATGACTGCTACTGCAAAATGCTGCCTTGATTCCTCTCCCCTGAAGTACCAGATGCAAAAATCCTTTCCTGAATCTTTAGAACTGCAATACAACACTAAGGCTTGTTGTGAAGGGTAAATCAATCATTTTTTTCTTAATTTTCATTATGATCCTTAGCAACTTTACCATTTTACATGGAACCTGTAGGATTACAGGTACTTTTCCAAGAAGAAAATGGAAATAAGATGCACCCGATCAGCACCACATCAGAAACACTAAATTATTTGCCATTACTAAGAGACGATGCTGATGTCTTTCAGTCCCTGGGTAGAAGGGATTGAAAAGAAATCATTCTCCTTCCTGCCCTCCTTGATGTTTTACGTTTCTTTAGTGCTTCATTACAAAAAGGTAATGTTGCGTGAACAAATGCAGCCCTGGCAAATGAGCAGTAACTGTCCCTTGCATTGCTATTACTGAACCATATCAATAGGCAGTTTAATCTTTGATGGAAAGCAGTTGTTCAGTCTTTCTGCTACACTGATCCACGGTGTAATATTATCTGGAAGGATTCATTCCCATGTTTTTGTATCATCACAACTGAGTAACACTGGAAATTCATGGCAAATTCGGTGTTGATGGGGACATGAAGTCTTGGAATACTGTGAATGTGAAGCTTTATGGGTTTTGGTTTTTTCTTTAATTGTTCAATATTCAAAGTCTAAAAACACACAAGAGGATGTACTTCCCTTTTAGAACATTTTCCCCTGAACTGGGCAAAATGAATAGCTCTGTTTAAAAGCGTTATTTTGAGAAATTATTTTTTTATGACCACAATACTAGCTTCTCCATCACACAATGGCTCCTGTCTTGACATCCTTCATTGTCCAGTATCATTTTGTAGCATAAACTCCCTTACAGGCATGTTCATGTTATCCTCTCATCCCCTGTCTGCTTTATGCTCCCCCTTCAGTTCCTGATGAAAACATCAGCTGTATCTATCAAAATAAAATTGTGAGACAATCATCACCAAACTTAGAATGTGGAAAGCATATTTGGGTCTCCTTCTGACCCTGAATATGTAACAAATTTATTTGCTTTATTTCCTATAAGAAATATTTTCCACTATACAATTCAAATAATGCAACAAATGTCCATCAGTAAGACAACAGCAACCAAACAAGCAAAATACAGTTCTTAGTCTTAATATTTTCTCTTTCTGTTCTTTGTATGTCCTCTCAGTCAGTCATATCCTAGTTCCTAAGCTGTCCACTATATTCAGCTGTGAAGTATGTGATTGATTTGTTTGCAAATAGGAGCTGGTTAACACTGTCAGAATCTGAATATTTCACCCATTATAAATTCTGTTTGCCTTTTTCTTTTAAGAAAACTACAAAGTCTGGGCAAACAGCCACACCATGAGTAAAGCTGTATATTGTTGTTTTAACTGGATCAAAGGAATGTGTCACAAATAGATTTAAAAAAAATACACACTTCTGTTTGCACACCTATGTAAATCCTTTTCTAGTGGTCTAAATGCCAATGGTCACCTCAGCAAATATTTGGAGGCACTAAATTTGTCGTAGATGCACACATACTTGAAGTTAAATCACTTATTCATATAGAAGAATCAAAGAATCGCCATCATACACTCACAATCATATTGCATTTCCCTCCTCATCTAATTGGCTATCAGCAATACATTTCAGCAGATGAAATTCTCATTTTAATGGCTAATGCTTTTACAATAGTTATTTTTCTTCCACTGCATTAGTAACAGCTTTCACAATAGGACACAAAGAAAACAAAGTAACAGGCATTTATAGACAACATACAAGAAGATTTATAAATGATGTTGCTGTTCTAATATAAGAGAAACAAAACACAAGATTAACTTTGTCTACATAATATTTCACCCATTAGTTATGTAGGTCTCTTCAATCCATTCCTGTGAATTTTCTCCCTTGACTATAACACTAATCGTTCCCCCGTGTGTACTGAAAGTGAAATATCTCTAAGAATGCTTTGTCTGATCATCTTCTTCACATCACACAACAGCTGCCAAAACGGTCTTTGCTGAAAGCCTTTCCTCAGATTTAGTCTTGAAATTGTGAGCTACACTATGAAGGCAGTCTAAGAGAGATCCAGTTAAGTTTCCCTCTCAGGCTTGTAAAAACTTTGGCATAAGGAACTCAGCCTGCTCTGGTTATATATGATCTCAAGAGTACAACCATTTCCTAAGAATGAGAAAGCAGATGCAATTACCACCATACACTCAGAGCCAGTCATGTACACTCAGATTCAAACCTCTTTTAGCGTCCCAGTAGAATACTGGAGAAAGAACAAGACACTGCTTTGAACTGCACCCCGGATAAACTCTATAAATATATAAAGTATATATCGAGATCCATATACAGAAATTAAACTACTGCAATTAAACTATTCTGCCTTTCATGGTGCAAAGCATGAAAAATCAGTCTCACTAGGATTTTTCTTACCAATCAGTGAGTAACGGGATGAATTGTCTAAAATCCCTATTAGATGGAAGGAGGAAAAGCAAAAAAAAAAAAAAAAAAAAAGAGCAACTGGGGAAGGAGAGTTTTGAGGAAGCTGGTAGCAGCTTTGTCCTTGTAGGTCTGAGGGAGACAACGAAGGTTCTGCACCTCCTTCTGTCATATTGCTGGGTTTACCTACCTAGGGTGGAAAACTTGCCTGTCTATGCTTAGTTTATATGGGATATGAGCTGTTATTTTTAGTAAGCAAGGTCTCATTTGTTAAAATAATCTATTCTGCAGACATGCTGTGCGTACTCTGGAAAAAGAATCAAATATAAGGATGAGTATTGAAAACAATAAACAAACTTCCTGAAGGGAGACATTTGGTTTTAATGGATGAAAACAAGTTGTTTATTATTATTGTTTTTAAATGTACTGCAAATACTGTAAGGAACATAAACCCAAAATGTAACCTAGCACATAGATTACACAACTACAACATTTGCAGGTGGTTATGGGATCAGTACACCACATAATCCTTACATGTTTTTGAGGTGTGAAGGAGAGTTTAGCAAACATGAAGTAGATGTTGTGTCCGCTGTAATGTTGTTAGGACATACTTGTCTCTCTCATTGCTAACAACCAGGCTGAGACCAATACTCCAAATTAATCTGCAGAATATTTGTCCTTGTAGTTCTGAGGGAGACAAGGAAGGTTCTGTACCTCCTTCTGTCATATTGCTGTGCTACCTAGTTAGAGTGGAGAACTTGCCTGTCTATGCTTAGTTTATATGGAATATGAGCTGTTATTTGGGATAATCATATATGGGATATGAGTAGAAGAAGAGAAAGCAGCAACTTTAGTCCATCTGCAGACACTAGAACTGGAAGCAAAAGAGCCGTTTAAATATTTTTCTTTTAATTCTTGATGCTATTAACATGTATATGCTTAGATTTATCAAGAAAGCCATACTGCCAACACTTCAGATGAGTGGAAACAGAACACCTTTTGTCTCAGATGTGTACAGTCACATTAATGTGTTAGAGTCCACTCTAAGCAGCACTGTCTGAAGGGGTTTGTAATGAAGCATGACACATGGCTACTCATGCCATGTCCACTCTAGACCAAAGATGACTTGTCTCTGAGCAGCTGGTAGCACACACTGGGTAGGTACAGGCTGCCTCTGTTCATTTTAGAACAACGTTTCATGTTCTGCACCTATTGTGCTGAGAAGGGAAAAAGCCAGTAGTGGGCTTGACTAGAAGACATCCAAAGACATTTTGATGATGAGAAAACTGGTACTGGTGATTTAGAAAGTTATGTTCTTCTAATAAGAGGCAATATTTTATCATCAAACCATTTTACTCTTTAGCAGTTATGATGGGTTTTTCTTTTTCTTAAAATGGCCTTGTTAACACCAAAGCCTTGGGTAGCTGATGGCTTTGAGGATTGTTGTCCTCTTTACCTATTTACATTTCTTTTGCTTTACTGAACTGTTATATATTATTACTGTCCTCTCCTGTGAGCTGGCACAAGCCACAGCAAAAGTAGGGTGGCATATGAAATCATTGCTGTGTGGACAGATTGGATTACAAAATCTAATGAGGTCAATGAAAAGACTTATTTTTGAGGTCTTTGAATCAGGGCCAGAGGTTGCAAATTTAAATGGCTGAGATGTAAAGTAGTTGGTATCTTTTGGCAGGAGAGATACTTCACAAATGTACATTAATGTAAAGAACTATCATCCTATTTTGGTGAAATTACCACATACCTTTAAGCTTTCTTAAGCAGTTCAGTACCTTCTGTACACTACAGGAGTGTTTGAAGAGCTCATATTGCTCAAGGAATATTGGAAGTTGCACAGGAGCCTTTGCCAAATTTCTTTTGAAAATTGATTAGGTGCCTGGCTGACAGTGTCACAAGCAACTGCAAACACTGATGGCTGAAATAATTCACATTTGAATGATGGAAGATGTATTCCTTTCTTCCCTAGGGCATGCAAGACCCTCAGAAAAATCCTCAGATAGGCAAATTCTGAACAGGTCTGAAATGGCAGCCAGAGAGCAGTATAACTAAATCAATTGAAGCCAATACCCTTGATCCATAATATTTGGGATCAAGGCCAGCACAGAGGACAGGACAGACTTTAGAGAGATTGATGGAAGATCTGCTATCAGTGAGCATATATCTATTCTCATCTTCCAAATCTTCTGGCATAACCCAACATCATCTGTCCCAAGGTATGGCAGGGATCCAAACGGTATGTGTTGAAATGATTTAAATCATCATTCCATCCAAACAACAGTAACAGGAAATTGCACATCCATCTCCACACTCTTCATTTATACTGTCAACAAGACCCATTCTGTCTCCAGATATTTTAAACATCAGTGTGAACTAAGAAAATGACACAGATGTGTTAGGAGCATGAAGATAGCATATAGTTCTGCTTGCATTTCATGGCATTAAACTATACAGTTGACACTGATCAGTGATCATCTGAACATACAGTTAAGGTCTACTGCAAAACTTCGTTTGTTACCAAACACTTGTACAGCTACATGTATTCATTACATATTTATCATCCTCATGAAAGAGAAAACTTTTCCAGCTTCTCCTTAGTTACATGTAATATTTGTACCTTCTATCTCTACTTCAACAATGCATAATGCTTTTAAAATATCTGTCAGTATACCACTTCAGCAACATGTATTACAACAAATCCATCACACCTGTTCTCCATGCTGTACATTGGTTTCCTCCTTGAAATTAAGTGAAAGTCTCTAGCTTCAAAACACTCAGTGGCCTATGTCAAAGATAAAATGAAAGACCATGTACAGAATTTGAGAGCATGCTGACTGATGGCAAATACTCAGGAAGTTTCTGTCATTCTACCTTCTAATGAAAAGGTATACCTTGTTTGTGCTCAAAATAAAGGGTTTTTGGATGCCAGTCACAAATGGAGAAATGAGCTCCATCAGGAACTGTGAGTCATCACAAGCATTTCCACCTTTCTCTCCAAATGCATGACATGTTGTCCTGACCTTCTCTAACATCCAGTTTATCCATTTTTAAAACTGATTTATTTATTTTAAAAACAAATTATACCAAAAACAAACACTGCATTATCCAGCCAATTTTCATCTCAGAGACGAGAGTAAGAACAAAATACACATCTTGAACACAATGTCTGAAATATGTCCAGAAAGCTGTGCAAATGATACAGAAATGAAGATGGCATTGAGATATTTTGTAAAAGAAATATGTTAAGATCTTCCTTCTGTGGTAAAACATGTAAAGCAATGTAATTGAATGAAGTTATGCTTAACTCCTAAGGGCCAGGCATTGTTGCATCCTGCTTTCCTTTATCTCATTGATATATATTTTACTTGCTACCTGAAGTATGGGCCCAAAAGACAGCAATTATTTAAAAAGCATTACTCTCACTTTGTGGTAAAGCTCATTTTTATTTATTTATTGAAATTCAACCCTTACTTTCAAGTCTGGTGCATAACTTATCAAAACATGTTATTCACATTATTATTTTTTATCTTCAAATTGATTTTATATTTCAACAAGTCTATTTTCTTGGTTTTGAACCTTCCAACACAATGATCATAAATTAGAAAACTTTATTTCCCTCCTAAGAAAAAGTCCTTCTTCATAAATACTAGCCAGAAATTTATGTCTCATTATTTTTCATAACAATTCCAATAGAAGTTTCTGAGAAATCATTGTTTTATTAACACAAGTAAACAAAAATAATTACAAATCATAAAACATATAATGGCAAATCATGACATAGCCTGGCTAATAATATTGCCAGAGGTATTACTTGAGTACATCATTTCTATAACCTAACTTTTCATTTCATGTCTCAGTTAAACAAAGGCAAACTGCACAAATAGATTACAAAAACATATGGCTACAAAAGAATGGGAATTATAATGCAGTGAAAATAATTTATCATTACACTATATTACTCATTTTATAAAACCATGTTATTTCAAAATCGTTATTTCTGTATGAGTTGACTGATAAGCAAGGTCTTGTGGAAGAGATATTAGTACTGTAATGGATAGCTACACCTTGAAGCCTGACTCTTATATTGTACTGAGGTTTCAATGTCTTTCTAGTTTATTATATATTTCTATACATTAATATATCTTGTACATTTTGAAGAAGAAAACGTACAAGGCAAAAAAGTAGTGGCAAACAGAAGTATGTCTACCAAGACCACAATCAGATATTAGATGTAAAACTAAGTAAGACACCATTAGCATCCAGGGAATACATACACTTCGTGTCCTTCTTTTTAATATGCTCTGCTCATTGTCTACATTCAAAGTCATAGATACCACACCACTTTCATTCATCTTTAGTGTTTTCTGCCAGAGAAAATGCAGAGAATGAAGTCCTTCATGTTTAGGAAACCAAGTTTAGGTGGAACCATGTTCCACCAACACAAGTTGCTGCTTAACACCGGCTGCATACCAGGTGGAGTTATTTTTTTTCTTCTGGGAAGCTGTAAATCAATAGTATGGCAGAATTTTTGTGCATAAGTCTATCCTGCTGAAATCAGAGATGATAGGAGAGATAACCTTCAAAATAGCAACATACTGTTTTACTGAATTACATTCTCGGATTAATCATATTAGGATCAGCCTGTTCTGAGCCAGCAGTGAAAAACAAAAATACACATAGGCAATGTTATGAACCAACAACAGAATAACAAATCGAACATATCAAAGCCACAAAATGAAATCAAGGTGCCTTTATGAGACACTTACTTATCTTTGAGAAGGTAAATAAAATGTCTTTATCCTATATCACTGTCAAGAAAATGAGTAGTTGTATCAGGATAGAACTGTTGGATCAAATTATTTCCAGAAAACATACATATTCAAGTGGAGAATTTTGTCATGAACACTCACACACTCTAGGACCTTTTCAAAGACGTACCATCAGTTAACTACACTGATTTGACCCGTCATGGAAATTGTTCTTTATTTGAGCAGAATAAACTTCTTTCTGTTGACAAGCATCTTGTACATCTCGACATGTGCTAGACTTTTAGCTGCTCATACTGATATCTCAGTAAGTTTTCGAGGATGACCTTTAACAACATAAAATTCAATTGTTGCTAAAAGGAGAGGATACTATTATATTAGAAGTTTCAGCTATACATTTAATGTGAAGTTGGTACTTTGATGAACTTAAAACAATCTAAACTCCTGCAACCTGATTTCTTCAAAAGTGAACTGAAGTGTATTATGAGAGGTTAACATCTACCTCCTATGTTTAGGGAGATATCTTAAACAAGTATTCGAGCATTAATCCATTTATTAACATTTCCAAGGACCACAAAGAAATCTAAAACCAATACACACACACCTCCCTCCTTCCCTAAAAGAAAATCTGTAGTGAAATCTACTGACACAGACAGTCTATTTTTATCTCAGTAATTTAGTCAATATGGTCATTATTCAGCCAATCCCTATCTGAAAGCTTTGGCCCATGTTAATGATCTGAGTTAACTTCTTTCCATGGAAGAGATACCATGGGAGAACAGCTCATAAAATTTTCATAGTCAAGAATTTTTTCAACAGTACACAAACCTGGAGTGACAAGCTGATAAACTTGGTTAAAACTTTCATGAAGATGTCACTCATATGGTCTCAATTGCAGCTATATTTGCTCAAGTGTTTAAAAACGTACACTATAGAAAAATGTGGCAGCCTTCTCAATGGTCTAAAAATCTCAAACATTTAACTATTCTGTATAAAATCTTACCTAATGAATGAGAGAAAGGGCCCACTCTACCAGATCCAGCTTTTCTTATGATCCTTTGCTGTATCATCTTTTGCTACAAAGGCAATAAAAAAGCTATTTACTTAATGAAAAAAAATACTGAAAGAAATTTTGAAGTGTTCTGAAAGTTGATTTTTAATCTAGTGTATTTATTCGCATTAGTAAGCAACAGCTAATGGTAACTAAACCTTAAAATCATCTTTAGTTAGTCCTTCATGCACAAATATTTACTTACTAAATACTTTTACAGGTCTTTTGTTTTGCTGATTATATATTTGACTGTTAGGATGAAAGATATAATTAGTATTTGAATCACAATAATTTTTAAAAGCCTTAATCTCTTACTTAATCGCACCGTCAGTAAATAAAATGTTACAATAGGTAGACCTTGATGTATAGTTCTGAAGCTCTTGAAGTTTTTCCTGGTGTGTTACCAAGTAGAATCAGGTGAAAACTTATGATATAGTTTCAGTTTTACCATATAAAGCAGAAGACATATGTGTCCAAAACTTTTGCCTTTTGGAAGAAGTATACAAGATGCAAAATTGACAGGAAATTTTTGTATCAGTCTTACGGGATCCTGATTGCACTCCCTTTCTAGAAAGGTGCAAGGAATAACAGATTTAAGCACCTGGCTGGATGTGTTTCTATGTGACATTAAGGCAAAACAAAAATGAGGAAGTTTAAGAGTAAATAAAATATTTTTAATTTAAAGAAAAGCATTACAATTCTTGAGAGTCAGGTTCAAGTAAAATGCAAAGATAAATATTCTCATCTTTGAAGCTATGACGCAGAAATTGAGCCTATAATGCAGAAATTACTCATGTACAAGTTGCATGAGTTATGCTGTTCATTTATCACTACAGATCTGAAGCCCACGTTACCAGATTCATCCTCTCTTATGATCCTTTGCTGTATTATCCCAACAGTTTCATTCAAGCTTCTATTTTTGCAGGGATAAGAGTGCAAAAGTCAGTGGAATTTAGTTTGAGCTGAGGAATCAAATTCACAATGGCTGTCAATTTAGTAGATTTTCCTAATGCTATGAATCAATCTGTGAAAATAATTTTAATAAATTTAAAGATGCTTTTGAGATATAGTGTGTGCTATTTGTGCTCTTACATCAACTCTTAGCCTCAGAGTCCAAAGTAAAATAGTGTTTAGCAAGGGTATAGATGAAAGAATTTATTCTTAGGAAATTTTTACAACGTTGGAAATAAATTATCATCCTTCAGTAATTCAGTTTAGATCTTGAACTTCTGTGGTTGCCTTCTGTTTTATTTCTCTGCCTGTAAAACACTTACAATGCAGACATGCTTAGGAGACTTCATTCAGTGTTATATGTTTTAAAAAGTAAATATATTCCAGTGATCTATATAATAGATAAAAAAAACCTTTTATATAGTGATAATAGGAGAGTCAGTATTTGGAATATTCTTGAGAAATGTATTATCCATGCAAAGTAATTCCCCTTAGCAGGAGTCTGTCCTAAAGCCTTTCCTGCTACATGCTAAGCACACGGAGACAACCATTAGTAATCTCTGCTGCTAGACATGAAAAACTGTGTTTACTTTCAATGTCTGCTGAGTATGAAGTTTCAGAGCAAGAATTGACTACCAAAGTTCACTCTCTTTGGACAAATCCTTAATGTTACTTATCAACTGTAGTACAATAGCATCACTGCAGCACAATGGTGAACTACAGTCACTTTGTATTGGGTGCTGGATGCACGGACATGCTGGAATAGGAAACACACTTAACACAACTCAATAGGGGAGTTTGTGTTTGTTGCTAGACTATTTATCATAAATAATTTCTACCTCTGCAATATTTAGATTCATATAAATAATTCTTGTAAATAATGAGCAAAGAAGATCAGTAGCCAAATGAGATGGCAACAAGACCACATATCATCAATAAACATTAGTTAAACTTTCATCAGGACTTGCAGAGACAGCATAAGCATAAAGAAGGGAGATAAATTAGCCAGTTCTGCTTGGCTGAAAGAGAAAGAACAAAGTGCCAAAGGAAAGAATTTCCATAAGGGAAATAATCTTTCACTTCATTATCAGTTCTTTGAAAATTACCTGACAAAACTATTGCAATTACATATTATATGCTGCTTTTTATTATTGTCATTACTACTGTTTACCAAGATAATTTATTTCCACTGCTTTTTGACTATCAGGATCTTTTCAGCAAGTGGTGTAAATACTAAAGACTGCAAAAAGTGAAACCTACTTTCTGAAAAGATCTGTCAAGAATACAGAGAATACAGTGGGGAAAACACAAAAAAAAACCCCTTTTGTATCTTCTTTCACTTGCAGTACTTCTACATCCTCTTGCAACGTCTTTGAAATACAAAATGAGAGGAAAGTTTGGTGTTTCAACTACAGAGTTCCCTTAAACATTTTCAGCATTCAGTCCTTGCTTGTTACACAATTCATCAGACCTCTCAAGAGTGTTCTGAACTTACCATGTGTATCCTATCAACATAGTCCTCCTCTCTAACTCTGTTTGGGTAAACCCTATAATATACTCGTTTGCCCAGCTGTATTCTTTCTAATCTCACAAAATCCCACTTGGCAAACATCAGTGACAGAGAAAATGCAAACCTGTGGCAATCAGGCAAGACTTTAGTTACTGGTTAACCTTGAGCCCTCTATAGACAAATACAGCTTGATCTCTGACCATTGTTGAGAACTGGAAGTTTCAAGGCATTATTTAACCAACTCTGTTTGCTTTGAAGGATTACTTCATTCCTTCCTTCCTCCCTCCATCCCTCCACCCGCAGTACTTTGCTGAAAGCCTTCCCTACTGCAGTCTGAATGACCTTTCACCTTTCTCAAAATGCAACCTTGATTGATACAGCCAAATGCTGTCCAGTGCACAACACATCCCAGGACGCAGCCTTGTCTCTACAGTAGTACTTATTTGCATTGCGCTATACTACCTTAAGTGTTTCTGACCAGAATGCAGGGAGCAAACTCATAATTATTGAATTTCAGCTGTACAGCTTATTCTTGGCAAGGGACTCATCAGGGAAAATAACCCCACATCAAGTCTATCTTTTCTCCCACACTTGAATAAACTTAGTCAACTTCCAGACAAATGTTGCAACGAACTGTGTTTTTTCATACTTGAAATATTAACTAGTGCTTGAAGGCAGATGTTGAATTGGGGAAGGGGAAGAAAACTAGTTCTAAAAGCCATTCCCATTCATGTTATTTTCCGTATTAATTTCTCAACATTTTTGCTTACCATTGTTTGTGGAATCCTAGCTATCTCCATAATTATGGGATATTTCAATATTATTAATTACATCATAAGTAAATTGCTAAGCATCATTGTCACGTTCGTTAGGAATCAGAATATATAACATCCATTTAAAAGGTATTTCAGGCATTGGTAGCCCTGAATACTTTCTTTCCCAAACCATAGCAGTTATATTTATGATTTTGACTGAAATAATTTTCAAGCATTACACTTCAAAGCTATATTTAATGTATTTTTCTAATGATGTAAAATGTTTTCCACTTTAAAATGTTTTTACAAGTGGCAACAGTCTAACTCTGTAACTGTTCTAATATTATAACCACTTGCTATTAATCATCCTTAATACCAATTTTCTTTTTTCTATTACTCTAACCTCTAAAAATCTGAACTGTATCTGGGGAACTGTAAGAATGAGCGATGGGCCAATGTAAAACCCTATATTCTGACATATTCCAAATTTGATTGAAATCCAAAACCTACATACGAACATGTTAGTTTTGGCCAACATTTCTTTTAAAAAAAAAAGAAAAAGAAAAAAGAAATGCACATACTGTGCAGATTTCCAGTTGTTAAAATACCAGTTAGAATCCTGAAGATCTTCTACTCACACGAAAACCACTTTTGATTTTATTGGCAAGTTTTGTCGGGTAATGAACACGGGATCTGAACCGTTAGCTTGTCATCTGTCAGTTTTAGAGGTTCTCCCACTGTAGCCTTGCTAGTAAAGTTGTTTGTTTGTTTGTTTGTTTTAATTGCCCTGAAAGAGTAAATAGCAGGTATTTTAAATGATTTTTGCTTTCTAGTAAAATTCCTTTGCAGCTTTTCAGAGCAACAAAACTAGTCATGTCTGATTAATCAGGTTTTTGTTGTTTTTTTTTTTTCATCTAGATAAATTAAATATCAGAAGCTTGAAGCCCCATTTAGAAAGCTCGAAACACTAAATGTAATGCTGGACTCCTGGGGAAATAGGCAAACTCTCTTGACTCCAGTACAGAGTCCTTTGGGCAAAGAAAGAAAGGTTAATTGTAGTGGGAGAAGAGGGGGTGAAATGACAGAAATTTAAGATGTTTAGGACTCTTCCCTTGCTCTTGCAAACTTAAATTTTAACAGCATCTGACTAAAATGCCAAGCTGTTACATATCAAAATTCAACAGAGTCTGACCTATACTGTCATTTCTGCTTGTTCACCAGTAAATTAAGGCAAGCTTTATCCACCATAAAGAGTTTCTGTCAATGGGGATCTCTTAACAGAGTTGCAGGCTCCCCAAGGTTCACAAAAAGGTAACGACAGAAAGCTCCTCCTTCTCCAGGCTTAACCCACAGACCTTATTTAGTAAAGCAATGTAAGAATGTAATCTGATTTTACAGGTATATAAAATTTTACAGAGCTACTATTATCCAATGAATATGTATATTGCAAAAGTAGGGCTAGGAACAATTCTGAGCTTAACACACTTAAGCTATTTTGAATTAATGCAGCACATCCTCAGCAATACTCCTGGTGTATCTGAATAATTTCTTTTTCTTTTTTAAGAAATACAAGAGTAATTTTCAGGCCTTCTAAGTTAATTCCTACTCAGCTGAAAAACTGACTTTTTACTTGGAAAAGTCTATGGAACAAGAAGATAATCATAGAATATTTAGTAACTCTAGAAAATAACTTCCTGTGTATTTTGTAATATATTTTCCAAAGGCTTTGAACCACTAATACAAGCCTTGTGTCCACTGCACTGGGCTGTAAATGCTATCCAGAGACGGGTTCATTTTCAGTGGAAGACATAAGTACAGTGCAATTAGACTGTAGGTTTGAAAAGATTTGCCTGGCATGCAGGGCACATTGGGATACTTGAGTGACTGATTGGCCCATGATCACAGTACTAGGGGGAAGCAATAATGTTTTTACTCTATCCTTACATTCTGGCACACCACATTAGGAAAGTCTTTCTGAGGCCAGTCTACAGCAGACTCCTTGCAATGATTTCATCTGAGTGTGCCCAGGGAAGGCATGAGGGGAGACGCAAAGTATGTACTGGGATGACAGAGTCCTTTGAAATTGAAGTGTTTCCCAGGACTATTTTATGGTCTCATGGGAAGCTTTTCATTGTACCACTGTGAAAATCCTGACAAGGCATCTTGGGATGCATCAAGAGGAGTGTGGTCAGCAAGTCGAGGGGGGTTCCCCTACTCCTTTACTTTGACCTGGTGAGGTCTCATCTGGAGTCGTGTGTCCAGTTCTGGGCTCCCCAGCTCAAGAGTGACAGATAACTTCTGGACAGAGTCCAGCACAGGGCCACCAAAATGATCAAGGGATTGGAGCATCTTCCTTATGAGGAAAAGCTGTGGGAACTTGGGCTGTTTAGTCTAGAGGAGACTAGGAGGGGGATCTCATTAATAAAAGTATTTGAAAGGTGTATGTAAAGAGGATGGAGCAACACTTTTTTCTGCTGTATTTAGTGACAGGACAAGGGGTAATGGACAAAAGCTGGAACACAAAAAGTTCCACTTAAGGAAAAACTTCGTTCCTGTGAGGTTGAGAGAGCCCTGGCACAGGAAGGGTGTGGAATCTCCTTCTCTGGGGTTTTCAAAACCCACCCGGACACATTCCTGTGTGACGTGACCTAGGTGGACTTGCTTTAGCAGGGGAGTTGGACTAGATGATCTCTAGAGGTCCCTTCTAATCCCTACATTTCTGTGATACTTTGATTCTGTGATATGAAATAGTTTTCAAATACAGTAAACATTTTTCTCTTTGATAATTTTATTTTTGCTGTGGCTTGGATTTTTTTTTTTCCAACACAAAGGATAAAGTATGAGATTATTCCCTCGTGAACTATTTCATTGTCTGGGATGTTTCATTTTCAGGAAGCCTGACATTTTAATCCCAACAACACAGTATTATCCTTGTATGCATTACGCAGAAGTGTAAGAGTTTTTAATTATTTAATATAGGCCATAAAACTATATAAGTAAGAATAAATGCATGAAAAAATACATGAACATGAAGAAATATACTACTGTATAGTGTATACAAATATTATTACTGAATATTTAATTGGAAACAATTTATTAATATTTAGTATGAGTGTGCCAATCATAATGTAGACAATAAATAAATATTTAAATATTCAAAGCATACCCAAAGACTACTCAAAAATGGCTTTTTCCTAATTGTTTGACTCATATGCCATAAAAAATATGGACTATATTTGTAGCTTTTCCTTTGCCTATTCTGTTATTTTGCTTATTGCTCCCTAAATGAGAAAAAGCAGTTATTAAAATAAGAAAAAAAATGTTAACTAAATTAGTATTTGTTATTTAATCCCAGCAAATCAAGAAATTATTTTCAGAATAATATCAATTGAAAACATGAAACAGAAAGATGTAGCCTGTTTGTATAAAACAGCTACCAGAGAGAAAATAACTGAAAGATAGCAGTACTTAAAATTCTGTGAAGCTCTCAGTCACGTTACACTATGACACCAAAAACCATTGATATTTTTCAAGGATGTATGTGACCAAAAAACCCAACAAACAGAAAACTGTTTCTTTTTGTTGATGATAATTCTTTTTTTCTTTAATGTATCTCAAGTTTTTTTTTTTATTTTACCTAAATGTAATTAAGAGACTGTATGGAAATTTCACAAGAAAGGAAGGCCCGGGGCTTCCAGATAAGACAGTAACAATGTCTTCCAAAGTCTCAAAAAGCAGTGGAATGAAATTTTTCAAGGTATCTGGGAGTAGAGGTGATGTTTAGTTTGGGGTTTTTTTAGAAATCCCAATACATCTGAATTCAGTCTCAGGATTTTGGGAGACTGACATAGGCAACTGATTATTTGGGAGTAACAGTCCCACTGAATTTTAATAGCAATAATTACTCTACTTCTCTGTATCTGTAATCTATACTATTATTAGCCACCAGGTCTGGCTTATTTGTAAAACTAAGTCTTTACTATACAGCACCCAGCTCAGAATTAATGAGTTGTTCATCAAGATCCCTCCACTCTTTCAGCTCTTTATTTTTTACTACTGATATAATTAAATTTTGTTTAAATTTCATCATCGTTGAAACTCTAATTTCAGATTCAGCATGGCCTTCCAGTTACTAGCATAGCTTCTGCACCACAGGAGGTTTCAATACTTTTGCTCAGATATGAGTCTGATTTTGAAGCTGTCAAGACACACTTTCTCACAACATCCAAAGGAATCCTATTCTGTTTCAGCATGTATGTGTAAATACTCGTAATCAAAATCATAAGTAGATGTTTCCATACTGTGAGACTGAAACAGACATGCATATTAAGATTGTTACAGAATAATTTAACATATGTTAGCAACTAATTTTTATTGTGACCTCAACTATTTTGCCATATTTTTTAAATACCTGATAGACATAGTGAATTTTTTATGCAAATATTCTAAGTATTTTATTTTAAAATAACAGAGGTGAAAAAGCATCAGAGGTCTACTTGGAGTGAGTATTTTAATCCTCTTATACTTCTTTATTTTTAAGGGAAAACAACATTGATAAGAAAGTGCAGAGGAAAAAATATCTTCTTCAAAATAAGCATAATTGCCATATTTTTTTAATACCTAGTATAATAAAACACCCTGAAAAAAAATTTTGGCTGGAATATTTGGAGAGACCTCACTCACATACAAGAACTCTTGGAACCTACACCACTGTACAACTCCTAACACAAAATTTCTTGTGGAAAATAAGAATAATCATTTTTACCTATAATAAACATAGATTGTGTTTGGCTCTGTACATATGCCAACGTCAACCAGGTAGCTGTGACAGGGACATTGGGGATAACGGTTGAAATTGCTATGGCAGATGAGCAAAGGGAGGAGTAAGCAATTGGTGTCACTACATCACAACACAGCACCCTAGTTGTGAGCCCTTGTAAGGCAGGAAAGATGTGGATAAGCAGTGCAGATCAGTGCAGATCACCACAATGGATGGGGATGAAGCAGTTGCCCTATGAGGAAAAGCTGAAGGAATTGAGCCTAGAAAAGAGGTACTATCATAAAACAACATAAACATGAATGAATTTACTGAGTAAGGCTAATGGAGTAAAGAACGAGGTAGTGTCAGCTCCAGAAGTTTTCTCCTTTTAAGTAATATGTAGCATATTAAATGGCACAATAGACATTTATGACTGCTATCGAATCAAAGAACAGGACAGAATCAACAGTCCATGATATACTCATTTTTTAATTTACCCCTATTTGGAAATGTAGCTTTTGAGAAATTTTCAGCTCCAGCCACAGCCCACTGAACTTGATACAAGTCTGTTGATCTGAATACACATGGAACAAGCTATTATTAAAGAAGAAATGCACTGTGCAAAGTACTCTTAGACGTTCATTAGGAATTTAACCCTATTCCACTGTAATTACTGCAGTCCTCTAAGCTCCTAATTTAAAACACCTGTTATTCAGATAAAATAATTCATTTTACATTTGCTTACCCATTTGAATGGTGAGAGATATTCTAATTATCTTCAACAGGAAAATTGTTTTGTTCTGCTACAGCCAGACAAGTAGAAATTTGAAAACAGTTTCAAATTATTCAATGCATTCATCTTCAGGAAAATGTCTATGCATCTTGTTGGATTACTCACTGAAAAGCAATAAAGTAAAACAAAGAACCTTTTGGAGTTTGTCTAATCTCCTTCTCTGCATCTGCCAATATGGGGCCCATCTTCTCAAATGTACAGAAATATTGGAAAAATCACTGTGCCAGGGACTGTTTGATTTCCTTGTGGAATTCTACACCAGAGATACTGCTGTATACACTATGTTAAACACATTTTAGCTAGTTAGTATGGATGCAACTACAGGCTTCTGTTTTATCTTAGGCAAGCCACTTAAAATCTATGCCACAGGTACATCATCTCCAAAATAAGGCTATCTGAGAAGTATATATATATATATATATATATACAGTCTGTAAAGCCCTTCTAATTTTTTCAGCAGTTCTATTACTACTTTCCCTTTCAACAGCAGCATTATTTTATTACAGTTACATGCAAATAAAGAATAAATCCTGCATATCTTGATACTACCCCCAGAGTACTTTAGATATGTATTCCTCTTATGACCAAAAGCAGCAAACACTTAGGCAAGTAGCTATTAAATAGGACTGGAATAAGGGAAAGCTACACCAACAGCTATCTAGGAAGATTTACATTCCCTTAGAGAAAAAAATATCATCCACTCATCGATTTATAGAAATATTTGGCAATTCTGGAGTGGAACTGTTCTTTAATAGATTGGCAGCTCTGCTAGCCATCAAAATATACTAAAGGAAAAAGCATTACCATTTAATGCTCCTTAGTCTGCTCAGAGCACTGTGTGGGTGGTTCTTGGAATA
Organism: Urocolius indicus; assembly: GCA_013401255.1. Taxonomy (NCBI): domain Eukaryota; kingdom Metazoa; phylum Chordata; class Aves; order Coliiformes; family Coliidae; genus Urocolius; species Urocolius indicus. The sequence goes on along the minus strand of WBNH01009915.1, from coordinate 34,000 downwards.
TGTATTTGCAAAAATATGGTTTGGATCAGTTGAGCTATAAGGACATCAATTATATCCTCTTGTGGGTTTTCCACTTTTAATACTCACTCTTGCTCCTTAAAGTTCACAAGTGCAGTACTTATCATCTTGATGAAATAAATTCACTTGGCTAAGATAAGATCTGCCAGATACCTGCAAAGATGTTGCTGCTCAGACAGGGAGAGATTCCAATGTCCTATTCACAGTGAATGGGATGCAGCATCTGCAGCACTCAATGGGCTGCTTTTGGATTGTGATAGTGTTTGGAATGAAAAGCAGAATTGTAACTTGGCTTCAAAAAATGACCAAGCTGCAAAATTCTAGTGTGGATACATACTCTGAAGCTCACCATATATTATCAAAGGCTGTAGTGCTTGGTCATATAATTTTGGTTTGGCTGAAAGTAGTTCAAAATGCTAAGTTGAGACAGATAATTTTTCTTTAAATTTGGGCTGAAGTGTAATTTTTGGCATGTACCTATCTGTGGTTCTCTATCTTAATTTTTTAGTTCATAAATGGAACTAAACACCAAGCTGCCACATAGGCTAGATAAGTAAAGAGCACACCAATAACAGAAGTAGCTTGATTTCAAACCATGCAGCGAACCAGATTTTTTTCAATCTTCCTATCAAGAAATCAGCATTGTGTGACCTCTTCTTTTATAATTTTCTATAAATTTCCTCCACCCCTTGTCATCTCTTTCCACTCCCTCCTTTTGTGGACTTGCATTAATATCAGTGACAGAAACCACATATAATTCACCCTTTGTCTTCCTATTTGTTATTGCCTTACTGAAGACAATTTGGATTCTGACCAGAAGAAGACAGTGAGACCTAAATAAAGCTACTCTCCACAACAGAGTTTTCTTCCTGTTTCTTGATGACTCATTTTATATTAAGTCTCATTTAACCTGTGAGAATGTTACTGTGCTTTGCCTCATTCTTTGTTTATTGCATATTGGCTTCCAATTTTGGAGATTAAATTAATCATGTTGAAAAATCAGCGGGGATATTGGGCTCAAAAATGATGCTTACAGAGGAAGCTCCTTAGCAAAACTGACATTCTTTTCTATTTAAATTAGTAACTTCAGTTTTCATGGGGAAAATTGTAACCTGACTGTCCACAAAGGATAAGATTTTTCATCCACCTACACAAGCAGTAGAAAACATTGATATCTGTTTCCCCACAAATTAAAACAACAAAACAAGCCCCACCCCATCTGATGATGCTAAATTTCATATTTTGATAGAATGTCTTTCCTCAGAAATCTTCGTATTTTTCACTTTGTATCTATCACAGATTCTCAAGGGTTGGAAGGAACCTCGAAAGATCATCTAGTCAATCCCCCTGCCACCCTACTAGAGCAGGACCACCTAGAGTAGGTCACACAGGAACTCATTCAGGTTGGTTTTGAATGTCTCTAGAGAAGAACACTCAACAACCCATCCAGGCAGCCTGTTCCAGTGCTCTGTCACCCTCACAGTGAAAAAATTCTTCCTTGCATTTCTTTGGAAACTCTTATGTTTCAGCTTATACCCATTGTATAAGCCTGTCCAATCATTGGCCATCACTGAGAACAGCCTGACTCCATCCTCCTGACACTCACTCTTTACATATTTGTAAACATTAATGAGGTCATCCCTGAGTCTCCTCCAAGCAAAGAGCCCCAGCTGTCTCAGCCTTTCATCATAAGGGAGATGCTCCACTCCATCATCTGTGTGGCCTTGTGCTGAACTCTCTCCAGCAGCTCCCTGTCTTTCTTGAACTGAGGGGTCCAGAACTACACACAATATTCCAGATGCAGTCTCACAAGGGCAGAGTAGAGAGGAAGGAGAACCTCTCTCGACCTGCTGCCCACAGCCTTTCTAATACACCCCAGGATACCATTGGCCTTCTTGGCCACGAGGGCACATTGTTGTCTCATGGTCATCCTGCTGTCCACCAAGATCCCCAGGTCCCTTTCCCCTGTACTACTCTCCAAGAGTTCATTCCCCAGCTGTACTGGTACATGGGGTTATACTTTCCCAGATGCAAGACTCTACACTTGTCCTTGTTGAATTTCATTAGATTTCTTTCCAAACAACCCTCCAGCCTGTCCAGGTCTCGTTGAATGGCAGCATAGCCTTCTGGTGTGTCAGCCACTCCCTCCATTTAGTATCATCAGCAAACTTGCTGACAGTGTCCTCTTTCCCTCATCAAGGTCATTAATGAGTATATTGAACAGTACCAGTTCCAGAACTGACCCCTGAAGGACTCCACTAGATACAGGCTTCCAAATAGACCTCGCCCACTGATCATCAATCTCTCCCTTTTTCATTCAATCAGTTAACAATCCACCTCACTACCTGATCATCCAGACCACACCTTCTCAATTTTGCTGCCAAGATGCTGTGGGAGTTGGTGTCAAATGCTTTACTGAAATCCAGATAAACCACATCCACTGCACTACCACCACCCATCCACCTGGTTACGTCTTCATAAAAGGCTAACAGGTTGGTTGAACATTACTTCCATGTTGACTACTCCTAATGACCCTCTTGTCCTTTAAATCTTATTAATATTTGCAAATATCCAAATGATGGGTGTGAGGAGGCTGGGGCATCCCTTTTTTCTATTGTAGCTAGCAACAGGACAAGGGGTAATGGGATGAAGCTGGAACACAAAAAGCTCCATTTACATATAAGAAAAAAACTATTTTACTGTGAGTGTGATGGAGCCCTGGCACAGGCTGCCCAGGGAAGGTGTGAAGTCCACTTCCTTGGAGGTCTTCAAGACTCACCTGGACATGTTCCTATGTGACGTAATCTAGGTTGACCTGCTTATGCAGGGGGGTTGGACTAGTTGATCCCTTCCAACCCTACCATTCTATGATTCTATGACATGCCTGGAGACAGCACCTAGGATAAGTTTTTCCATCCCCTTTCCAGGGATGGAGGTGAGGCTGACTGCTCTGCAGTTATCCTCCCTCTCGTCTTTTTTGAAGACTGGAGTGACATTTGCTCTCCTCCAGTCCTCAGACACCTCTCCTGTTCTCCATGACTTACTGAAGATGATGAAGAGTGGTTTAGGAATTACTTCCTCCAGCTCCCTCAGCAACCACGGGTGCATCCCATTGGGGCCCATGGATTTCTTTCATAAAGAAATTACCTGCACTACTTAAGTAATGTGAATATATTTATATTTTTAGCTGTTTTTCTCAAGGCTGCTATCACACTCACTGCCACTAAAAATGAAGTCTTAGGTATATAATCAAAATGTCTTACATATGTGTCCAGTACAGTGTGCCAAAGATCTGTTCATTTTCTGTTATGGTTCACAAATTCACTACCCATGACAAAAGAAGCAGCAGAATTCACAGCTCAACTCTTGACACCTCCAACATGACATGAGGAGCTGTTTATGTGGTTGGCTTAAAGGAGTTCCACAGCAGTCTGTACTCATACTGAAATACAGTGTCTCTTTAGTTTTTCATTTTCATATACTGGCATTGTCTTTTTACTCTTCGGTTTAAAACACTGCATAAAAACCATTGCTCATGTGGGATTAGAACCAGTGCTGCTCTTCCATTCTGAAAAAAAAAACCTTCTGTACAAGATCAGATCAGCTCTCACATGATCCTTTTAAAATATATTTATATTTACAGAGCAAAAGTAGTATACAGCTTGATTAGGGCTTTTACCTCTACAAGCTAGAGGGAAGCATGTCTACAGCTGTATCACAGTAAGATGTCTAATATACTAAGAATCTCTAAAATTGATTCAACATAATTTTGTCTTTGATATATCAGTTGTAAACTCATTCAGAAGAGTATGAACGCTACTCAGTGGGAGTCATGAAATGAAATTATTTCTATCTAAATATTCCATAAATTAGTAAAAGGCATATAGGGAAGTCTTAAAAAAAATAACAGGGGTGGGACTCAGCTTGAAGTCTAGATCCAAGCTATTCATACCTCTAAGATCATGCAGAGTCACATCTTAATCTTGTAATTAAAGATGCATATACAAGACCAATAATTTAAATATAAAGAGGAATTTAAGCTATGAACTAGAAACTACATACAAATCTTTGACATTTAGTTCCACTTTTGCAATTAAATAAATAAATGAGGCATTGAATTGCCCTCACTTTTCAGAGCATCAGAATTTTGCAGGTTTTTCTCTATATTTAGTAAACCCTAATGGCTGAACTGTCAATTCATGAGGAAAAGAATGACACAGGACTACAACGTGCCATTGAAGAAAAATATTAGAAAGTCATAGACAAGGAGAGGACTTAAAAGCTCATGCTGGAAACAAAGAAGCAAATCCCCTATTGTGTTCAGATGAAAGGCAAGCTTATGAAACCGATGTCAGCAGGCAACCAATCTTGTTACTATTTTATCACACCACCCAATATGCAATTCTTCACCACTTTATCATGGTGGTTTTAGAGTGACAAAAACACACAGTTTCTCATCATTTTGAAATTAGTTTAAGTTCTCCAAGATCAAAACTTTCTAATATTTTCATAACAACTGATATAATCTTGTGAACCATGAATAAGCTCTCAGATGCATCCACATGCCATGGCAAGTCCATTAAGTACAACTTGTTAGAGCTGCACATTTTGAGATTGCTAGTCTTTGCTTTGAAAAAATATTTCAAATAGTTTTCCCAAATACTCTGATGCTTTTTTTTTTCTTCATTTGTTATGCACAGTATAGCAATTGGTAACATAGCCTTTATACACCAATTACATTCAAGCACTACAATATACATTCAAATTGTGGAGATGTATATCCTGTACCTTACAAGGAATACACTTGTTCAGAGACAAGGCAGATCTTGAAACCAATACAATTAAAGGACAAATTTATAAAGGCAACCAATTTGAGTGTCCTAGACATCACTGCCTGCTCCTACTAAGGAGAAGCCATATGCCTCGAAATCCTCAGAAAGTCAGGAATAGAGCAGTCTCTTCCAATCATTGTGAGTAGTTTTCTTGAAATACTAATGGAACTTGTCTTTATCTCTTTTCTTTAAAACTGTAAACATCATCATCTCATAATAGTTTCATTGCTATGTGCAACTAACACCCACAAAATGATCATCATTGTCACCAAGTGAAGTGACAGAAACCTTTTTTAATGATGATTATACTATGAGTCTGTTCATAATAGTCTGAGGAGTAAAATCACACTCTTCAGAGACTTTCCTACTGCAGTATCCTGTTTACACAATCTACTTTTAATCATTTAAGTACACAGTATTTATTTTCACATCATTCTTTACAATGAAATTTATAGTTTATAAACAACTTTAAACTACATTTGCCCTTGACAAGGTCAAGAAGGGCATACAAGCCATCAGCCACACCTCCAACTATAAAGTAGCTCAGATCTGTCATCTGAGTCAACCCATAAATAATAAAGATTGATGAAAGCAGCTCTTAAAATACTTTCGAAACGTGTTCTATTTTCAGAATCACTAATGGCTGGCCATTAAAAAAGAAAATAAAAAGGTTTTTTTCTCTTTTTTTTTTCTCTTTTTTAGCGTTAGAGTTGTGTATTCAGCTGAAATTTAGACTCTGCTTAATACTCTTTTTCAAAGGAGAAAAAAAGTCCACTGCCATGACGGAGCCAACATTGCGATAAAGAGTGCTGTTACATAAACCTTGTTGAAGGCAGTGTGCTGAGCAGTTATAGAAAGTAGGACAATTAATTCGTGTCTTTAGAATATCTGCAATTTCTATTTGTCCTTTATCTTCATATGCATGTCAAGATAAAGCTATCTCACTATGAAGCTCTCAACTAATCCTCCTTCAGTTCAAATGAAAACTGCATTATGGGTTGGAACACACCAGAAATCAGTAGAAACTAACTAGTAAAATGTATTTCCAGTTCCTAGGCTTGGGGTACAAAGTATGTAGCACTGTCAGAGTGATCTACATAAACTATTTAAACCTCAGAGAGATGGTTTATCCTTCAACACTCCAGGCATGCTCTTACCTATGAATTAGAGACTTGCAGGTGGCACATTTACCACAATGCACATTTAATATGGTTTGTAATGAGTCAAAATACCATTAAGCAACACATATTTGTGCATGCAAATAATTGTGTGGAAAACCTATATGCATAGGTGGAGTTTACATGAAAATTTCAGGAATAAACAACGGTAATCCAGACTGGAATTCAGCTTCATATGCGGCAACTATGTTAATAAACACATAGAGTTAAGTTAGGACATAACAATGTAAAATCTGCTACACAATTGGTACTATAATATGGGTCTTTAACTGGAGCATAACACTATTTTCCATCCAAAGCAAAATCTCTGTTTTTCTCTTTTATGAAGAAATAATGAAGAAAAATGAGTGGAAAAACCTGATTAATTCTTATGGCTCTGGACTAGAATACAAATTAGGGTCATGAGGCAGATATACAGTCTGGTTAGCAGCCTGGATAAATATGGGGGTGAAATATGCTTAATATGAACACATTCTTCAGATGATGAAGCTGCCAAATTCTATCAATATCAATATGATATGTATACATGAGATTTTTAGAGGTCTATCATTTGAATTAAATTAAATAGCTTTCTCACTACATATTAGAGATCACCAAATTCTGAACATCCTTCACCTATTAAAAGCTTGAAGTTACTAGAACTTTTCAATATATTAGCTACATATATTTAAACTTAAGTACACTAACCCCTCCTGATGCTTTTTAGCAATGGCTGCCCCATTCTTGCTAAATATTTTCTGAAACAATTCAGGCTGAGGTGGATATTCCACATCGAAAATATTAACTGAAATGACTAAAATTTGGCAACATAATAAGCAAGTGAAAATAGGCTATAATAGAGCATTAGGCATCTTTAATGTAAATTATTTCTACCTATGGCACACTGTCACTGTTAACTTAAGCATTACCAAATTACAGTGCTCTTCTAACAGTACTTGAAGAATCACAGAATCAATGAGATTCTTTAAAATGCTCAGAGGAAGACCTTGTTACAGAACAGACCACATCAGTCATCACCTTTTGTTATGGCTTTCTGTGATCATCAACAAACTCTAGGTCTCTATCAGATCTAGACCAAGTTCAGAACTAGAAACCAGAAGTGAACTGGAGAATCCCGTGAGCGGGATCTTCTCCTGGATGAAAACTTGGTGAAGTAGTTTAACTCAAAGGTGCTACACTTATAAGTATCAAATAATGAGTTCTACCGAAACCACTTTCACTACAGTTGCAACACAATAACAACTCATCTGTTATTTACCAGAGTATTATTATACTGCAAACATTGCTAATATTAATATTTTCTTTCAAGTACACCAGACTGTTGGTCTTTGTTAAAACAGGATTTTTCCCTTTCCTTTTTTGTAACATTTCCTATAACTTCTGTAATAGTATTATAATTCATGAAAGTGATTCTGTGAAAGACCCACATAGCTCATTAGAATTTGTTTTAAAATATTGCATTATGTATTGTTATCAGTCTATTAACTGCAGCGCACACACCACTGGAACACAGAAGGAAATAGCCTAAATTTTCATTTCAGGAGTCCCTTGGAGAACTAGGTGGATGTAACATCAGACTGCAATTCTAGCTAGAGCATTCAGCTATATTTTCAAGAAATCTTCAAGCTTCTTCATCATTTGACTCTTCCACAAGTTAAGATATATATAGTCCATCCACATATTAGCCACTATGCTAACAGGTTTGTGCTATGCTAGCCGTTTCAAAGTTAATACAGCTTTTTGCCCCTTACTCCCCAACTCAGCATGTGCAAGTTTCCTCCAGAGACAAGATCTCACCTCACTGACCGTGCTTCCTTTCATGCCAGAAACAAATATTGATGAAATAAGTGTTGACGTAGGGATACCTCCCAGTTAACAATTTTGAGACTACTAATCAATTCAGTTTTCAATGAAAGCTCCTACTGACAAACATAGATATTAAAGATATACAAGTGCAGAGATTATTGGCCAACAGAGAAAAAAGATTTTTTTTTTCTTTTAAATATTTCTAAGTTGTGCTTCTAAAGAGTTTGATATTTGTGACACTGGTAAACTACTGACCTTATCTAATTGGCTGCTATTATATTTTTATTATCATATTATTCTGAATGGGGCTTTTTTTAAGTTTCTTTAGTATCAATTGAAATGTAGTGTCAATGAGCCACCTTTTGCAAATGTGTTTCCTTTTCATATGGCAAAAAAGCAGGCTTCTTTATGAAGAAGGGAACATTCCTTTCCCTCCCACGGCAGTTTGATTTATTACTCCTACTGAAATGTCAGCATTCAGTTGTTTCACCTGGTTTCTTTTTTTAGCTATGTAGCAAACTGAAATCAGTCCGTTATCAAATTGCACAGCTTGGCAGAGCTGTGTAAGAATTTTACTACAGGTGAGAACTTATTTATGTGATTACAGACATTTTTATCTACACAGACTGTTGTTTTCCAAGACAACAACAAAATACTCTATATGGAAGGAAAATAAAGCACTCATCCTTTTTACACAGAAGAAAAGAAAGATTAATTTAACATTCTCCTCACACTTGCATCACTAGAGAAATGGGCAACAAACACCCCATTTGAGGTTCCCAAGGGACCAAACTGAAAAGCAGTTGACAGCATACTCCCTTGGGAATCCAAACGACTATGCATTTATGATGTGATTTAACACATGTAAATTACAATGAAAGAAAACACAGAAGACTATTTCCTAAAAACAAAGAAAGAAGTATCCATATACATGCCCTAGACCAGATCTGCAAATATATTCTCATGGAGTTATGCTAGATAAAAAACAATCTCCCCTCCAGCAAATATATATATGAGACTAAAATTTGAAAAAACAGGTTTTTAGAACTGTTCTGACAGAAACTAGCTTGGTGTATTCCTGTTGGTTCTCCTGTACAGTCACAGAGATAGTGGGTGCTGGGTAACCTTTGCACAAACACAACCTCATCTCCCATGTCTTCCAGTCTTGAAAAAATGTCTCCACCACCTCTGCACTGACCTGCCCACTGATGTTCAGGCGTCACTTTGCACAGTGTTCTGTACCTGAGCAAATGTTGCCAGTATAAGCCACAGAAGTTGTGTCTGGGCAACTCTGATTTGCAGCCCACCAAAATCAGTCTTCACCCCGCACCCAGTATAGCTGGTTTGTGTCATCATGCACTCTTTGCTAGTGGCAACTCACTTTTAAAAATACACAAAAGAAAGATCTGAATCCTCGTTCAGCTTTTAGGTTCCAAAACTGAGCTGATAGCCACATAGAAAGAAGCCAAACATAAAATTGTACTTGAAATGAGAAGCCACTTCCTACGGTACAAATAACAATTTTACAAAAACTTATAAACTTCAGAAAAACACAATAATTTTTACTTGAAACAGGAGATTATATTTTTTAAAGTATATATTTGTCTATTTGCTCACAAACAATAACTCAGATCCACCAATCACATTTAAGAAATGGTTAGAATCTTCCTAAAATTCTAGATAAATATCAATGCTGTCTTTCAGTAACTGTTGCTAAAGCCCTCTGCAGCTATTGCTCCTGATCAACAAGTAGAAACTTTAAATCTCAAGAAAGATTACAGTATTTCAAAAACTTCTGGCACATTTGAATCAGAAAGTGTTTGATATTCCTTTATTCATCATGAGTAGAATCATAGAATCATAGAATCATAGGATCATAGGATCATAGAATAATAGAATCACAGAATCATAGAATCATAGAATGGTAGGGGTTGAAAGGGATCTTTAGATATCATCTAGTCCGATCCCCCTGCAGAAGCAGGTTCACCTAGATCAGGTCACATAGGAGTAGCGTTTTTAATTTTTTAAAAGAGGTATTGAGATAAGTAACCAGATTCTAAAATATTGGGGATTCATTTGGGCATCAGTGGAAAGAAATTAAAACTACTAAAGTAACCTTAATTTATAAAGAAAGCACTACCGTTTGCTCAGTTACTAGATTTGTGATGAATGAGCTGTGTAACATACAATCTGCCTCACTGAGCATTTCCCTGTCGTTTGAGAGAGTGCCTAAATAAACGTTGTACTCTATTAAGTGTAGGGTCTGCAGATTGTCAAAGTCATGGCTGCAGTGGGCTTCTGCTGGAGGCACTCCAAAGCCATGTCTCCTCTCCCTCCACTAATGTTCAGAGTACTTCTGCTTAATAAACACGACCACCCTTCTCAAACTGAAATTACCCAAGCTCTTGATGCAGAAGCACTGTAGCATCACGTTAGCTGAAGGATGAATCTTCCGAGGTCCCAGCAACTGGCTTGTCACCAATAGAATCAATCCCCACGTGACTACCTTTGCTGGTAAAGCTTTAAATACCACCATATGACTAATTTGCTATTATATCAGTAACATGACTGTTCCCATTCCAGTGAGTGCAGGAAACAAAGCAAACATGAAATACAAGTTAAATGACTCAATAGCTGGTATACTACCGCACTCAACCTCTCCAGTAAATAACTGTGCATTGGCAGTCAAGATTGACAGTCAGCTGTTCTGTGGCTTGAGACACCAAACATCTGCAAAATAACACAAACTTTTCAGTTGCTGTTATGTACAAGAGCAAGAGGCAATGGCTGGTGTGTACGCCTGCTTTCCTGTAGATCAGCTGAGAGAAATGGATTTCCCCTTTGTGCATTGCACAGCTGAGCAGAATTCAAATAAGCTTCAGTGAGCTTGCTTCATGAAACACAACACCAAAACTGAACCAAAATTCAGACCTTCTAGTTGCATCTAGTCAAAACATGTGATTCAATCAGAGAAACTACTAATATTGAGGAGGAATTTCAAGCAGGTATCAAGTCCATATAATAACGAATACACATGCAAGTCTGTATTCACAGTAGGAAATTTGCATGTGCAAATGGACAACAGTGTGCATTTACCAATTATGTTCACATATGACTATCTTTGGCTCCTTTTAAAAAGATACGTATATTTCTCTTGATAAATCCTGGCCAAAGGCCTAGGCCAGTTGGAACTGCCTTTGCCAGAACCTGTGGACATAAAATACTTTCAGTTCCTTGCAGAATGGAGCCCCAAAACAGGGAGCTCTTTTTGAAGTTTCCACAGTGAAGCTACTGATGGTTGTGATGATCAAATAAGCAGTGTTAGGCTTGTTCACAAGCTTAAAGGAAAAGCACTGTAAGGATAAAACCTGCACAGACTAACAGTTTATTTAGCATTTAGTAAATGAAGTGTTCTAATAGATATTTTCTTCTTCCTCTGATGGCTAAATGCTTCCCCTATTACTAACGTGTGAAATGGCCTAAAGTATTAGTATATGTATTTTGCAGTTACTTTCACAGACCTTGGAAAAACGACGGCTTCTGGCAAAATTTACTGGAGAAAAAAATTTCCAGATAGAGATTTGACTTAAGGCATTACTGTTCAATGAGGAGTTGTTTGGGCAAAATCTTATTTCCACTTTTGCCCTGCAAGAAAATAGGCAATGACTAGTAAATGAGTTGGAAATTATTACTATAATTAACGTCTTCAAAGCAGACGTTGGAAATTGTGCATGCGGCAACAAACTAATGAAGCTCCAGTTGCACAAAAACAAAAGGTCACAACACCACAAGGGAAGCCATGGTAGACGCTGTTTTAAAAAACTTTTCCTGTATTGAAGGCAGATTTGAAGAAGACAGTGACAAGGCCATCCTGCCTTGCATAGTTTCATTGTCTCAACAGCAAGTCTCCCAGCAATGAATGCCTAGTGTCATCAGCATACATAGAGGCATTTGGAAGTCCTCGGAGAAAAAAGAATACAGGAGGTAGAGGGAAAGAAGAGTTTAGGATGAAGTTGGAAAAAAAACAGCTAGCAAAGAGATCTATTTGGTCAAATCTTGATTTATTGTGTTAATAATCATTCAGACAATGCACACTAATTACATATGGCACTGCACAATTCAGTATGAATCCTTTTCAAATGATGTAGTTCAGTAAGCTTTTCTCTCAAAAGGAAGATTATTTTCCTATGGATCTCAAGAGTATTTCAATTAAATTGTTCCCTGCCTTCAAATGCTGCCTGCTTTTGCAGAATAAGAGAAAAATATTTGCACACAGATTCTCCCTGTTTACTTTTATTTATGAAAATAGGAATCAAATTAATACTAAAGGTTCTAAATTCATTCTTTTTAAATAAGCATATAAAAAGAAATAAGAGTTGGAAGAGTACAGCTCAAGCATAATATGTATACAGGTTTTACATAAGCTCCCACACACATATTTTTGCCGTGACACTCGCTTTTCCACATCATTCCTAATTTGCAATGTTCTTCTTGCTGGGCCTGATTCAAATTCCCCTGCAATGAACGTAAGTTATTTGGTTGGTTTCAGATTGCTAGGGATTCAGTCAAGGCATTTAGATTATAAAGAGCATATCAGGAATGCTGGCTCAGGAGAGGGAGGAGGATGTGAGGGTTATTTTCACAACATTCATAAACAACCAAGTATACAAATGAAATTTCAAGTTGCATTGATAAGAAAGCAAGAACTGTGCTTTTGACTGGTCTTAGCATACCACAAAGTGATGGCTAGTTCCAATTCTTAAATCATTCCTAGAACAGTCTGAGAATAGAAGTCTATGCCCATTAGAGATCCAATTCATTCCAGTATTTTTCCTTTTTTTTTCCATTCCCTGCTTGCTGGCATGTTTTGGCACAGGAGGTGGAGTGAATCCCATTGAGAAACACTGAAATTCTTAAATATACTTCCTGTATACTAAATGGCAACACACTTCACTCATCTCTGGTCCTTCTGTCCTGAAGTGAATATCTGATTGATTTTTTTTTTTTTCAGTCATCGTCATGAACTAAACAGCATATATCACCCTCTCAATTTTCTGCTTTAAGTACCAAAGCAAAAATGTACATCACCTTCAGCTTTGGTCAGGAGATATTGAGGATGCAGAGGAAGACTACTAACAAGAGTTTAATTTTTGACTGAGACTTTAATATTTGCCCTAGTGAAAAGACACCAAGTGTGATATTGTTTTTATGTTCTTTCCCTTACACTTCTACTGTTATTCCAGTGACTTGAGCATATTCACAGAGCAACCCTTAACTAACCTACTCTGTCCATGAAAGTGATCTGCTCGCATGAAGTTCAAATGGTACAGCACGTACAGCCAATTCCACTGTAGCAGATAGCATGCCATCTGTTAACTGCATTTGAAGTCTGCAGTAGGATGTACTATAACCTCCTTTAAAATATCTCTGGGGTTACTTTTACAGGCTTGGAAAGATAAGGGAAAAATATTTCTTCCTTTTGAAGTAGCACTGCATGTATCTTTCTTTTACGACAGGGCATGGGACAAAACGAGGAATATATAAAGCAGTGGATGTTTACAAAACTAACATCACTTCTTAAATCTTTGTGATGTTTGGGACTGTGAAAAATGTCTACTTTTCTGACGACTTCAAAATGAAGTAAACCTTCAGATTAAAAAAAAATCAAACTTGAGTTTTATTTTGAATTCAGTAATGGTGGAATTTTGCTTTTGCAAACAAGAATACTTTAAGAAGTGGAACATGATCAAGATTCAAATGTCAAGCTTTCTTGAAACTTTGTGAATAATTAGGACAACAGTAACAAGTAAAACCAAAAGAAAACCTTCTACATCCTTTATAAGCTGTTTGGCCATTTTAATAGATATTTAATTTTAGGAAAAGATTTAGAGAATATGATTACATTACTTTGTAAAGTCTAGAAAGCAATCAGAAGAAAAAGTCACCAGACTCTGAAAAACAACCAGCTGATAATTTAGGATAAATCAGTCCTCACAGCAGAGTAACAAAAAAGATTCATAACTAAATCCAAATCTGTTTTCCAAAAAGTTTTCTTCCCCCACTGGAAAATCCAAAGACAGCCAAGAAAGCAAATCTCATAAGAAAATCCAATAATGTCTAACATCTTACTTTCCCCCTTCTATTTTATTAAAAACAAAATTTGCTTGTTGCTGGTGTTTCTTCGGAAATGCGTATTTCCGAAATGGACCAGGTCTGACATGTAGGTCTCTGATCTCTCCTACTGTCAGCAGTATCTCTAGGTAATAATTAAACGAAAATAATTTAGGTCTTTTTATGTCACGGTCTGCTCTCAGAGAAATCCCTACTGCTGAAAAGCTTTACTGGAAGAATGATTCATCCTCGGCCTTCCACCCACAATTTCCTAAGCCAGTCAGAAAAAAGTCCTTTAGCTTCAAACAAGTCAAAAGAGAAGACTTTCATGACTGCAAATTAGTACTATAAAAGTAATCCAAGCATGCTCATGCTTTTCTCATGAGCCATTAATCTGCTTCTCTTTCATTCAGCTTCATTGAAAGATACAGATTGTATTTTACATCACTATTTCATAAAATGCCATGATTCAAGATGGACTGAAGCCTACGCTATGAGATTTAACTCGGTATTTCTCAGCTTGGATCAGTTGAGAAGCATTCATGCATCCACAACTCCATTAACTACATAACTGCAAAAGCAAGGAGGAGTTTGGTTCATGTTATAACAGATGCCCTTTCAAATTTCCTTTATTCCAGCAGAGAAGCTGAACACTGCCAGCAGCTTACAGCTCTATTGGGCAACATTATAATTTGGACTGTTATCTTCCACTGAGAAAAGATTCCACATTTTATGATGCTCTCCATTATAGTCTCTCTAGAATGCTAATATAGTATCTAAGAGGCACAAAACATTTTGATACGTAACAGCCACTTCTGTTGAGTAAATATTTATGAAAACCATCAAAGATTATATAGCATTTCACGAACAAAAAAAACAGGGTTGATGGGGTTACTGTGATAGGAATGGGATTTCTGTCTGAAAGGATTCCTTACGGGCACAAGCTATGATCACAGATGCCAAAGCTGACGCTCTGATTAACTTATTTTTAACAGGAAATTTTAGGAAGTCATTAACTAGTGATGATGTTATTATGGACAATCAATTTGGTTGAGAAAGCCAGAGATATTATAGCATGTTTAGAGCCTATGTGCAGTAAATGCATCAAAATTATTTTACTCAAATCAGCCACAAGATAAGCCATAGAAGTCTGACTTGTATTTTTGTATGTAGCACAGTGTATGGGAGAGTACTGGAGTAGGATTCCTCATCTCCTGTAGCCTCCAGGCTACAGTAACGGCTGGAGTGTTTCTCTATTGTTCCATATCATGAGAAAGATCTCATTTTCATGCTCCGGGTCCTGCAGGCTTGAACAAGTCATGCTTCTGTATCCAAGAGAATGTTTTACCTTAAATCAGAGAATCAAATCTTCAGGTGCATTACACTAAGATTTGCAGTTTGTCAAATTAGGATTGATTCATGTCTTCTGATTACAACTTTCTTCCAAACACAAAAAAACCCACCTCATCTAGGAAGCCCCATAAGATAGTCTTATCTAAAAATTTTCTAATTATACATAAGCATTATTTTATTTTAACGTCTCTGAGAACAAAAAACCAAAGGGGGTTAGGGAAGGAAGCCAAAACAATAAGCCAGTCGAAGGAGGGGAAAAAAGTGTATCTACTGTTTCAGCATACTTAGTTCATAAAGCATTTATGGCTCAGGTCAACTGAGAGGTGCACATAGAGACCCCAGTGAATCATGCAGAGGCATCTATTTTTAAAGCTATTGGAGAATACAGAAATATCTTTCATATTTCCATCTGGAACTGTTTTTAGAAATGCCATCTAGAGGGGCAATGCAGAAACATGCTGTCAAAGAATAAACAGAATCTTTATGTAAGGCAATTAATACTCCAAACGCAGTCCAATCTGTGAAGAGCTGGTAAACAAATGGGGTAACTGCCAGTACAAATATTTATCTGGGAAGAGAGGCAGCTTCAAAACAAGCAAAAGTCTGTCTCAAGCAGTTAGCGTGCGCACTCTACAGAGAAGGAGTATGAACATCTCTAAATGAACACTCAGTGGAGCTCTGCATGTGAATTCCAAATACACAGGAACATTTCAAAGACTATAGTGTTATTAGGAGTTCATTGATGACTTTTAAAAATTTCTTCCAGTGACATTTACTGTAAGCAAATAAAGTCCAGAAAGCTGTTTGATCCACATTACTTATGCTACAAGATCCACTAAACTACATGAAGATAATAGTGCACAGAAAGAGTGTAAACATTAGTCACCAACTAGCAGCTACACACACTTGACATTTTACAAATTTTAAATTTTAAAAGGGTTTTACTCTAAAAGAGGAAGACCTAAGGAAATAAATATTCTTAGCTTATTTGACAACTTAGGAATGAGATAACATTTTCATTAGAAAAAATATAACTGTAATTTTTAAATTGTAAATTTAAGATGGAAAACATGATAATGGTACTTTCTGCAATTGTTCAAGTACAATTAAGTTGCTTTAGTTACAAGTAGTAAATGTAATTACTGGACATGACACACTGAAATAGCAAAATGTAGCCTTGTGAAAGGGGAAAAGTTGGTCTATAAGAGTAGATTTTATTTGTCTATATGGTGTATTCTAGATCAGCTCACAAGCAAAATAAGATGCACTCCAAATATGGAATATCAGGGTAGTCTCACCCTCAACATTATTTAAATTATCCTTTAATTGAAGCATGGTTTTAAATTGGAAAATTTTAACTAGTAGTTTAGTCCCTGTGCTTAAAGATCACTGACAGGCTGACAAATGTGACATGCAATGTACCACTGGATGGTCACATTTAATAAGAAGTTATGCCAAGATACAATGGTATACACTTAAAGAGTCTGATATTGCAAGGATCTAAGTCTACTAGGAGTGCAGAACATGCTGTACCTATTTGGGCTGAAATAAAAACCCATAATAATTTCCCACAGACAATGAAACAACTCTATTAAATCTCTTCGTCACATAACACTTGTAGAGAAACATGTTTACTCCACAAAATCTGAATGTACTATCAGAGTAAATCCAGCAATTTTAAATGCAAACAGAATTATATATTTGGAAACTATTTGAAAATAAAACAAGATCATCCATAGGTAGAGTATATAAGGAGGTTGTATGAGTATGGATTTCACAAAGCAGAAGGATTTTTATCACTGAAGGCTGCCTCCCTCTGGTTGAGTCTAGATGATCTCTAAAGGTCCCTTCCAACCCCTACCATTTTATGATACTATGTTCAGTCCCTGTAAGTTCATTTTCTAGGAGAATAAAAAATCAAAGATTTAATTTTTTCCTCATTGTTGAAATGCTCCAGTGGGAAAAGCTTTTCCTTCCTCTAAAAATCTCAAATCTCAAACCTCAAAACAATGACAACAATAAAAGCACACCAACCCTCTCTAGAACCAATGATATTCAGCTGTGGAATGAACCTCAACATGTTGGTTGTCAACTGAACCTGACCTTAAGAAAAATCACATATCTGCACCTTGGCTTGTTACAGGCTGTTCCATTCAATACATTGACTGCTCCCAAGTGACAGATAGGCGAAAGGAATAGGTGTCCTTGGTAAATAGTTGGTAGTGTTTAAAAATCTAAAGGAAAATTCTGAGCTAAAAAAAAGTTTAAAGTCCTTTTAGCTGATAGACTCTCAGAGCTGACAAGATATTTCCTTCCAATAAAACTACTATGATTTTTAAATAGCTGTGAGATACAACCGTAAACAACCCAAAAAACCCTAAATGCTCTCATCCCTCAGAAATTGTGAGCCACGGTGGTGGTTATTTTAAAATAGAAGTCCATGAAATGACTTGTTATGAAGAACAAAGAAGTGATACGTACTTTTGATTGAAAAATGTATCTACTGTCATGTTTAAACAGAACAAAAACCTAGAGAGAGGAAGATTGCGCAGCAACAGCAAAATCCTTCTCACAAACAGAAACTTACTTCATAATGTTCCTAAAATTTACTGATGAAGGTTAACAAGGAACAACCTCGCAAGCTTAGCAGAAAAACTGTACTGTAATCTTTTCCTTCAGCAGAACGTCAAGAACATGTTATCCAAAAGCAAGAGTTTAATGACATTTTGTTAATGACATTTAGTAATAAAAATGTTTTGAAAGTCAGAGGTTTAAAATACCAAGTAAAATTATCAAAAGTTTATAATAAATGTACTAAAACAGTCAAATATTCATTCTTATGTTATAAAAGCTCTTGCCTTCAAAGAAAAGAATATTTCTATCTGCTGTTCAGAAAGACAACCATCCCTATTTTTTTTTCTTAGAAACTGGGAAAACATGTAATTTATGGAACGGTCGATTCCAGACAGGAATACAGAGAATTTTGTTCATGTGTTTGTTGTATTTATCAGCTTCAGACAATCCCTATGGAGATCTAGGGAGAAGGAAGGTAATTTTGAAAAAGAAGGACAGATTTTTTTTTTTACATCCTGTATGATGCACTATGTTGATTTCTGCCGTGTATTTAAATTACAAACTTATTTTATTCCAGTGTTCTCATTTCAGTGGAATTTGGCACATTGAAATTCATTGTGAATCTGCAGTTATGTAGTAGCTAAGTAATAATGTAAATTTGTTTACCAAGTCATAGTGTATCTATGAAATGTTACAGTGCATGAGGATAATGATTCCTTCTAGCTGTAGGCTACATTACTCTAATGGTGTTAAGTTGCTATATAGAAGGTCTAATAAAGCAAGTTCTAGCAAAACCACAAATGTCAAATTCTGACCAGTGTCCTGAAGGGGGATGGAAAAGGAAAGTCTTGTGTCTTTCCTCTAGCACAGCACAAAAAGTTATCCAAAATTTCCCCCATGATAAATTCTGTGCCATGCAGGGGAAAGCATGTGGTCAGAGAGACTCTTTATTTCACCTGTTTCTAAAAAAAATGAATATAAAATTTACGTTATGTTAACAACTTTGTTTTTTATGATATTGATGCCTCTAAAACCTGAAGGCTATATCATTGTTGTTATCATTGTTTTTAGCAGGGCGATTGGAGTAGATGATCTGTAAAGGTCCCTTCATATATGTGTGTGAAGCAGAGCACATACAACTACATAGAAATTGTTATTTATTGTTATCTCTGAGAACAGCTACATATATTTTACTAGTGTTAGAGACAGCAATGTTTCATTTAGCTGAAGTGCTGGTAAAGATAGAAATCTGAAATTTTTCAGTCTGGATAATGACTGGTCTCTGAAATAATGAGGAGTAATACTTTGATGACAACCATTATGCACGTTTAAATAGTGAATAGAAACTTGCATGAATCACAAGAGAGAAAGGATAAGACTCACATGTGGTCTCAATATGTTCGTGAAGTAGAGATTTGCACTCACTTACACACAATATAGAGGCAAAATTTGCAAATCTCTGCTCACTGGAAGAAAACTGTTTCTTATCTGCCTCTCAAAATACTTACTCCCTTTATCCCTTTAAAACTGGTTACTTAAATGTAAAGAGAAGTTAAAGCACTACTGCTGTTCTTCTTTATTCTATTTACAGTTCTAATACAGAAATCATACCTCTCTCTAGAACAGAGAGTATGGAAATGCAACTGGAAGTGGAATAAAGATGTAAACAAAAAGTGAGCTCAGAAAAGGGTTATGAACTGAATTTGATGCTCTAGCAAAAAAACTCAAAAGGCACAGCCTTCCAATGTCCTGTATTGAAATTCTATTACACTGGGAAGATAGGAGACTAGAGTTCAGTTCAGTGTTAATAGAAATTGAAGAGCCATGTCTATCAGAAGACATGAATTTGGTAGGTTTTCTAGTGCTGTTTTTTCTCTCAATTGTATTCTAGTTTATTAATATATATCAGAGTTTCACCTAACAGACTGTGTTTTGCATTCAAGTTGGATTGAGGAAGGTAGCATCTTCGTAATACAGGATACAGACTTTCAATCTGACATTATAAACGCTCTGTAGTTTATGTAATATTTTTACTTCAAAAAAACCAAATTGTGGTGAATCTTTCTATCTGTGTTTTTATGTATTTATTTTATGTATTTATTATTTATTAGAGTATTTGTTTAGTTATTATTATCATTTTTCTCTCCTTTACTCTACTGAAGGAAGACCAGAAAAGAAAAGAGAAGGGAACATTTACAAAACTAAACCTCTTTTCAAAAATTATTTGGGTATTGGTGCTAAGTTTAAAAAAAGTTCAAAAGCTTCCAGAGTATTTCTTAAAACTAAGTAAAAGCTATGTATACTCTGGAAGAAAATCACTTGACAGATACAAACCAGATGTATCAATTGACTTTGTCTTCTTGGGCTCTCCATTAATTTTCACATAAATCAATTAAATATATTCCTAATTATCCTAATAAAGAAAAGTTTTGTCAGATTTATGTTGTTTTAAATTACGTCTAGTACCTAACAGTATTGATGAAAGGCAAGCTTTGTAAGTTTCATACATTCATTGTTCTATTAAAGTGCTGAGAATATTTTCGTCAGCAAAGTTTCTTCTGTGCTGATGTTTTTTTGATTCTGACCTAGTATTATCGTATAGTATAATACAATTATTATTCTGAAATGTTTTCATTAAGAAAATAACTGCATTGAGATGAACTGATATATTCCTAATATTTCCTAGTTTCTCTTAGCTTGTCCAAAATCTGTACTCAGGATTTTAAAGTCCCTTTGTGGTGGAAGTATGATATATCTTGTCATATAGAATGCTTATGTCAACTACATCTGAACTTATCAGTCAATTTAATCAACTTTGCCAGAAGCATAGTACCTACAAAAAAACAGGAAACCAATGAGACATTAAAAGGCCATACTATTACCTTTGTACTAACTGGAAACGGCTGCGGCACAAACTCATGCCTTATCAGACAATCCACAAAGATCAACTAAAAGATAGTTTTTCCTTGAGCACAAAAATAACACAAAAGCAGTAACAGCAATAACATAAACCCATGTCAGGAAAATAAGCATTCATTTCTTAAGCTGTTTGTAGACAGTGAGCTTAGATTTTGCTCTATGATAGTGAGCAAGTCCTTGACCTATTTAGAACCCAATTACTTTTAGAAAAAACGTCCAAAGCAGCAATCAAGAGTGATCCACCTCAGAGGAGCCTGACACGTAGGAAACTGATAGACTAAGATACCACATCATTGTGGCTGTACACATCAAGATTCTCCTTGTATTTTATAAATTGACAACAGTATTTCTTCCTTATATTTCTTCTTCAGTATTTCTTCTTTATATTTTTAAAAATAATTTGTTCGTTTTCTAGAACGTGTTTGTCTAAACGCATCACTAGTACTTCATTCACACCCTAAGACAGTTATATTCACTTTTTGTTATTGATCCTACCCTCCTTCCTGTTCTGTTCCCAAGAAACTTTAAGAAGAATTTAGCCATTCTGGTTTTTTTAAAATCTTTTTTATAAGTTATATTTTCTGTTCAACAAAGATATATCCAAAAACTACAAAGGTTCAGATTTAGACATACATGGCCTATACATTTGAATAGCCCTATGTCTACATTTCTCTTACAGCGTTCAATAAAATAGTGACAGTTGCTACACAATGACCCAACCTATCCCAAGTGATAGGATCAGAGCTCAGATCCAGAGCTTTGGGTGCATCTGTAGGCCAGCTCATAGCAACTCTTCCATCTCGTATTCTCACATAGTTCAGAAACAGGAGGAAAATGGTTCTAAAGTTATAACGCAGATACTGCAGCATACATTTTACAGAAAGAATCATAGACCTAACATAAACTCTTCCTGTATATTCCCATCTAAAACAGGTAACATAACATAAATGGCTAACCTAAGGCCTAAATATTTATCCAAACTTCACAGTGAGCATGAGGTTTTCTAACAGTTCATTATCATTATATATGGAGTGTCATAACTTTTTTTAAAAACAGCCATCCTACAAAGGACTCATTTAATAGAGAATAGTATTTAGGTAAATCTTTTCTTGATAGGTTCACTGATCAGCACATTTTTTCTTAAACATCCAGAGTGTTTGACTTGCTATAATCTTACATCATTAAAACAAACTGTTCTGCCAATTTGAAAAATCTTACGACTTTCTGCTGATTGTTTTTAGAGATAATGTCAAGTAAAAGTTTACACCTTTTTGATCCAATCTTTTCATGATGAAAGATACTGACAGAAAAGTAAAATATTGCTTTTTTCATTATTATTTGAGAGACAGTAGAGTGTTTGTAAGAGTTCAAAATAGCATTTAATACAGAAATTCCCTAAACAACTTTTTTGTGTTTTATAGTCTTTTGTTTAGAGAAGCAAAGGTAAAATGGTTCAGTAGCTCAGCAGGCTGGTGTACTTAAGTTATAATTGTTTTTCCTTGGCTCTACGTCAGGGGCAAATAGCATAGGAATTAATGAACACCAGGAAGTAAAACTTCTTGCTATTCATTCACAAGCTACTTATTTGTAGCTTTACTATCCAAGAAAAACAATTGGTGCTACCGTGTGACACAATTTCTGAAACATTTCTGTGTTTTCTTAAGAAAACACAAATATGTAACCTTTAAGCTGAGAAAGTAAATATGTCAGTGTATATTGACTTTTATTGCAGTAAATAAGAATAGTGTATAGTTTTCAGTTTGGTTATATATCATGCAGTGCAGAAGCCATAGATGCATTCCTTTAGATTGGAAAAGGCAGTGTCTTAAACTGTGGACAAAAATTAATGATTTCATGAGAACTTAATTGCAATGAAACATAACTATTCCCCATGAAGTCCTCTGGTTTGTGTAGATATGAAAAGAATGAAGAACAAATCAGAACCAGAGAAAAGATTAAAATGTACATTATTTTAAGCAAAAGTCCAAGAGGAAGTATTGAATAAAATGACACTGTAGCATAATATAAAAATAATGATAAACACACAACAAAGCTCCACACTTTGACTAACCAGAAGAAATGCATTCTGCACACATTAGGTTTTTCCCATTTGCTAAAAGGCAAAAGGAATATACCTGATTTTCAGGAACTGTTCTAAATACCTTTCTAGAAAGAAATTTCTTTTATAAAATTATCAATTTAGAAAATGGTACCAAGTGACATACTGTCAAAAAAAAACCCAAACCAAATCTAAATCAGCACAACTTCACAATCTGTACTTGACAATCCTGACAAAGAGAAGTGAGGAACTTTCTGGATCATTCATGTTTACTTTTAAAATATTTTGGAGTATTTGCCAGTGGAAAATCTTCAGAAGTTTTGTAAAAGCATAAATGCTGACTTGTTACCAGGTTATTCTAACACTTTGCTCCAAAGGACAAGGTGCTATCCTTACCCTAACAATGCTATGTTTGTTGTCTTGTTCCTTGAAACGCTTTCTTGCTCTCACTTTAAATTAAAAATGAATTTGGGAAAGTACAGCCTAGACATTATAGAAAGCTGAAAGTCTTGATTAAATCTTGTATAATATGGGTTAATTTACAATGAAGAACACATACCTTCTATCTTACTTTCATCTTTCTCAGTTCTAAGCAAGGGTAGTAATTACAATTATTCTACATTTCTAGACAATGGACAATTTGGCTCATGGTGACAACAGGCTTAGTGGAAATTTAATCCAGATCACATTCTCTCAAGATTCTGGGCAAGATGTTTAACTACAACAGAAATTAAATGGACCTCACAGATGGGGGGAAAATATATACATATTTCACATGGTGGACTTCATCTGACATAGGTGTTTCTATGGCCTAGAAGTAGATACCAAAGCTATGAACAGAAGAAAAAGTGGCCATCTTTTATCTTTCCTAATGCCAGTTTATACAGCTGTTCATTTAGTTTCTAGGAATTTTCTTTGGCCCGTTCATTTTTGCCATGGATTCTCCAAGTAGTTTAGGGATACGTTTACCCTACTAGAAGCCAAGACAAAGTATTCACAACATGCTCACCGTTGTGAACCAAGGCCCACAACAGCAACTTCACTATCACCTGGGAACCTTTTGCTGAATGTTTGTACAAACAAAAATGCTTGAGTGAGAAAGCATACTTTTCCCTTCATAAAAATCAGTGTCAATGCTAACCAAAAAGCTTCTGTGAAACTGTGAAGACCATGACATGATCACGGAGGTCTGAGCAACCACCTACTCAACTGTGACTTGTGCTCTTGGAGAATTTGGCTTCTTGAGACAGTATGATTCGAGGTTTCCTGACTAGAGCTCATTTATATGGGAGTAGTTTAAATATTTTTAATGCCCTTATATTAAACAGTCTTCAGAACTAATTGTTACCATTTTGGTGAGGGACTTTCAGCCACTTCAAAACAAAATCTTAGTAGCTGATATTTTGCATATGAGAAGATGTAAAATGCACCCCCCAACCTACTAGGAAATTCACAGTAAAATTTTTTTTTTTTTGTAATGGCACTGCAACTGCCATAAGAACATATTGAAACTGTCAGTTGCAAACCACTGACACCAGATTTAACCTCCTACACAAATACGCATTGCAACTGCTGTTTCTCCAGACAAGACATAACTATCCAGCCAGTAAGAGAAAAACATTTAGTCTCTTAATTGCTTTCTGTACAAACTGTATAATTCAATTTTTGTTCTGTAATTTGGTAACGAAAACAAACAAAACTATTTGTAATACAAAAAACCAAACAGAATAAAATCAAAGGAAGAATGAAGGAAACAGGAAAATAAAACCAAATAAGGCAGTGTTTTAACGTTTAAGTTGTTTTCTTAATTCATAGTGATATTCAGTCATAAGCTCTGTTCCTCCTGTTCTGCATGATAACTAGCATTTGCTATCAATATTTTTGTAAGATGCAGCACAAATCTCTAAGGCCATGAAAACACACAGTATTCTTCAGGTTCTCCTCCCCTCACTGTAAGAGCACTCAAAATTGGGTTCAGGATCCAAAAAGCCACAGCCATCCTCCAGACGTGTAAAAACCTCATTAAGGTCAGTGGTAGAAGTAGCTGGGAGCACCCTTGCTATCAGGCACTTCAGAAGAGTAACATCACAGCACCTACTACCTTTCAAGTGTGTAACATGCTCAGTCACATAGAGAGATGATGTCCCAAGGTCTGCACCACATCACCAATGTACCTCAGATGGCAGTCCCAGCCACCAACTACAGCTCATCATCATTTCCAAAACGAGGCCTTCAAGCCCTTCTGCAGTGAAGGCGGCAGTAAGACTACCACCAACTGCCTTGGAAACCATGTTATTATCGCCCCCATGATTAAGTATTCCAGTATATAGCCTGTTTAACTATTTCGAGACTGACAAGCCTGTTCATTTCTTTTACAACTTTGGCAATTTCACTGCAAAAACAGAGACTGTATTTAGCTAGCAACACCAGGTGCCAAAACAGCACGTTAACGCCCTTTTCAGGAGTAAAGAGAGTGAAAAGGAGACATTCCTGATGCAGTAAGGAGAGAACAAAATCAGTTGAATAAAAAATATGTCCATTTTAAAAATCACCAGTGGGCAATCATCAATTTTACTGTTATGAAACTGGAACCACACTTCCAAACTTGAATAAGTGCTAAGTACATTTACACAAGTGAAGTACAACCATATGCAACTTCAAACAAGCTGTGCTGGTTATGAAAAAAAAAAAAAAAAACTTCATACTTTGTTTTAAAATTGTGACTTATTTTTTCACATGGAAAATTGTTACCACTGGGGGTGAGGAGGAAGAGAATGGCAAGAGGTGTTTCTTAAATGGAAATCATTTTGATTTCTTATGGTACCTGACTAATAAGAATATGATGAAAACTGTAAAATAAATTGCTTTCGTGTTCATTATGTGCTTCTCTGCATCACGTTCATTGCAAACACAGTTTAACAGCTGAAACTGTGGCAAATATTATCTTTGTCTAAGATTTAAGATTGGTAAAACTGGAATGGATAAGAATTCCATCTTCTGACCATTTTCTTTTTGCTTGGCTCTTTTTCTCATTAATAAATTGCTTAAGCCTCAATTATTAAGAGATATAATTAATGAAAACTTTAAGTACATTGGCTTTGAGAGAGTAATAAAATATCAGGTATTACTTTTTTAACTGTCACTGGTGTCAGCACTGACCTCACAGAAGCAGGGAACAGGAGCAGCAAAAGACCAAAAAGAAAAAATAAATGATATGTAATAGATTTATTGAAAATATGCAATAAACTTAAAACCTATAGTATCAAAAAAATGAACTGGAAGACTCCTTAATTTTAATGGAAATATATATGAAATAAATGGTGAAGAGGAGAATTATTTCAGTTCTATGGTACTACTACATATTTGAGAGTAGAAACACTATTACCTTGGGCTCAAGAAGAGCAAAATATTAAATTTTTCTAAGTACAGGTGAGACGAGTGTGAAAGTAAGTATTTTCTTTTCTGTTTGTTAGGGTTTCTTTTTGTGAGGGAAGGGAGAGTGTACAGAGAGTGTACAGAGAAAAGCGATTCATAAAATCACCTGATTCTACAGATCTCATTAATAAAAATCCAGTGACAAGCAATTATCTTCTGCCAAATAGCTATTAACCCTACTGAATTTTTACGGAAAAAATATAAGAACCACAAACCGAAAACCAGGACAGCAGCAGCATAGGAAAGAAGTAGGGGTTAGGGTTTCTGATGTTGAAGTCTTAAGTTCATTCTCCTTCAGATGGATAGCAGTTTCATCACAGAAGGAGAAATTTTCTCATGTTGGAATATATTTCCGTTACTCGTAGATGGCGTGGTATTATCCATAAACAATGAAAACACTCCAACAGCACGTCTGCAAGTCTAGGACCATTACTGAAGAAATCCTATGGTTTTGTGTGAAAAAAGGAGTTCTACCATACCTAAAATAAAATTAAAATATTTTTTTTCAAAAATAAAAGTCTGAAAGAATGTGGACTATTGAAGCGGATGATAAAAATTCTTTATAGTTTTGATCAAAATTACTAATAGCAGTTTAAAATGCTGTCACAGTATTATGATGTGTCAGAAATCTGCATTCTTTTCCCTTACTCTAAATTCTCACTGGCCTTCTTTAAAGTTAAACTTTAACACATCATTCCAAGTTATTTAGCTTGACACAAGATAATACAAGCTTGATACAAGAAATACTAGTGGAAATACTGACATGCATTGGTTTGCTCTAAGCAATGTTCTCAAAGAAACTAGTAAACAAGTAAAGGGAAAATATGCTGCCACTTAAATACAGATTCATGCATTCATAAACCAAACAAAAAGTATATAGGTCACAGGGAATAAATATTTTTAACTTTTTCATATAACAGTATATATTCATAGATCAAAATGTCTCCCTTTTAAACAAGAATTAGACATTCACATCAGTGAGGTAAATTTGACACTGAAACATATTTACAAACTACCAAAATGAACGTAAAACAAGAGTAAATTGTTTCTTAACTGTCAGAGCAAAGGACTGGGTGATACAGCCTAAAGTCCTTATATCCTTGCTGATGTCTCAGTGGGAGACACACCTTACAGCAAAAGGAAAGCTACATGGCTCAATGCAGGAGTAACTACTGAAAAAAGAGTACATGTGTTTACATCTATGAAGGAAAAACAATGGAGCTTCCACACTTTCAGTCTTTAAATGCTCTGATTCAAAGGATTAGTCGTCAGCACTTCCACACTAAATCATGCTTCCATGCATGGAAGTGTTTGCTGAAGCCAATGTAAGGGGAGAAATTAGTTTTCTGGGTATTATCTGTCTGCTACCCATTGTTCCAACTTCCAAAAACTGCAAGCTATTTATGATTAGATGTTGATAAATAAAACCTAGTTGCCTAAAATAATTACTTTAACTCACAGTCACTTGCAGTAAAAGAGGAAGTATGTTAATGACCTTGGAATAATGAAGTTGTTACCACAAAAGTACTTAATAATAGGACTACAAATCTAATAGTCTTCACAAGGGAGCTTTACTTAACAGAGACCACGCTATGGTTTGGCTTGGGATTTTATTCTTCTGGAAAGCGACAGAACATATTCAGTAAGAACACAGGGTTAGGAAACAGTTTCATGTCACATCAACAAGAAACTGCACCAGTGAACATACAGTCTGGGTTTAATTGTGACACTGAAATTAGTTTAAACAACTAGGCAGTGTGACTTGCTACTGCAGTCTGATCCTTTCTGTGTGACTAAACAGTGAACTAAACAATGGCTTTGAAAAGACACCACTTATGGTCACCCATAAAAATATTACTAGCTTTCATCTACACATGACTGTACTGAAAAAAGACATAGCTGATAGTGAAAACATTCATTTATCACATTTTATGCAGATTCAGTTTGTATATGGTGTGACAGAATGGGTTTACAATGATAATAAGCAAGAGGGTACAATTCCTTGTGCTTTTAAAATAAGCAACCGCAGTATCTGTGGCAGTCAGTAAACTTCTGGAAGGCTTCAGAGGAAGGGAAAAATAAAAGTTTGTAAAACTACCACTCAGTTTTCTCAACTGAACAGCATATGAACATATTGAAAACACTTATCACTTACACCATCTTTATTTTTCACATTAGATCAAATTATCACACTGTGAATCCCTAATGTTAGGTTTTATTACAAATCTAATAACTCTTTTGCAGATCAGCATCTACATTAGACACATAGACTTTAAAACTAATCAGAGTAACTGAGATGATCACTATTATTACTTTTTAAGCAAGCTTACATTTGTTGATCTATCCCGTTGCTGACCAGATTGGGCTCCAATTTATCAGCAACAGATCCTTTTGTCTATGGTGATGGATCAAAGGTCAGACTAACTCCAACCATGTGGAGCCTAATGATAGCTAAGGGAGACCCATGATGAATATAAAAATAGAACTAAAGATAAAGGCTTTAATCACAAGTGACAAATTACATTTTTGATGTGTCAAGTTCAATATTAATTATTTTCAGCTGCTTTGCCTATTCTTTTGTCTTAAGGAAACTTCAGCAATCTGCTGACATGCCTTGAAAAGTTCAGGTGCAAAATGACCTCAGTTCAGTTTGCAGATTTACAGGAAACCATATACTATCCTTGGAGCATTTGAGTACTATGGCCTGTGGAAATACTGTGGCCTATAAAAAATACATCAGGAGACTATACTGCTTTTTCCCCAGTGTTAGAACAAGCTAAATCTTCTACTTGTGTTGTGGATTATGGACTGATATAAAACAAGCAAAAGCAAACAACAGTGTTCTATCAGCAGAGAATCAACAATTGTCTGAAAAAAGGTTTCTAATTAAATTATTTTACCATAAATCAAAAACATGAAAGAAGTGGTAGTTTCTTTTCCACTTTTACAATCATGATGTTCCCTTAATATCAGCATAAGCCATCCATTCCCTTACAAAAAAAAAACATAGATGTTTTATGCTTTTTTTTTTCCAGTTGATAACTCCATTGCCTACTCTGATGTTTTGGAAAACATCTTTTAATCATGGTAAAAAGTTAATTAGACTGCAAAAATGAACATATCCAGAATTTTTTCAATGAGTAGGAGGAAAAATAATTTAGAAGTTTAAAAGGCAGTTAAGGTGTGCAACTTGATAGATCCCAAGCTAACAGTTTTTCTTCCTTGACCTTTAAACTGAAAAGTAACCATTTTATGACTTTTTAATAGAAATAGTGATATTTAATCTTTTGACCATGCATGATGAATTAATACCAAAAGCAATTAGGGAAGAATATTGTGTAATTTCAAATATACTGTTAAATGTAGAATCAGTAAAAGATTTCCCTGACTAAACATAAACCAACTGAAAATATACGATGGTCACAAATGAACTCTGAAAACATTCTTAAAACATTGGTATCTGCCTGTGGTTATTAGCCCAGGATCTCTTAAATAAAAATATCTGGGAGGACACTGTTCATCCTGACTGCCAGAGACTGTAATGATGTGAAGCATAAGAATTCAGATTTTAAAAGGAAAAGAGAAAAAGGAAAAAAGGCAAAGGAAGAGGAGGGGGAAAAAAAAGGAAAAAGTAGAGGAAAAGAAAAAAAAAAAGTAATCCTAATTAGAAAATTGATCCTAATTTAGTAAATTTAGGCAGAGGTCTAGAGCTAAAGTAGCCATATGCTTCAATCTTGCCTATGCCTTGAAAACCATTCTGCACTGGGGAAGAGGCCAAAATGGAGAATCATTTTGTTAATATGTGGTCAAAATGAGACAAATGAAGGGGCCCAGTGGGCAGGCCTGAAACCTGCCTATTTATTTTTCTTCTGCTAAAAAGGTATTTCTGGAGATAAGGAAGCATTTCATAAAGTGAAAGAAAGAAGATCAGTGAACGCACTACATCTATGTCACCAAGGGGAATATCTTCAAACCTTCATCTAAACCAATAGCTTCCAGTACTGGGGTGCAGATGTTATCAATGAAAGAAAGGATGAAAACAGAAGATCATTTAAACATCTTTTAGCTATTAAGCAGAAGGACAGTGTTAAAGCTCAATCTCTGCTTTTTGGCTAAGAGCCAAACAAAACTGCAGTGGCTAATGAAGTGACAGACAGAGAAAGAAAGGATTTGTAGCATGCCGAGGTGGATGAAAACAGCTTGTGCCACAGGATCAGCAACAGCTGAAGTCTAGCCTTGCCATCTAGCAGGGTCTGACAATCCTAGACTGCAAGTCGTTTTTGTAGAAGAGAGGGAGCAACTAAGAGTCTTCAGGAAAGCTGCACCAAAGGACTGGGTTTTAAAACAGTTATATACATTTTACTGTGTTTGTGTCTTTTGCTAGTGGGTGTTTGGGGACTTTTTTTTTTTTTTTTTAGTATAACATGGGTTTTTTTGATCTCTTTCATAAAAGACAGTTTGTAAATTGAGAAAATGAGATTATTTAATACCAGGGAGTTTCTTGAAAATTATGAAAGTTTATGGTTGAAGCTTCAGACCACTATTTATTAGTTACTCTCAAATTAAGCCTGGTCCTCCTTATTGTCAATCAAGTTCTGCTAAAGGGGTCACACAGAAGTAATGGAGATGTGTTAGCTGATGAAAAGACACAACAATCTATTCTCTGCCTTACACTGATTGATTTCACTACTGACCTGACAAAAATCCGTATGTATTCACAACATGATAGGGTATAAATTCTTTCTTCAGCTGTATTCAAAAGCAATCAAAGTAAATTATCTTTTTTTGCAGCAGTACCTGACTAACATTCATGAGTGCTTGGAGTTATAGACTGGATATAAATGAGACACCACGCTCTATTGCATTAATGTGTGCATGTTTTCAGGGACTGACCTTTAGACTGACCTGTCAGAGGTATAGCCAAGCCATCATCCTCTGACAGGCCTTTACTGAGGGAGAAAAATCTTTGTAATAGCACAGAGGAATTTACTAATCTGACATCTAGTTTAGCAGATTAATCTTGGGTTTTCTTTGATCATGCCTGGCAACAATGTGCAGCAAGTCAAACCAATCAACAATCATTAATTAAAAGAACAATGAAGAATAGAGGTTATTTAGTTATGAATGGCATACACTGACTGAATATTATGAGTTCTCAGATGAAAACAACATTTCCTAAATGACAGAGATCACTAATAGATTACTTCAAGATAGTTGTACCATGTAAGAGGGTACCCTGAAAGAATGTTATTTCAGTCTAGTAAAACAAACTAGAAAGTTGCATTTGGGAGCCTTGAACTGAAATTCATGCAATGAGGCTTATAAACATCAGTGCAGATCATATAGTGGGCACTAATGCATTGCCTGCAAACACTAAGGTTTTTAAATTATGTTTACATAAAATAGTTAAGTAAAGAACAGTGACCCTCTTAATCTGTCTCAGCCTTTCTTAATGCTAGGTGGTAC
Organism: Urocolius indicus; assembly: GCA_013401255.1. NCBI lineage: Eukaryota > Metazoa > Chordata > Aves > Coliiformes > Coliidae > Urocolius > Urocolius indicus. Next base: position 2,249 of record WBNH01009915.1, on the reverse strand, counting down.
AGTACTGCTTACACAATAGAAAGTTATCTCAAATGCATAGACCTGCATGCTTAGCTGGTGGAACCTTTTTTTTTTTTAACTGAATTCAGAGGTGTTATATTTCTTTACACAACTAGAAATGTGACCTTAGATGTTCTGACACCACACTTTTTATTTATTTTATTATGTAATACAGAGAATTGAGAAGTCTGCTGAAAATTTGTTAATCTTAAAGAAACCACACTGAAAGTACTATTTGGCTCTACCTTTATGATTGTAAATCAGGCCTATGTTCCTACCTGTATGACATTATAAAGAATGACTAAGCTTTAATTATTCCGGGAAATGAAGTAAACATAAAACAAAAGTGAAACACCTAAGGGCATTCTGCTCTAACAGAAAAAGTATAAGGAAGTTACAGGCGTATACCAGCTTAAAACTTTATTACTTAAATAATTGCATAATTATACACTGGGAAAATTGTTTGATGAAAAAAAAAAAAAAGGAAAAAAAACCCAACAAACCAAACACAAACCCCTTTAATGTTTGTACAGTTTCTGGTGCAGCTCTAACATTGAATGGGATGTTTATGGCTAAATTCAAGGATACATTGCAGTACTTCTTATTGATAGTATTCATGGTTTTCCTTAAAGCTGCTCAAAGAGTGCAGAGATGATTGGTCAACACCTTCTGAGCGCCCAGAGCAATTAAGTAACCTAGTAGGTGGGGGGCACTCTGGCACTATCAAAACTGCAAAACATGTACAAAGCCAAAATTGAAAAGCAGCTACAAGACTCACATCTACAAAGAGGAAATTTTTGTAAGTCCACAGCACTCCAGCAAGCAGAGAAAAGAACCAATAGAACCAATGGTCAATCCAAAACAACAAGGTAGACATTTAAAAAACATGAGTGTTTAAATTCAATCTAAAAATGCACAGCAGAAGTTCAAACCCCATCATTTTAAATTAAGGTTTAGCACTTCATAGATAGATGTGTTACATCTAGGCTCCTTCTGCCAGATGCTAAGCTAGCCCGTTTCACCTATGTTAGCCAGAACATCCAAGCAGATGATTTATCTTTTTTATTCATCTCTGATCATAATCAAAGCAATTTTACTGCATCTGTATTATGAAGGCATTTCTTCATATGGGACATCAACCGTATTTTCAAATGTTGAACACTGCATCTAATCATCCATTAAAAAAGGTGCAAGATTTACTCAAAAGGCAAGAAACTAGGGCCAGATCAGTTAAGGCAGAGCTGTTTCTGGAGCCATTAATAAACACCATAACATCATATTCAGGCACCCTTACCTCATCTTCCCTTCTCTGCCAGTCACCGAATAACTTCTTACATTTATTTGCAGCTAGATCAACTGAAAATAACTGCTGGTGCAAAACCAGGTGAAGGTGTAAATGCACACTAGTAGCTCCGGGGCAGAATATTAAACTCTGATGCCTTTAATACTTTCGACTATACACTTTTCCCATACAGGGTAAAAGGAATGCTTTCATAAGGATTGTTTATTTCATTTCTGTGTCAGGCTTACAGGAGTCAAGCAGCAAATTGCACAGCTTCCTACTTGCCTTTGAGATTACTGCCAAATAAAGTGTGAAGCATAAATGGTTAAAGTTGATAGAAGCAATTTAGATGAAAGAACAGAATTGCAGACAAAGTTGTATTTATGGCTATAAAATGCAGTATTTCTGCTGTGGAGAACATCTATAATGTACCTACTCTACTGGTTTAAATCACAAGATACGAGAAAGTACAGAGGTGCTGAATGTGACTGATGTGATTGTAGCTAACTTAAACCAAACCTCAAAAGAAGTCCTCTTAAATTCAGCTGCAAGTCTGGCCATCTCCTACATCTAATACAGAGAATAACTGTAGAATGGGAAAAGTCTTTGTGGTCTGGCAAACTGCCCTAATTTCATGAGCACTCCTCTATACCCAAAACTATAATTGTTGACTAACAAAAAATGAAATTAAATTTCAAATACTTGTAAGAGGCCTCTCTTAAAAGGACATTTTTCATCCATGTGGAGATACAGGCTGATTTCTTTCATGTCAATAATAATGTTCGTTCAACTGATAAAAGTTATATTTCAATTAAGTCACACAGGGTGAATTTTACCTAGACTCAACACATGATGATCAAATTTCTGTCCCCAATGGAACTCTTTATTTCCGAAACTACATCTTGAGTAAAGTTTCATAAGACTGGACACACAATAGAATAATGACAGAAAGTGTGTGGTGGGGTTC